>ONZH01023313.1:0-307384 GCA_900303285.1 Rhinella marina
GACATTCCAACAGCCTCCCTTGATGGCAACTGCGTCTCATCATCATCATCGCTCATGATAACAGATGCTGGCTCAGGGTCCACATCAGCAGGAGATGCCCAAGTGTTTGGGCATCACTACAAACAAATTCCTCTGCTAGCTCCTGGGATTCTTCCGGCACATCTGAAAAAGGACCCGAAAAGAGCTCCTGGGAGGTGTCAATGGTGGGATGACTCTGTTGGCCAGGTGTGGAGGAAGGAGGGTCAGAGTGAGACTGTGTGGATGACTGGCTGGTGGACAACTGTGTGGAAGCGCTATCGGCTATCCATTGCACCACCTGTTCAACCTGCTCAGGCTCACAGCGGTGTAACCCGCCCCCTGCTTAACTGTCCCGTAAAGGCAGGGATTCTGGATGAGCGGGATCCTGGCTGACCCTCACCAGCACGCATTGTATCCCCACTGGCTTCAACAAGGCCCCCAACAGCATTTCCGCGCCCCCGTCCTCATCCCACGTCCTATTCCGCTAGCCCCCTCCGCATTTTATTTTTTTTGGTTACAATATTTTGCCTTACAGCCTGAATTATTTTGCAAGAGAACGCACAGTACAGTTGCCCAATTATAAGGCTATTATATTTTATATTTCAAGGTACACAGCCGTGTACTAACTGTTCAGACGGTGGGTATTAACACCAGGTATTTAAATTAGTTTGCAAGAGAACGCACAGTACAGTTGCCAATTATAAGGCCTATATATTTTATAGTTCAAGGTACACAGCCGTGTACTAACTGTTCAGACGGTGGGTATTAACAACAGGTATTTAATTATTTTGCAAGAGAACGCACAGTACAGTTGCCAATTATAGGCCTATATATTTTATAGTTCAAGGTACACAGCCGTGTACTAACTGTTCAACGGTGGGTATTAACAACAGGTATTTAAATTATTTGCAAGAGAAACGCACAGTACAGTTGCCAATTATAAGGCCTATATATTTTATAGTTCAAGGTACACAGCGTGTACTAACTGTTCAGACGGTGGGTATTAACAACAGGTATTTAAATTATTTTGCAAGAGAACGCACAGTACAGTTGCCATTATAAGGCCTATATATATTTATATTTCAAGGTACACAGCCGTGTACTAACTGTTCAGACGGTGTGTATTAACACCAGGTATGAAATTAATTTGCAAGAGAACGCACAGTACAGTTGCCAATTATAAGGCCTATATATTGTATAGTTTCAAGGTACACAGCCGTGTACTAACTGATCAGACGGTGGGTATTTAACACCAGGTATTAAATTATTTGCAAGAGAACGCACAGTACAGTTGCCAAAGGAGAACGCCCACTAACTGTCAGACGGTGGGTATTGCCTGTAGGCCTATAGTTCACACAGATAACTGTTTCAGACCGGTGTGTATTACACAGGATTTTAAATTAGTTTGCAAGAGAACGCACAGACAGTTGCCAATTATAGGGCCTATATATTTTATAGTTCAAGTACACAGCCGTGTACTAACTGTTCAGACGGTGGTATTAACACCAGGTATTTAAATTAGTTGGTGCAAAGAGAACGCACAGTACAGTTGCCAATTATAAGGCCTAATATATTTTATATTTCAAGGTACACAGCAGTAGTGCCAAATATAGTTTGGTATGTAGCAGAGCACCTAATACACCACTAATGCCTCTCTCTGTCCCTACTCCAGCAGCTATCCCTGAATACAGCAGCCGTTCTCTTGTAAAGTCTATATTGTAGTAAAGCTATCACTGTACTGCACTGTAGTAGCCCTGATTAAGGGCTTTTAATCACGCTCCTGCCTGTCCAACAGCTAAAACCTGTCTCTCCCTTTCCAGCCTCTGTCCCTGACTAAGTTCACGCAGCATATGCGTACGAGCAGGAAGAGCTGAGTTTTTAATATTCGAGGTCACATGGTTTTCCAGCCAATCCATGTAGACGCCGTTTTCCGCGCTGCCAGCGTGCTCAGCGTGCCTGTCATACCCCCCCGCATGGTGATTGGTGGAAAAAGAGCGCCAGGGAAGGTGGGAGGGGAAACGAATTCTAAGTGCGCCATCGCCGTTATACTCGAACGAAATCGAGTACGCTGAATAGCGTAGTATTCGATAGAATACCAGCTCGATCGAACACTACTCGCTCATCTCTAGATATAACCTCTAGAGACATTTACATTGTATGTGGAGGCACTAGATGGCAGAGATTTATAGGGGATGAAGGGCTGGAAAAATTGGAAACTCTACTGATGAGAGGGGAGGGGTCACCAGTGAGGGGACTGAACTTTATACCTCTGGCACAGAACTTTAGGCACCGTAACACAGGAGTAGGTGCAGCGTTTTCAATCTCCTGCTGCAGCCTGGGCTCCTCTCAGTGGCGTAGCTATTAGGGAAGCAGGGGAAGCAGCTGCTTCGGGGCCCCAGCTCATAAGGGGCCCCGGAGCAGAGCAAGCCTCCTGCTATATGTTCGATCTCACAGGGTGCAATACCTTTGCATAGTCCAGAGGGCGCCACCTTCCCTACTGCTTCTCTTCTCCCAGCTTCTCGTATTTCCTCTATTAGAGGTGCTGGGCTGATGGAGCCTGCAGCCCAGCGCCCCAAAGGTTGCATCTATGGAAGCCCTAACACTACAGTATATAACAAGGAGCTGTCAGCAGAAAAGATGCTAGCAGCCCAGTTCTCATCTCAACTGATATGGCTTCCCCCTTTTAGGTAACCTCTCCTTCCTCCCCAACTCTGCTTCTTTCCTGTCTCCCCTCTCTTGCAATCCCCTCCACCATTTTTCCTCCACTTCTTGCTGATCCAGTTTTGCTTTGGCCCCTCCTCATCTCCACACTCCTCCACTCCACTTCTTCCTGGTGCTTCCCTCAATCCCCCACTCACCTCCTCTCCTAGCAGCCCTGGTGTCCCGGAGTCTCTGTTCCCCTCCCCCACACAACATCACAGGGAGGCCTAGTCAGCATCAGAGCAGGGACTTCTAAGCCTGATGTCATCAGAAAGGTAAGTGTACTTCTATGTATGTGTGGATATACAAGTATACATGTATGTATGTAGATATGTAAGTATACATGTATATGTATGTACATGTGTAAGTATACATGTATATATATGTAGATATGTAGGTATACATGCATGTATGTAGATATGTAAGTATACATGTCTATGTATTTAGATATCTAAGTATACATGTATATGTATGTAGATATGTAAGTATACATGTATATATGTAGATATGTAAGTATACATTTCTATGTATTTAGATATCTAAGTACACATGTGTATATGTATGTAGATATGTAAGTATACATGTATATGTATGTAGCTATCTAAGTATACACGTATATGTATGTAGATATGTAAGTATACACGTATATATGTAGATATGTAAGTATACATGTATATATGTAGATATGTAAGTATACATGTATATATATGTAGATATGTAAGTATACATGTATATATATGTAGATATGTAAGTATACATGTATATGTATGTAGCTATCTAAGTATACACGTATATGTGTGTAGATATCTAAGTATACACGTATATGTATGTAGCTATCTAAGTATACACGTATATGTATGTAGACATCTAAGTATACATGTATATGTATGTAGATATCTAAGTATATATGTATGTATATGTGCTATATAAATGTATTCTATAAATATATTTGTTTAGTCATAATTACTATATATAGAGTATATATAAAATATATATATATATCATACTGTATATTGTATTATACTATATACTTCCTGGTCTTCATGCTGCACTGTGCTATGTCCTGCGCACAGAGTGAGGACGTCAGCACGCTCTGTAACCTCACACTGTGTGACGTTGGGTCACAGCACAGCGCAGCATGAAGACCAGGAGAGCTGGGTATAAGGAGCAGCGTCCAGAGCAGGAGAGGTGAGTGGTGTTATTATTTTTTTCTCTGATCTGAGCATTGTAGTTTGAGGTCAGAATGGGGGTCGCAAAAAAGAATGGGACACATTTACAAGACCGGGACGACTGAGCAGAATAAGTAAACATTAACAACCACACTAAGCCATAGGAAGCCGGCTGATGACGTGCGCCTGCTGACATCTATTGATACTGTCCCGTGGTCCCACAACTGTGCTTATTTGTATGGCTGGTTAATAAAAGATGGAAGGCTACAGTGCATTGTGCTAAAGAACAACTGTAAGTTGTGATCCACACCACTGTGCTTGTGGGGCTATTGCACTGTATTTGCATCACTGTGTGAGCACAGTACAAAACCTCCTCGATCAGATAGGAACTGACTGGATCATAAATCACTACGATGCAGTCAGGAGAGCTGCGGTTGGCCCAGGAGATGCGTCTGACACATGGACTGTGTTTCCGGACCCAGCACAGTTGTGTGGATCAGCACTTATAGTTGTTTCTTAGAAACAATGCACTGTAGCCTCCCATATTTTATTAACCAGCCATACAAATAAGATAAAGATTGTGTACAAAAGAGCCAATTTGTTGTTTCACGGAGGAGGAGGTTGTGAAGAAATGTATGTGTGTGTGTGTGGGGGGGGCCCATTCAAAAATTTGCTGTGGGGCCCAGTCATTTCTAGCTACGCCCCTGCTGGTACAGACAGAAGTCTCCTGTCTGTTCATTTGGGGTCTATAAAGTTTACTTTGGAGAAAGTAACCAGCCCTGCAAGGTATTGTGGTGTCCCTTTCACCAAAGTAAAATTATATGCGGTTCAGCACCTGATAACAGCGGGTGTTGGCACCTGTGAGTTGACCTTTGCTTCCTTGTGCCCAGGTCCCTGGCAGCATAGTAACTTCTCTGATGGTGGCCCGGGCTTCGCTGACATTTTATGCTGTATGATAATACGTGGATGAGCTTGTGGTGTGAGTGGTGTGTGACATCACAAGCCTCCTGTCCTGCTGCGCTCTCTCACTATCTACTATCCTAATGACAGCTCAGCAAGGCCGGCAGTTTGCATTGTCACATCGGGCACACACAGCTTGCCGATCTTCTCGTTATCATACAGTACAAAGTGTCAGGCGGCACAGCAGGGCAGAGACCCTGTGATGTCTATTGACAGTGAGCTGCAGAAGACAAGTAATATGTAAATAGTGAGGCGGGGTACAGCCGGCTCACTGCATAGTAAAAGGCAAACGGCCCACTGCTAATTAGGTTTTGGAACAATTTTTGAGATACTTTGTATCCGACCGTCAGAACAGGTGGAAAAGGTTTCTGTCCCTAGTGGGGTGCAATTAGTAACCACGTAAACTCCTGTAGTGGTATTTCACCTTTTTACTACAGTTATGGTTTTAATCTACATGGTTTTTTATCTGTTTCTGGGTTAAGTTCTGCAACGGATGCCATCATGAGTGATTTGGGCCCCAGCCTGGAAAAAGTTCAAAGCATCCAGTATAATCAAGCTAATAAAAGGCGTTCATTAGGTTCGAACTTTACTCTGGCAAAATTGGTAAGGCTTTCTACTATAAATTTGCACCTTAGGCTACCATCTGATAAACTTGCTCCTAAGTTTATATTTCCATGTAAAATAACTTCTATAATAAACCCTGTATTGTTCTGTCTTTAGTCACCTTCTTCATTTAGGATACATAATTTGTTCCACAAATCTTTGCTGAAAGGGGTTGTCTAATCACAGACGATGGCAGCATATCGCTAGGATATGTCCCCATTGTCTGATAGGTACGGGTGCCAGTGGTGGTATTGTCCGTGTCTTGTTTGTCCTGCACCTATACTAGTGTAGGGACTGTCATCCAGTTGCTGTTCTGCCATTTAGGGATTACACTGCGGGGTAAGCGGGCTGGGTTCTAGTTCAGGGTTTCACTGTCTTCGTCTGTCCCTACCTACAGTGATTACAATTTTCAACATTCTTATCTGTTCAATGTTTAAGTGGGTTTTTTTGTTGCTGGACTCTGCGATGGAAAAAGTGTAGCATACCACGCTTTTGCATCCCCCCTCCTCGATGAATATGTTAAATGTGGGACAAAAATGTAATGTGAACACAATCTTATTGTAGTGCTTTGAAAATTTCACTCTAACATGTGGAAGTCAGTCTTTGTGCCATAGATGACAATACTATAGAGGACTGGTTTAGTGCATTAGGTTCTTGTTCTGATTGTTGTAGTAACTATTCAGAGTGCACCATGGGAAGGGGTGGGGGGAGTAAAGTCCTTGGCCTGTGTTGTTTTTGTTATTGAAATCCTGTACAATATGTAAAATATCTATGTAAAAACACAGAACAATGACTGAAGGCTATACCACAGACAAGATATTCAGAGAGGGAATGTTTCAGTTTTGTCCTAGACCTGCATAACACTCACTGATGGACGATTGTGTTGGCATATTTCGTTGATTCGATTTAGAACATTATGTACCAAGCAGGCAGGATTATTTAACTACACATAGCTCAACAATTATTCTCTTCAAATTGTGAACAGTGTAGCTATAGGGGCTGCAGAAATACCATCACAGAAAAAAACATGGTCAGACCACGTTTTTTTCTGTGATTGTATTTGAACATTTACACCTGGAGGTGTGGCAACTCTAGGTTTGAATGTAATGTTGAATGGGGTGTAATTGTTCTGGGAATCTATATTACACATATCAGGGATACTGCAGGGCTAGTAATTAATCAGACAGGGAGAGAGATAGGGAGGGAGACAGGGAGAGAGACAAAGACCAGCTGCAGGGCCACAGTCAAGTGAAAATGTCTGGCATGGAAAAGCAAAAGGGTTCCAACCTCGAGCTCCAAAAAAAAGGAGAAGGTGTCACAGGGCAGCAGTGCCAAAGGACCTGTAGCCGGAGCTTCTACTTGTAGAATTCGCAATAGTTGGCCGCTGTTCCACCAGGCTAACCCACCAAGGCGCAAAATTGTAGTGGAGGAGAAAGTGGATGAGGTAGTAGAGTGGATGGCACACTCATCTCAATCACAGCCGGATGATCTGCTGTCATCTGCTGATACAGTATCATGTAGCCAGGGGTCAGACTCAGAGCGTTCCTCCTGCTCCACCATACCGCTCCAGCAAAGCCCGTCATTTTTTGCCACCTCTCAGGCTTCAGTGCTCCCTCCTAGTGGTGTCCCTTCTGCAATTTATAAAATAAAAGGCCACCGAACCCCACCGCATAATCCGGCGGTTATAGAGGACAGCCTCCCTGAGGATTTCTTAGAGGGTAGTCAGAGTTTGGACTGCCCACAATTAGAGGTCAGTGGGGAACAGCCTAATTTGCCTTCAGAAAAAAGTGGTGGGGAGGAGTCTGATGATGAATCTGATGTGTTAGACCGTAGGACCTGGGAGGCTGATCGGGCTGGTGAGGAGGATTTGATCTCAGAGGAGGAGGGTTGTAGTAGTGGCAGCAACAGAGGGCAGAGGCGAGTTAGGCCCAGGGCCAGGCCTTTCTTGGGAACTAGCGAGACCCCAAGTATAGCGGGGCCGGCACCAGGGTCTAAGCGTGCAAGGGCTACAAGCTTGGTCAGCTGCGGAGGGCGCACGTCGGGTGTGTGGAAGTATTTCACCACTCTGCCGGGCAACATCAGCACAGCCACATGTAATTTCTGTAAACAGAAATTGAGTCGTGGGAAAGCCACAAATGTAGGGACCACTGTTCTGTGGAACTATCTGAAGCAGCGTCATGCCACCAATTTAGAGCAGCGCATTAATACTGAAGAGCTGGATACTTCTCCCGGGGTCCCTTGCATCAGGCAGGCCTCATCTAGAGGCGTAACTCAGCCCACATCCAGGGGCTTAACTAGTACATACACCTCATTGCCCACTGCGTGCGTTTCTCCACCTCCTCTTATTCGCCAGCCGTCCATCACTGAGTGCGTGGCCAGGAAGCAGGTTTACGAAATAATCCAACAGTGCGCAAACTTAATTGTCACCTGACCAAGTTGCTAGCTGTGCAGTCTCTGTCGTACAAATTAGTTGAGTGCACAGCTTTTAGGAAGCTAATGACTTGCGCTCAGCCACGCTGGCAGATCCCTAGCCGGCATTACTTCTCAAACAAAGCTATCCCCGCCCTTTACTCGCACGTGGCAGACAATATTGGACGCTCCCTGCAGCTGTCTCTCTGCAGCACCGTGCACGTCACGGTGGACACCTGGAGCACTGCTTACGGCCAGGGGCAATACATGTCCTTTACGGCCCACTGGCTGAATGTATTTAGTGGCAGCGAGGCAGGAATCCCCCAGCAACCGATCCAATTGCTCTTGGCACCTCCACGCCCTTTCCAGCCAGGATTGCAGCAGACCACCCAACAACTAGTCCGCCTGCTGGAGCATCAGGGCAGAGATTTAACCCCCCTCCTTCATATCATATGTGCCAGGTGAAACACTGCCACGCTGTCTTAGACTTAAATTGTCTTGGCAGCAGCAGCCACACAGGCCAGAGCTTGCTGCATTACATCAAGCAGCAAATACCGCACTGGCTGTCTCCCGGCCAGCTGGAAGTGGGCAAGGTAGCGAGTGACAACAGGACAAATATAGTGGCAGCGCTGAACTTGGGTCAATTCACGCATGCTCCCTGTATGGCACATTTCCTAAATCTAGTGTTGCAGAGATTTCTAAAAACATTCACTGGCCTGTGCACAGTGCTGGCAAAGTCGCGGAAGCTTTGCACTCATTTGAGCCATTCTTATGTGTCCTGCCACGCTCTGCTGGAACTGCAGCGGCAAAACAGTCTTCCACCACACCGGTTGATAGGTGACGTGCCGACCCGGTAGAATTCCACGCTTCAAATGTTGCAACGGCTCCTCGAACAGCGTAGAGCCGTGGATTATTTTGTCCAGCAGCAGCCTGAATCTTCGACCATAGGGAGCAGGTGCTGCTTTGATTTCCGTCAGTGGAGGCTGGTCCGAGATGCCTACACTGTTCTAACGCCCTTTGAAGAAGCCACTAAATTGGTCAGTCGGGACAGCTGCGGTGTGAACGACAATATTTGTCCTGGAAAAGACACTGACGCTCCCTTGCGGTGCAGGAGGAGGATGAGGATGAGAAGCTTCACTTAGAGGGGGAGGAGGAGGATTTTAATGATAATGATGACAACTAGAAGGAGGAGACACAGCTGAAGGATCTGGAGGATGACGATGAGACTTTCAGGGACATTGAAGTGTCTCAGAGAGAGGCTGAGATGGAAAGAACTGGCTCCTTGGGCACACTGGCCAGGATGGCGAGCTGTATGCTCACATGCTTGCACACAGGCGTATACTAAAAATAAGGCAGACTGACGAATAATGGCTGGCAATGCTTCTGGACCCGCAGTATCAATCCAACATGGGTGATTGTTTTCCTCCTCAGGAAAGGGAGGAGAAATTAGCATCATTCCGGGAGAAGCTATGTAGTAACCTGGCCACAGCTTTCAGCCAGCCCCCTCCTGCCACAACCAGCAGCAGCCAGTTAAGCCTCATGAGTATGATGCAACAATTTTTTTGAGCCTCCTATCAGCAGCAGCCATGTGAGCAGGCCCAGACCACTCGCCTCAACAAACAGGTTCAGGCTTACCTACAGTCTAGCTCGCAAAGCCTCTTCTCAGACCCCCTAGACTTCTGGGCAGGCAGAATACAACAGTAGCCGAAACTTTCCCACTATGCACTAGGGCTTCTTCCTGCCCAGCCTCAAGTGTCATGTCAGAGAGGGTTTTTAGCGCTGCTGGGGGTGGGGGTGGGGGGTTGACACCCAAACGGACCAAACTGTCAAAAAAACACCTTTATAAAAAACACCTTTAGAAAAATGAATAAAGGCTAGATTACCTCCGATTTTCATACTCCTCTTGCTGAGGCAGATGATTAGATCAGGCCTTGCAGGCCGAAATAGTTTGAGTGTCTTCCCACTGTTGCTGTCAGCCAGCCCATAACGTTGCATGCCAAATGTCTCGTGTCACGGGCTGTGCGAACCCGAAGTCTCCAAACCAAAACCCTATTAAAATCCAAAAACTGTTGTCTACTTCTGCCTATGTTTTCTACATTAGCAGTTGAGTAGCTGTTGTTATACACAGTTATTAGTTCTATTTGGTATTCTTAAATTTGTTTTGGAGCCTTTACTCCCCCCCAAAAAAATAAAAACTAAAAAATAATAAAAATGGAATTAAAAAATAAAATTGTTACACTGTTGTTACCTCCGCCTCCCGTTACATTAGCGGAGATTGTTATACTCCAACGCAGTTTGTTGTATTTACTAATCATTCTCTGCTGATATACCCCGTCCCCTACTACTACTGGCCGGGGCATCCATGAAAAGCCCATATAACATTTTTACTCTCTATCTTTACAAGGTAGAATGTTTATAGGCTTGTTGTCCAAACAAGCCAAGCCCTTTTCTCTTTCTCTGTAATCCGTGAACCGGAGTGTGCGTAATTTTTTAATGCTTTGGCCTGCAGACACCCTGTATTCATTAATCCGGGAAAATGACCTTTGGACAATTTGTGGAGGCTCCTGCCTAAACAGACATTCCTGTCTTCTTCACACAAATGCGGGCTCCGGCCTATGCACAATTTCTGGAGACTTCGGCCTAAACAGACACCCCTGTCTTCTTCACACTATGTCAGGAAGGAGTTAAAGGTTTAAAATAACAATCAAAACACAGGTTTTACAAGAATAATTTTAGTAATAAATAATAACAACATTGAACAAATAATAAACAAAAGAAAGAACAGAAAAAAGGTTACGCCGGCCTTTGCTGATGTCTGGCCATCATCTCCTGCATTTCTCTAAGCTCCAGCTGCAGGCCGCGAATAAGCTGGGAGGCAGCGTGGAGCCTGGTCTCAAAGTGGCGTAAGGCTGCCTCCACTTAAAAGTCAGTGGGGATATCTGTAGGGGTGAAAACAGTAATATAATTACTATGATCGAGTAAAAGTGGTTGTCCCACGAAAAAAATTCTAAACTTTCAAACCAGCACCTGGATCAGAATACTTTAGCAATTGCATGTCATTATATATTTGTTATATCTACTGGAACAAGTTATTCAGTGACATGTATCTGTATTGAGCCTTTTTTTTTTCTCCGAAGCTCACTGAGAAGGCCACACATGGTCAGTTTGGGATTTGTACTTACTGGACACCCATACTGAGTGGTCTTCCTATGGTCCAGGGGAAAACTCCTCCCTGACGGTTGGAGCTACAAAAGATAAAACATAAATTTAGCTTATATTTTGAAGAGAGAAGGTCCACCCATTACACTTTTTATTTTACCTACCTTCTACCTCTGGAAGTTGGGCTGGTGGTGGGGTCCTCTCTCGCTGGGGTGGAGGAGGGAGAGAGGCGCTCCTCTGTGATGCAGCAGCTGTCAAAAATCATTAAATAATGGCATTACATTCAACTCTAATGAACAGTTGTAACTTCTGATGTTGATACATGTGAATAGTTTGGGGCTGGATCCCATTCCTAACCACTCAGCTGCTCTTATATCACTGCAGCTGCACTCCCACGTAGCCTGGATTAAAAATAAATTAAATATGTTTACACTTACTGGAAGCTGAAGGTACTGTAGGGGCCGTCCGGCCTCGACGCTGGCGGTGACCGTGGTAACGCCGTTGTTGACGGTGCTCTGCAACATAAATCCGTACACAATTGTTATATGATGACTCTTTTTAATACTAACACTATATACTACTATGAAGATATTATGAGTGAGAGGAGGGCCATATCCATTTCTTTCTTCTAAATAGGTATTTATCGCGATAGATATCGTTATCACAATAAATTTCTTAATATCGTTAACACGGTGCGGTGGGAATACTTTTGATATCGCCCACTGACATTAGCTGCAGCATGAGCACGTCTGTGAGTCTGTGTGTAGGAGGAGGAAGCGCTAACTATGAAGGGGCATATATCTAAGGGTACTTTCTTTCACACTAGTACATTTGCTTCACACAAACGGGAGAACGGCCAGCCCCATTAACAATAATGGGGGACGGCGCTGATCCGGCCGCTATTCGGGAAGAACGGCTGGAATTGGCAGGACAAATACTGCAGAACAGCCTGCATATGTGAAAATAGCCTAAGGCAAATTACTGGGAGGGGGCACGTACCTGAGAATACCTTCACTTGTTTTGGTGGAGTTAGAGGCGTGGCCTAGCATGAAAGAAAATTGCTGCAGCGCACTACGCACGCCCACGTTGTCCTTCTATACGGTTTTCATTATTGGCACTCACTGCTGGTATATATACAATACAGTACACTAATTTTTTAACTTGTTTTTACTTTTCAAATATTTTGTCACTCACCCTGTCGTATCGCTGCACGGATCTCATTAAGCCACTCTGGGCACTTAAATTTCAAATCGGACCATTTCCAGTGGATCTGGCCCGGGGTCCGCACAGTGTCGAAAAGATGGCGCAAGCCTCGGATCACCTGCTGCACCTCCTTCTTTTGCTGGTTCGGGTGGCGGTGTGTGCCATCATAATCCTGTCGGTCCATCAGCCGGGTCATGTATTTAAGCTCTCCAGAGCTAAATGCTGAGGATCACCTAGATGTCATTTTGAAAAATTCGCTCTGCCTCTGAGGAGTGCACGCCGCGGCCTAGCATCATGCGTGCCTGCGTATTACGTAATCGCTAGACAATAGTATGCTGAACAGTCGTGCGCAATTTGTACGCGCATGCGTACGTGTTCACATAAGTAGCGTACCTTTAACAACTGTACGTTCGTTAGTGTGCGAATGTTCGCAAAACACCACATAATAATGTATGATTTGTACGGAGCTTTGCCGAATAGATTCGTATGAGGTACGAATCTTTTGAAAAGATCAACGAACATTCGGCGAACCGAATTTTGGATGATTCGCTCATCTCTAATAGCGATAATGTTTTTACAGGTTCAGCAATGTTCAAGCTTTAGCCCATTGTGTGTATTCTTTTTCAGGTTCTGCAATGTGTCCTATTATGCACTTATTGTACGGTGTTTGGTAAATGATGCACTTAGCCGGATAGCTATCAGTGAGCACCTTACTTTTCTACCTCATATGGACTGCCTCTGAGGACTGTACGCCGCTGCCTAGCCTCGTGCGTGCGTATGATGCAATCGCAAGTCAGTAGTACGCTAAGGATTCGTACGCACTTTGCACGCTAATGCTTACGAATTCAGTTCAGTAGCGTACATTTAACACCGCTTAGACTGTATGTTCGTAATTTGTGCAGTAATGTTCGCAAAACAACGATTATTTTTTAACGCAAATTTGACCGAATAAATTCGTATTAAGAACAAATCTTGTCATAAATTTGTCGATTATTCGCCGAAGCGGATTTTTGATGATTCGCTCATCTCTAATGAACATATATACTTAGTGCAGCAGTTCGGTATCTATATGCTGATGGTGCCAGACATCAAAATATGGCATGCAGCCTTTTGCTATTTTTCACATTCGACATCACAGCTGTGTGCCGGAAGAATATGAATGACCCTATAGAAAGCTGTGGGATCTGTTTTAGCTTCATTTCCCCTGCGGTGTTTTCTGCACACATGCCGGAGGGAAACTAAGCCGAATCACTGGACATATGGCAAAGAGTCCTAGTGCAGAGGAAAATCTGTAGAGTATCTGGCAGAAATGCAGAGGAAAATGTCTGCAGTTTGTAGGTGAGATTTGATAAAATTGTATCCGACTTGCTGCTACTGCTGGGTATCGCCCACACACAATTTTGCTGTAGAAAATCTGATGCAGTGGAAAATCCACATCAAATCAGGAGGAAAACCAGCAGCAAAAACTGACCAAAATGGGCTGTTTATTGAATGTTTATGAAGGTCAGTCAGTCCGAAAAATTGGGAAAACTTTGAAAGTGTCCCCAAGTGCAGTCGCAAAAACCATCAAGTGCTACAAAGAAACTGGCTCACATGAGGACCGCCCCAGGAAAGGAAGACCAAGAGTCACCTCTGCTGCGGAGGATAAGTTCATGCGAGTCACCAGCCTCAGAAATAGCAGGTTAACAGCAGCTCAGATTAGAGACCAGGTCAATGCCACACAGAGTTCTAGCAGAAGACACATCTCTACGACAACTGTTAAGAGGAGACTGTGCAGCAGGCCTTCATGGTAAAATAGCTGCTAAGAAACCACTGCTAAGGACAGGCAACAAGCAGAAGAGACTTGTTTGGGCTAAAGAACACAAGGAATGGACATTAGACCAGTGGAAATCTGTGCTTTGGTCTGATGAGTCCAAATTTGAGATCTTTGGTTCCAACCACCGTGTCTTTGTGCGACGCAGAAAAGGTGAATGGATGGACTCTATATGCCTGGTTTCCACCGTGAAGCATGGAGGAGGAGGTGTGATGGTGTGGGGGTGCTTTGCTGGTGACACTGTTGGGGATTTATTCAAAATTGAAGGCATACTGAACCAGCATGGCTACCACAGCATCTTGCAGCGACATGCTATTCCATCCGGTTTGCGTT
This sequence comes from Rhinella marina, assembly GCA_900303285.1. Classification (NCBI taxonomy): domain Eukaryota; kingdom Metazoa; phylum Chordata; class Amphibia; order Anura; family Bufonidae; genus Rhinella; species Rhinella marina. The sequence continues at coordinate 14,368 of ONZH01023313.1, forward strand.
TAGTTGGACCATCATTTATTTATCAACAGGACAATGACCCCAAACACACCTCCAGGCTGTGTAAGGGCTATTTGACCAAGAAGGAGAGTGATGGGGTGCTACGCCAGATGACCTGGCCTCCACAGTCACCAGACCTGAACCCAATCGAGATGGTTTGGGGTGAGCTGGACCGCAGAGTGAAGGCAAAAGGGCCAACAAGTGCTAAGCATCTCTGGGAACTCCTTCAAGACTGTTGAAATACCATTTCAGGTGACTACCTCTTGAAGCTCATCAAGAAAATGCCAAGAGTGTGCAAAGCAGTAATCAAAGCAAAAGGTGGCTACTTCGAAGAACCTAGAATATAAGACATATTTTCAGTTGTTTCACACTTTTTTGTTAAGTATATAATTCCACATGTGTTAATTTATAGTTTTGATGCCTTCAGTGTGAATCTACAATTTTCATAGTCATGAAAATACAGAAAACTCTTTGAATGAGAAGGTGTGTCCAAACTTTTGGTCTGTACTGTATATAGAGCCAACATATTCTGCAGCGCTTTACAATTCAGGGGTTCATGTACAAACAGTCATAAATAACGTAGCAACAGACATGTCAATAATTACAACAAGAGGAATGAGGGCCCTGCTCGCAAGAGCTTACAATCTATGAGGAGATAGGGGTGACACAAAAGGTAAAGTGCTTTTTTGTACAATGGTCCAGCCATCTTGGGAAAATAGGGGAGCAGATATAGAGCTGTATCAGCCAGTCACCAGCTAATATATGAAGTGCGTCTGGGCGCGGTGGAGAGTTTGGTAGAGGATCAGGAAATCATAGATGGTCTATATATGGAGCGGAATTAGATCAGGGGAGGTGATAGGCCAACCTAAAAAGATGTGTTTTGAGGGAGCGCCTAAAACTGTGTATGTTGTGGTTTAACCTAATTTCATGGGGGAGGGCATTCCAGAGAACAGTTGCAGCGCGGGAGAAGTCTCGTAGCCGGGAGTGAGAGGTTCGGATTATGGTAGAAATCAGTCATAAGTCGTTGGCTGAACGGAGAGCAAGGGTAGGGTGGTAGACCCGTAAATTATTGTAAAATTACTGTATGTGCAACCAGTGCAATGACTGGCACAGAGTGGAGGCATCAAAGTAGCGGTTGGACAGATAGGTGACTCTGGCTGCTGCGTTGAGAATAGATTGGAGAGGGGAGAGTCTGGAGAGGGGGAGGCCAATTAATAGTGCGTTACAATAATCAAGGCGGGAATATATCAGGGCAACAATGAGAGTTTTTGTTGTTTCCATAGTGCGAATGGGGCGGATTCTAGAGATGTTTTTGAGGTGCAGGCAACATTCGCGGGCGAGAGTCTGAATATAGGGGGTGAAAGAAAGATCAGTGTCAAATGTCACCCCGAGACAGCGGGCATGCTGCCTAGGAGTAATGATGGTGTCGCACACTGAGATGTAGATATCAGCTTTAGGTAGGTTAGTAGATGGAGGGAACACAAGAAGTTCAGTTTTCAATAGATTCCGTTTCAGATAGAGAGAGGACATGATATTAGAGACGACAGAGAGTCACTGGTGTTCTGTAGTACCGCAGGGGTGATGTCGGGCAATGAAGTGTATAGTTGTGTGTCATCAGCATAGAGATGGTACTGGAAACAAAATCTGCTGATGGTCTGTCCAATTGGGGCTGTGTAGAGAGAGAAGAGGAGAGGGCCTAGGACTGAAACCTAAGGAACCCCAACAATGAGAGGGAGAGGAGAAGAAGTGGAACCAGCGAATTATACACTGAAAGAACGGTCAGAGAGATAGGAAGAAAACCAGGAGGGAATGGTGTCCTTTAGGCCGATAGACTGAAGCATAGTGAGTAGGAGATGGTGGTCTACAGTGTCAAAAGCTGCAGAGAGATCAAGGAGAATGAGCAGAGAGTAGTCACTGTTTCATTTTGCTGTCAGGAGGTCATTTGTCACTTTAGTGAGGGCAGATTCTATTGAATGTAGGTTGCGGAAACCAGATTATAATGGATCAAGGAGAGAGTGAGCAGAGAGATAGCTCAGATGAGGCGAGAGTAGACCAAACGCTCCAGGAGCTTAGAGATGAAGGGAAGATTGGAGACTGGTCTGTAGTTAGCTGTGCAGGATGGGTTTTTTTTAATAATGGAGTAACGATGGAGTGTTTGAAAGAGGAAACCTGATGTTTTTAAAGTAATTGTATGGGGTGGAATTATTTTAATTATTAAGGTAAAAATTGTGTTTTATTAAGATTATTGCTTGGTCCAATGTGGGAATTTTTTTTCAGAGGCAGCCTGCAAATATTTAGCAAACTGCTCATGCGACAAAGACTGCAGAGGACTGAAAATGAGTCTAGCACGTTCTGAAGTGTTTCCAACATCTGTTCCTTAGGAGAGACTTTGACTTGAAGAACTCCTTATAACAGAGACATCAGACATGTTCTTGAACTTTCTTTAACATTTTTATTTGGCATAACTAATGAGAAAGATTTGAAAGTTTTGAACTTTTGCCTCTACATAAAGCACTAGGTGGTGCTGTGACTAGTGTTGAGCGAATTTAAGTATCCGAAGTGGACTTTGATCCGAATTTCAGAAAAATTCGATTTGCGTTGAAGCTGAATTTTCTCGCACTTCATGGTAACAAATCAATTTTTTGTAAAATGGCTGAAAAAAAATGTTCACCTCATCCACTTGTTCGTGAAGAGGCCGTCCGCTCCGGTCTTGATTAAAGAAAACTCACCAAAGGACCTGCCACGAGTAGACGAGCTCTCTGCAAGGAAGTGGATAAGGTGAGTATTTTTTATTTTTTTTTACCCCTGAAAGGCTGAATGTGAGTCACAGATGCCACGAACAGTGTTAAACGTGGCATCTGAGGGGTTAAATGATTAGGACCAATGCGATCTACGTTCCCCATCGTTGCGCCCACTCCATATAATGGAAAGCAATTTATGACAAAGTAATTTGTAACGAATCAAATTTCTTGTCGAAGTTCCGCAAAGCAGCCGAATCGAATTTTTCAAAACTCCGTTCATCTATAGCTGTGACTTTTTAAAAGTCTTTTGAATACCTTTTTTTTGTTCCTCCCTTAACGTTGAGCAAGAATTTTAACTCTGGGTGCAGCTTTTTCCTGTACTTAAAGGGGTTTTGCCACCAAAAAATATGCTACAGTTTTCAAACCAGCACTTGGATCTCAATTCTTTTGTAATTGCATGTAACTAAAAATTTGGTATAGCCACTGAGTTATTCAATAAAATGTATCTGTATAGCGCCACCTGCTGTTTTTTTCTTATTTTTTTGTCCTGCTCACTGGTCCTGCTCACTGCACATGCTCAGTTTCAACCTTCAACTGCCTACTGAGTTGTGATAGGGAGAGCATGGACACGCCCCCTTAGCTGCAGCAGAAAAGACACTCCCCTTGAGCTGTCAGCTTGATATAAATCTAGCAGAGCAATTAATGGGGAGATCTCTGGATTCATGTGAGGTAAAGGGCTGGTCCGAAATTTTTTAGAAATAGATTGTCATGTACTGTATGATGTCTGGAATAACCCCTTTAAAGAGGACCTGTCACCACAAAATGCAATGCAATCTGAAAACACCATGTTATAGAGCAGGAGACGCAGAGTAGATTGATATATAGTTTTCTGGGAAAAGATTCAGTAAAACCTGTACTTTTTACATTTATATCTTTATCACGTTTTTTGCTGTATATTTAATGTATACATTGCGGGGGGGGGGGGGGGGGGATGCACACATTTTTTGCATGTGTTAAATGTAAGACAAAAACATGATGTGAATCTAGCCAAAGAAGTGACAACTGCTATGAGCAAAGATCTGACCGGAATAGTGGTTAGAATATTTTAAGCCCCTTCGACTCCAATGAACCATTAACCACCTGAGAGGGGTACACATTTCCATGCAGTCTTTGGGGAATGGTTCACTTCTTCTGCAACCTCCAGTCAGTGGCATAACTATAGGCCCCAGGGCAAACTTTGTATTGGGTACACCCCCCACCCCCACCCCCCATGCCAGGCCCGATTGCACCCTCTGTGACTGCGATCATTTCACCCCTGGTCTCTGGTAATAATATGCCCCCACTAATGTACCTACTGTATAGCACCCACAGTAATATCCCTTCCCTTCCACTGACCCTAGTAATGTCCTTCTCCTGTCCCCAGTAATGTTCCCCACTGCCCCCGGTAATGTCTCCCACTGTCCCAGGTAATGTCCCCCGTGCCCCCAGTAATGTCCCCCACTGACCCATGTAATATCCTCCACTACCCCCAGTAATGTCCCCCAATGACCCATGTAATATCCTCCACTGCCCCCAGTAATGTCCCTCACTGCCCCCGGTAATGTCCCTCACTGCCCCCGGTAATGTCCCCCACTGCCCTCGGTAATGTTCCCTACTGCCCCCGGTAATGTCCCCCACTGCCCCAGTAATGTTCCCTACTGCCCCAGTAATGTCCCCCACTGCTCCAAGTAATGTCCTTCCACTGCCCCAAGTAATGTCCCACACTACCCCCATAATGTCCCCCAGTAATGTTCGGACTGACTCCAGTAATGTCCCTCTCTGCCTCCAGTCTTCCCTCATATGTAATCACATGCAGTACAGCAAATATCAGCACTGCCCTACTAGAATTAGTCACAAATTAATTAGGTGGGCAGAGCCAGACTAATTTGTGTCTGATTCTAGTAGGGCAGTGCTGGGGCCTGATAAATGCCGTACTGCATGTGATGCAGGTGAGGTGAGCACTCTGACAGGGCTCGGCATGAAGTACAGTGATAGTGCCGGGCCCCATTACATGTGAGTGTAGTGGGCCCCCTTTCCCCGCCGGACCCGGTCGTGGTTGCACCCTCTGCGACCGCGATTGTTAAGCCCCTACCTCCAATGCCTTCACAAACACACCATTAGGTAATTTTTTTTGATTCATTTATTTCTCCCTCGGCTATAATAAAACATTGTATACATCTGCCAGTATGAAGAGCCTCTACAGTGAACCTCTCCATTTGGTGTCTTTTTGTACAGCCTTTCTATTGTATGTGGATACATTGTAACTATTGCATAAGTCATGGCAACACTTCTGCTCGATTCATAGATCACATTTTCATATTTTCTATAAAGAGCAGAGCCGTCAGCTGTAATAAGAAATACACACATCAAAAGCCATATCTCATCATGCTCACAGCAGGTAGGTGCAGACTATTGTCAGTCGATGATATTAAATACATGCCCCCAACAGCAGTTTAAGGCCTCTGACATCTGCGGCGTGCTCTCTAGCAGGCTGTTCCGGCAGAGAACAGCCTGCGGGAGCACTCTGGATCTGGCATAGCCGGATGCTACCATGATTCCTGCCGGTCCCATTGACTATAATGGCATCTGGCGGATATTTTTTTTTTGTTTGGACACATATTTAACTATGGTCATGTCTAGTGTTGAGCGAAGCATTCAAAGCGGAAATCAGTCTGAAGTTAAGGAAAACTTCATTTCCCAACAAATCCGAATTTCCTCGTGCTTTGTGGTAACAAATCAGTTTTTCCTAAAATGGAGGCTGCACGTGTTACAAAGTGAAAGTAAGAAGCCCAGGAATGTGAGATCACCCATAATACCATGCAGCCAGCCAATCCGCAGATAGCCATCCCCTGTGATGTCAGAGCCCTATAAAACCCTCATCCTGCGCGGTATCTGGTATTGTCCTGTGAGCTGAGGATAGGGAGAGACGTGGCTAGCGCTCATGCACTAGGGAAAATGTTGCTGAAAATGATTAATAGAAAAATATTGGAGAGGCAGTATGCAGGAAGAGTGTATCGCCGTGTGCATCACGTTCTAGTGCACAGACATTCAGAGTTAATCCGTTATTTTAGTGATACAGTAAGTGTGCCTCAGTATTAAAGGCAGGTGTAATATATTGCTGTGTGCATCACGTTCTAGTGCACCGCCAGAGTTAATCCGTTATTTTAGTGAAACAGTTACTGTACACTATGACCAACAGACAGTTGCCTGGGCCCTCCAAAGGAACAGGCTGAGATGGAGATGGGAACCATGGTTACTGTTAACGGGAAGAACATTTTGTCTGCGCTGCGTCAGTAAGGGCTGACCCATGCGCTCTGCAAGACGCACGTCTTCAATCTCATTGTCACCCGGTTCCTCAAGTCTTCAACTGAACTTTGAATCTGTTAAATGTCCAGAAAACTGTGCATGCACTTCAGCCTCTCTTACCGTGCAAAATTTTCTTCCCCAACATCACCTGATATGCGATGTTTCCACCCATTGGAACTCAGTGCTCCAAATTTAGACCTTCAAATTTACGAGCAGAGGAAGGCAGTCAACGATTTCTTAATGCAGCAGAAGGACAGGTCTACTCTCCAGTGTGACTTCCACATTAGCCAGTGTTAGTTCATGTGTGTCATGTGCGGTTGCTCGGGCTCTTTGAGGAGGCCACTTTAAATAATTTTTGTACTGTGACATCAGTGTGTGCGTTATCTCACTATTGTTATATCATATGCATTATTTCTGTGCATTGCTAAAGGTAGCCAAGTTAGGGTATGGCTCTATTCCAAGTTTTGCTATAGGGTCCCAAGGTTACATGTGATGCCCATTGGTCTTTGCTTGCTATTCAATTAAATAAGAAGGAAAGGTGAGACTGAAGGAGGGAATAGGGCGACAACACTAATTCATACAAAGAGGTTTCTAAGTTCCATTCTGGGGATTGTAGTTTTGCAGCAGCTGGAGAGCTACGGTTTGCCCTAGGGCCTATAAGCATAATTGATGCCATAACCATCATGTGATTGCACTGACCAGTAATGACCGATCGCATCCCAAAATATCAAAATGATATCTGGGTAAGAAAGAAACTATTCCTCATCATTAAGGAGTTAAACTTTACTGCTGAAAATGTTTTTTTTTTAAAGAAGGAGGTGGGTGTGGGGGAGGGGAGGGTCGGAAAACTTCAGGAAAGAAATGCTGAAACTTTTCTACAGAGATCTGTAGAGATCTAGTAATTTTACTTGACACCAGCTGAGGAAAGGATTCATTACAGTGTAGAATATGTCATCCCTATTAAAAAATAGTCACTAGCTACATCAAGCCTTGAAGAGAAGCCTCCTGCACAGGATGTCATTAGACATTAGTGCGGCTGCCTTCGTTTTTTGGCACACATTGTCACGGAGGTGGCTGCAAGTCACAACCTCTGCAGACACGAGTCGGGAGAAAGAGGAATTTTCTTTCCTCTGTAGAGTTAAGGCAATTTATTCACTAATGCTGTAGTATAATTGATAGCCCATTTCCTACATTGAGCTAGAATTTGGCTATATGTCCTTTCCACCTTGCCCATTTCAACCTTGTCTTATACTCACTGCAAAAATTTACATTCTTGCATATAAAGGACAGGAATGACTGGAGCAAAATTAAAAGGGAGGTTTACTCCACGTGCTGGAACGTCCCACTTCATCTCCCATACCAGCCTTTTAATGCTTATATTAGAAAGTCTCAAGAAGTTTCTTTCTTCCTTTTTTGTCTTCAGGTTCTTATAGCCACTTAAGGATATACTGCTATAGTCCATATATCTTTGTATGGAATAGTTATACAGTATACAGTTTTAATGTCCACCTTGGTCATAAATGACCAAGTTGGATGAGTTACCCCAACCTAACCACATTTTCATTACTTAGAGAACTTGAAGAGGTTCTTCTGTTATGAATGGGTGATTCTCCCCACCCAAAGGGAAGAAGGTCAACCAGGATGAGGATGACCACTGATGGGTTTTGGTCCCATCTCCACAGATCCCATAGTAACCTTGTAGTTTGCCTTGGTCCTTGGTCAGTTTAAGTTAGTATGGCTGAAAAAAAAAAACATATGTCCATATGCTGAATAAGGTCTGCTTGTCTTTTGTCACATGGTTCAAACAGTCAGGGCATTGCAAACTCCATTGATGATATTCTACCATCCATTTGTTTGAAAGAAAACTATAGAAAACTATAGGAATTGCATGGAGGGTTATCCAATAAAATGAATGGTGGACCATCATCAATGATGGGTTTTGTAGTTTTCAAACCATTTACATATTTGTTATTATTACATGTAGCATGCCAAGTCAAACAGGAGGGTCCTACTGTTATATACAAAGACATATGTATTATAGAGGAAGTTAATTTTATGTACACTAATGCCAGAAGCCTGACTAATAAAACTGGTGAACGGGAAGTAGTGATGTGTGAGGAGGACTATGACATAGTGGGAGTAACTGAGACATGGCTGGATGATACCTATGACTGGGCAGTTAACATACAGGGTGACAGTCTGTTTAGAAAGGATCGCTAAAACCAGAGAGGGGGAGGGGTCTGCCTTTATGTAAAGTCCTGTCTAAAGCCCACACTCCGGGAAGATATAAGTGAGGGACATGAAGATGTGGAGTCACTGTGGGTAGAAATACATGGAGGTAAAAACAATAATAAAATACTAATAGGAGTTTATTATAAACCACCTAATATACCAGAGTCCACAGAAAATCTACTTCTAAACAAAATAGACAAGGCGGCAAATCATAATGAGATCGTTATTATGGGGGACTTCAACTACCCAGATATAGACTGGGAAACTGAAACCTGTATATCTCATAAAGGAAGCAGGTTCTTGGCAATAACCAAAGACAATTACCTTTCCCAACTGGTTCAGGACCCGACTAGAGGGACGGCCATACTGGACTTAGTATTAACCAATAGACCTGACAGAACAACACATGTGCAGGTAGGGGGACACCTGGGTAGCAGTGACCATAAAATAATAACCTTCCAATTGTCATTCAAAAGAGCGTTTCTTCAGGGAGGAACAAAAATACCAAAACATTTTTTTAAAAGCATCCTAATATCTCATTGTGAGAGGTACATACCTTATGGGAATAAAAAGTAAAGGAACAAGAAAAAACCAATGTGGATAAATAGAACTGTAAAGAAAGCAATAAATGACAAAAGAAAGCATTTAAATCACTAAAACAGGAGGAGAGCGAGGAAGCATTGAAAAACTATAAGGAAAAAAATAGAATATGTAAAAGACAAATAAAAGCAGCCAAACTAGAGAGCGAGAGATTAATCGCCAAACATAGTAAAACTAACCCTAAAATGTTCTTCAATTATATAAATGGTAAAAAGTATAAACCTGAAGGTGTCGGCCCCTTACAGAGTAATGAGGGGGGAGTTGCAGAGAGCGATGAGGAGAAAGCAAAGCTACTAAATATTTTTTTCTCCATTGTATTCACTGAGGAAAATAAACTGTCAGATGAAATGCAGAGTATAAAAGTAAATTCCCCTTTAAAAGTGTCCTGTCTGACCCAGGAAGAGGTACAGCAACGTCTTAAAATTAAAATAGACAAATCGCCAGGCCCGGATGACATACACCCCCGTATCCTAAGAGAATTAAGTAATGTCATAGCCAGACCCTTATTTCTGATATTTAAGGACTCTATACTGACAGGAAGTGTTCCACAGGATTGGCGCATAGCAAATGTGGTGCCAATATTCAAAAAGGGTCCAAAAACAGAGCCTGGAAACTATAGGCCAGTAAGTTTAACATCTGTTGTGGGTAAACTGTTTGAAGGTTTTCTAAGAGATGCTATCTTGGAGTACCTCAATGAAAATAAGCAAATAACACCATATCAGCATGGCTTCATTAGGGATCGGTCATGTCAAACCAATTTAATCAATTTCTATGAGGAGGTAAGTTCTAGACTTGACCGCGGCGAATCAATGGATGTCGTATATCTGGATATACATAAGATCGTGTATGACATGGGTTAAATGGGTGCAATACATGCAAAAGGTGATAGTCTACTATCCATTTGGTGGCCCCAGATTTTATAGCCCTCTAAAGGGTAACTTATGCCTTTTTGGTTCCTCCTCAAAAAAAGTTTTGGCCAGGTTTACCAATACATTGTTTCACCTTATTTATTTACTGTCATTCTTCTCAAGAGTTCCAGGTTTGATTAAACCATGGACATAATTACTCTTGCAGTTTCAAAGGCCCACCTAGGTGCAAGAATGTTTATTTTTGGTTGGGAGCCAATTCCTGAGTTTGGTATGGAGGCGATGAGTGATGCCCCTAGATGGAGTAATCAACATTTGTAATGTTTCCAAGGCAGTTTAACAGGTAGTGAAAAATGTAGGGTCCAGAATAATGGTGCAGCTCCCTAAATGCCAGCCTAAGCGTCTACGAAGAAATACTTGGTAGCAGTGAGTTAGACAAGACGTTGTATGTTATTTGTTTGCCATTTTATCACGGTCAGATTCCATCTCAGCTGAATCGTAATCTCTCACCCTGCCAGCCGCACTCTGCAGGGTAATATCCACATCTCGCTATGTCATCAGCTCAGCTCTGGGTTTGTCTGCTTCTATTTCCAGTGTCTCTTGAGGACAAGTTGGATTCCTTATTCTTTAACCCTTTGGTGGTATACGTTCTGCTCCTGTCTAGACTATTATTATCTAGATTATCACTATTCAAGCATGCCTAGATGACGTCAAAAACAATGGCCCAGATACATTATTGACGCTGCACCTTTGTACAATGTTGTTTGTGTACAATGTTGACACAGTTTGAGCCACTCCTATCTAGAGAACGGGGCACCTGAAGTAAAGGAGAACACATCACACGTGCATGGTGTAAGCGTGGCCATCTCTCCATTCACCGCTATGGGACTGCTGGACAGAACTCCCATAGTGGTGAATGGAGGGTGGCCATGCATGTACAGCTGCCGGCTATTTACTTCAGGTGTCCCATTCTAGAGGTAAGAGCAGGTCCCAGATGTGAGGTCCACACCTATCTGACATTGATGGCATATCTTAGTGATATGCCATCGATGCCTGAGATGTAGGGTGACCAGATCTTAAATTCCCAAAAGGAGGACACCTTTTTTTTCAGGGGGGGGGTTGATCATTACATTTATACCCCAGAGAATGGGGACCCGAACTTCCCTTTATTATTTTCCGTTATAACATGGTTATAACAGAAAATAATAGTTAAAGTGGCCTTTAGGGGTTAAAAATAATAAAAAAACCTCACCTTTTCCGCTTGTTCGCGCAGCCGGTGTCTTCTTTCTTCTTTCCCCTGCAAAAAGACCTTTGGTGACGTCAGCGCGCTCACCACGTGGTGAGCGCGTCCGTTTTCACAGAACGATAGCCCTCATACAAGGGGACCATTTTTAACATCTGTAAAGGGGTATTCCAGGGTTTTGTTATTGATGGTCTATCAATTGAGATAAAGTTTCAGTAATGTGCCGCTTGGAGATACACTCAGACCAGTCATTGACTGCAGCAGTGCACGTGACCCCTTCTGTCCAGAAGTTTACAGAATAGGGATCAGAAGACCACTGAAGGGAGACAGGGACCGGGAAACAGAGCAGGTGAGTAATGATATTTTCAACAAGTACAGCAAGCTGGGGTTGACAGTTAAAAAAAAAGTCCACAAAGCTGGACAATCTCTTTAAGCCAACTCATATTCCACTGAACTATCCAGGAGTTACGTCCAGTGTTCCCTCTAAGCTGCGCGGCTGCGCGCCCGCGCAGCTATTATGTTGCCCCCGTTCACACATTTTTAATGTCCGCTCACTTGCAATAATGGAAGCGCTCACTTGTATTCGCTTTATAAGACGCACCGCAATTTTCCCCCTACTTTTGGGAGAAAAAAAGTGCATTTTATAAAGCGAAAAATATGGTACACCTACAGAAATCTTGATCTACTATGTGGTGCACCAAAAAAACTTTAAGGCTATGGACACCTTCAGGGGAATTTTTTATTATTGATTTTTAGCCCAAAATGAGTTAAATGCATTTTTCAATTGGTCTTCATCAAAAATATTCAGCCAGTTTTAGATACAAGGGTTAAAAATCAGTCTGTTTGCAGAGAATGATTTCTGAGTTCAGTCAACTGACAGCTCATGTGAAGCCTTATCTCTGATCTCCTGACCCCATAAACACTAATTTAAACGGGTTATCCAAGACCTATAATGCCCCCCAAATGCCCAGGCCCCTCACACAGATTGTACTTACCTTGCTCCCCGGCACCCACACCACTTCTGATACCGGCATGGCCACCGCTGCAACTCCCCGCCAACAGCTTTAACATGCCAAAGACCCAAAAACCACCACATAGTTAACAAAAACTCTTGTAGCAGAAACACTTGTGTGCCTTTCATATTTCCCACTGGCCTTCAGCTACCATCTAGAGCTGTCCCTTATACGGCAAGAAATACACCAAAAACTGCATGCGCAAAAAACACCACTAAAAAGGCAAAAGTGCACAAAAATGGAACTAAAAGGCTGCATGTGAACCCACCCTAAGACTGACTGTTATGACAAATTCTGCCTCCAAATCCTAAAATACTGGTTGACGTCTCGGGGCTTATAACTAAATAATTTGTTCTGTTAAAGAAAACGCTGCGCTGAGGATCTAAAATTGAATCTGTGTTTACTACTCGCACAGCAGCGCAAAATGGAGACCCAAAACATGTTAATATTTTTCGGCAGGCAATGAGGCAAATGATTCATCTGGTCTAGACGCTGAAATCACTGCACAGTGAGAGCAAATAAAACCGACCGTGTCTCGGCAGCAGATTAGAGGATGTCATTTACTTAAAATTTGCAGCGAGAGACGCCGCACGAACAGCAGAGAAAAATGGCCCCGCGACTTATCGCAGGATTCCAGCGGGAGAGACAAGGGATGTCGCCTGCCTCTCACGCTTTTGACAATTGAGTTTTCTGCCAATCAATAACCAGAAGCTTTTCATTCCTTGACTCACTTTATCAAACTTTTCGCCTCATTTATTGTCCCTGTGGCAGGCGGCGGTGGTGGCAGCGATGTGGGGAGGGGGATCGTTATTAAAACGGCTGCTGCCATAGATGAAAGCTGATTACATGAAGAACGTTTCAGCGACACCCTGAGAAGTTCATCTACTTAGTAGAAATATCAGAGGCATGTGGCAGATTGTGTCTGTGGTGCAGGAACAAAACAGATGCTGTCAGTGTGAGAAGATGGATGATAGATAGATAGATAGATAGATAGATAGATAGATAGATAGATAGATAGAAGACAGATACATAGATAGATAGATAGCTAACAGATACATAGAGAGATAGATAGATAGATAGATAGATAGAAGACAGATACATAGATAGATAGATAGCTAACAGATACATAGAGAGATAGATAGATAGATAGATAGATAGATAGATAGATAGATAGATAGATAGAAGACAGATACATAGATAGATAGATAGATGACAGATACATAGAGAGATAGATAGATAGATAGATAGATAGATAGATAGATAGATAGATAGATAGATAGAAAAAAAAAAAAGAGGCAGCACTCTCCAGTTAAAAAGTGAAAAAAGTGGTAGTCTTTATTTACCCATGTGGGATTGCGACGTTTCGGCCCAGACTGAGCCTTTTTCAAGCCAAATAGATAATAGATAGATAGATACATAGATTTCAAGCCAAATAGATAGATAAATAGATAGATACGTAGATAGATATGACATAGAAATATAGATGACATAGTTGATTGATAGACAGAAGCTTTTCATTCCTTGACTCACTTTATCAAACTTTTCGCCTCATTTATTGTCCCTGTGGCAGGCGGCGGTGGTGGCAGCGATGTGGGGAGGGGGATCGTTATTAAAACGGCTGCTGCCATAGATGAAAGCTGATTACATGAAGAACGTTTCAGCGACACCCTGAGAAGTTCATCTACTTAGTAGAAATATCAGAGGCATGTGGCAGATTGTGTCTGTGGTGCAGGAACAAAACAGATGCTGTCAGTGTGAGAAGATGGATGATAGATAGATAGATAGATAGATAGATAGATAGATAGATAGATAGAAGACAGATACATAGATAGATAGATAGCTAACAGATACATAGAGAGATAGATAGATAGATAGATAGATAGATAGAAGACAGATACATAGATAGATAGATAGCTAACAGATACATAGAGAGATAGATAGATAGATAGATAGATAGATAGATAGATAGATAGAAGACAGATACATAGATAGATAGATAGATGACAGATACATAGAGAGATAGATAGATAGATAGATAGATAGATAGAAAAAAAAAAAAGAGGCAGCACTCTCCAGTTAAAAAGTGAAAAAAGTGGTAGTCTTTATTTACCCATGTGGGATTGCGACGTTTCGGCCCAGACTGAGCCTTTTTCAAGCCAAATAGATAATAGATAGATAGATACATAGATTTCAAGCCAAATAGATAGATAAATAGATAGATACGTAGATAGATATGACATAGAAATATAGATGACATAGTTGATTGATAGACAGATAGATACATACATACATTAATATATAGATAATAAATAGATAGATAGATAAATAGATACTTGCCATCTATCCTAGATCATTCGGGAGGCTCTCAGTAAAAGTAGAGGCCACCTAGCCAGAAGAGATGGCAAATCTACTGGGTACCAGGAATACTTCAAAAGAACTGCCCTAATTGTGTATGGTGCCAAGATTTGTATCACTAGATGCGGTCCTAGTGCCCAAACACACACTGAGGGGGCAATGCTCCTCTAAAAGGGGTGGGGCCTACAGTGAAAAGGGGATTGGCACATCAGTAACGGGAATGGGGTATATCACAAAATGGGTGTGTCATAAGTGAAGGTGCATAGATTCAAGCTCATGCATGATTAGCTTCAAATGTTGGCAAGTATCAGATAGATGGATGTATAGTTGGTAGATAAGTAGATATTCTATATATATATGGACACTGCACAGTACCACGTCTGTGATTCTCTATATATGGACACTGCACAGTACTACTTTTAACTTTTATATATGGATATATGGATATAGCACAGTACCACTTGTTGTCTTTTATATATGGATATAGCACAGGACCACTTGTTGTCTTTTATATATGGATATAGCACAGTACCACTTGTTATCTTATATATATGGATATAGCACAGTACCACTTGTTGTCTTTTATATATGGATATAGCACAGGACCACTTGTTGTCTTTTATATATGGATATAGCACAGTACCACTTGTTATCATATATATATATATATATATATATATATATATAGCACAGTACCACTTGTTGTCTTTTATATATGGATATAGCACAGGACCACTTGTCTTTTATATATGGATATAGCACAGTACCACTTGTTATCTTATATATATGGATATAGCACAGGACCACTTGTTATTTTTTATATATGGATATAGCACAGTACCACTTGTTGTCTTTTATATATGGATATAGCACAGGACCACTTGTTGTCTTTTATATATGGATATAGCACAGGACCACTTGTTGTCTTTTATATATGGATATAGCACAGTACCACTTGTTGTCTTTTATATATGGATATAGCACAGGACCACTTGTTATCTTATATATATGGATATAGCACAGGACCACTTGTTATTTTTTATATATGGATATAGCACAGTACCACTTGTTGTCTTTTATATATGGATATAGCACAGGACCACTTGTTGTCTTTTATATATGGATATAGCACAGGACCACTTGTTATCTTTTATATATGGATATAACACAGTACCACTTGTTATCTTTTATATATGGATATAGCACAGTACCACTTGTTATCTTTTATATATGGATATAGCACAGTACCACTTGTTATCTTTTATATATGGATATAGCACAGTACCACTTGTTATCTTTTATATATGGATATAGCACAGTACCACTTGTTATCTTTTATATATGGATATAGCACAGTACCACTGCTGTTACGCTGTATACATGGACATAGCATTGTGCTACTTTGGTTATTCTGCACACATGGACACTGTGCAGTACCACCTGATATTTTGTATATATGGACACTGCCCTGTACCACTTACGGATATTGTACAGTACCACTTCTGTTATTCTGTATACTGTGTATGGACATTGCACAGTACTGCTTCCTTTATTATGTGTATATGGACACTGCATGGTACCATTTCCGTTATTTTGTATATATAGGCACTGCACACCACCACGATTCCTGATACTCCCACCGCTCTGTTCTTCGGTGACACATTTGATAAATAACCATTTCAACAAAGTTACAGCATCCTGCATCAGACATAGCTAGGAAATGTCCTAAGATTCTGTACATGTCTGATAAGTAGGTGACCATGCCCGCACCCCTTCTAATAAGCAGCTATGGCCCTTTCAGCCCAGTCCAAAAATCCCACATTTTACCTACTCCCTATACAGTGTCAGTCTTCACTGCAGTTCTGGCATTATGTTCAAGAACTAGGAAGAACAAATCCAAGACATAGACACACCATGTAAAGTTCAGTAAGTAATGCTGCATCTGGGACTGCCGTCTATTGAGCCTCCTGGCAGAGTTTCCTGATTATTGGACACAGTAGTATGTAGATGCTGGATTAACAGAGTTTTACAGTATCACATGTCTTAAAGGGGGGGTGCACCCCTTATGGTAAGATTTAGGGATGTGTCTGCCACAGACAAGGATGAACCGCAGCCTGTCCTTCTCAGCACTGCATTATCCATATTGAGAGCAAATTGCTA
Source organism: Rhinella marina (assembly GCA_900303285.1). NCBI lineage: Eukaryota > Metazoa > Chordata > Amphibia > Anura > Bufonidae > Rhinella > Rhinella marina. The sequence continues at coordinate 30,920 of ONZH01023313.1, forward strand.
AACCACCGCAGAGTCTGAAGGTTAAAAGACCTAAATTTGAGAGTATTGGCTGCTACTGCAAAGGTTTACACAGGGTGACAAACAACACGTCCCCTTGTCTCTGCAGTAGGAGATCCCATCATCTGCCCCAAAATATATGTAAAAAAAAAAAGATTAAAAAAATGTAATGTTCTATTTAAAATAAACACAATCATATTACATTGTTCATCCTTTTGATTCAGGTTCATGAATAGAATGCTAGAACTGCAGTGAAAACTGACAGAAAAAGCACATAACTCAAAAGTGTGATCATGAAGCTTGGGGCAAGAGACAAGGGGATTTGGCAAGGGAGAGGGGTACACATGGCTCTCCCCCATGCCCGCAGCCTTTAAGCTATTAATTCATCAAAGCTTTACACTAGGGTTGCACCGGGTATCTAACTTTTGATACCGAATCGATACTTTTACACCTGGATCGATCCGATAAAGGGATTTGCTGTTTTCCTACTACTGCTGTGCAGCCTAGTATCTTTTACAGAACAAGGTGTTCTCATCAGCTGGCACAGTGTAGAGGGAAAGAATCCCTCCGTCCTCACTGTGATGCGGCCGCCACTGCCACTAATGAAAAGATTAAGGGGATGGGGCTGTGAAGCTGCCAAAGGACACCAATGACTATAATACTGAGCAGGGTCGGGGTTAACTGTTGACCACTGTGCCACCAATGCATATAATTAACCCCTAAATACAAATGTAGGTGGCAGGTGCTAGCCGTATCACACACTGTGGGGGCATCTATGGGGGCAATTCTTATATTATTGGGGGGTATTTATGGGAGCACTTCTTATTGGCATATTATTGGGGGGCATCTATGGGGACACTTCTTATTGGCATATTATTGGGCGGCACTGTGGGGGCATCTATGGGTACTTCTTATTGGCATATTATTGGGGGCATCTATGGGGGCATTTCCTATTGGCATATTATTGGGGGGCACTGTGGGGGCATCTATGGGGCACTTATTGGTATATTATTGGGGGCATCTATGGGGGCACTTCTTACTGGCACAATATTGGGGGCACTGTGGGGGCACTTATTGGTACATTATTGAGGGCACTGTGGAGGCATCTATGGGGCACTGTGGGGGCATCTATGGGGCACTTCTTACTGGCACAATATTGGGGGGCACTGTGGGGGCACTTATTGGTACATTATTGAGGGCACTGTGGAGGCATCTATGGGGGCACTTCCTACTGGTACATTATTGGGGGACACTGTGGGGGCATCTATGGGGGCACTTCTTATTGGTACATTATTGGGGGGGTACTATGGGGCACTTTTTACTGGCACATTATTGGGGGCAATGTGGGGGCATCTACTGAGGCCACAAAGAAGAGGTATTTTATATGGGGGGCTCTGTATTGGGGCATTTTATGTTATATTTATATATTTTAATATGCTCCTTGCGTGCGGCCTGCGACTCCCCCCCCCCAGACAAATTGTCTAGCCAGAAACCGGGCCTTGGTGCAAAATAGGTTGGGGACCACTGCTATAGATGGCATAAATTTAGACAGGCTGTGTAGACCTGCACCAGATTTATCACAGGGGCTCAGACTGGATGATGAATGTGGAGCAGGGAGAGACACTTTTCTCCGACTTTATACCAACTATCGGTTGGCTTACTTTCAGACCAGCCAGAATTTTGCCAAAACTGTGGTGCAAAATGGCACGTTTTAGGCTCAGCCCCATTTCTCTCAAAGCTGTCCACACAAAGGCTTGCCCCCTTGCCAAGCATGTTGGAAAAAAAGTGTAGAAACATGACGTGCCATTATGCGCCACTTTTTTAAGACAGATTTATTTTTTTTTTTAGTAAATCTGAGCCAATGTCTCTGTTCTGGATGACTGGAGGTCATTTTGGATTTAAAAGGACAGACTGCTCTTTAATGGCGATTATTTTTTTGCAGCTTTCTACAATTTTCAATTAATTCTGTAAATTTTTTTTCTTCTTTCTGAAAAAGTTGTGCTGAGTTTTAACTCCGTGGCACGGTAGAGCCTCCCGCTAATTATTATTACTTTTACAAGGCCTGTTAAGTGTTATTAAAATGTCATCCTGCAAATCTCATTAAGCGGCTGAGAAAGCGAATCAGCGCTGGGAGAGGGGGCGACTTTTCAGGTTCAGGCGACAGATAAATACCCATAATCACCAAACTTTCCCAGCAACCTGAGATGCAGATCCAAGCTGGAAATTTTGTGTATGGAGATAATATAATAATACGGTTGTAATATCTGGGTAGACTAATATATCTAGCTTTATACATTTAAAGGGAGTCTGTCACCACTATATGACCATATACAGCACTTACAGGGCTCTGTTGTACACCTACACATGAATGTAATGGTGCCTTTGTTATTTTCTTTAGACTTGCAGATGCAGGAAAAATGCTGTTTAATCCATATGCAAATGAGCACTCGCAAGTGCCCAGGGGCGGAGTTCAGTGTGTAAGAGCCCAGGCTGCTCTGTCTTCTTTCATAGTTACTCCTCCGCTGTCTTTGCCCGCCCTCCTATTCCCTTGTGTCATACAAGGAGGGCGGGCAAAGGCAGAGGCTGAGGAGGAGTAACCATGAAAGAAGGCAGAGCAGCCTGGGCTCCTACTCACTGAATACCGCCCCTGGGCACTTGCGAGTGCTCATTTGCATATGGATTAAACAGCATTTTTCCTGCATCTGCAGGTCTAAAGAAAATAACAAAGGCACCATTACTTTCATGTGTAGGTGTACAACAGAGCCCTGTAAGTGCTGTATATGGTCATATAGTGGTGACAGAATCCCTTTAAAGGGCATCTGTCAGCTGATTTGCACCTATGAAACTGGCTGACCTGTTATATGTGCGCTTGTCAGCTGAAAGCACCTATGTTGGTCTCATGGTCGTATGTGCCTGCATTGCTGAGAAAAATGATGTTTTATTATATGCAAATGAGCCTCTAGGAGCAATGGGGGCGTTGCAGTTACACCAAGAGGCTCAGCTCTTTCTGCGACTGCTGCGCCCTCTCCACTTTGATCGACAATGAAAACGTAGAGGGCAGAGGGCGCGCCAGTTGCAGAGAGAGCAGAGCCTTTAAGTGTAATGGCAACGCCCCCGTTGCTCTTAGACGCTTATTTGCATATATTACAAGATCATTTTTCTCAGCAATGAGGACACATATGAACATGGGGCCAACACAGATGCCTTCAGCAGCCAAGTGCATATATAACGGGTCAGCCAAGTTCATAGGTACAAATCTGCTGACAGATGCCCTTTAAACTTGCTGCATCTGTTCCTAGGAAAGTTGGGTTATAACTAATATAGCCAGCATTACAGCTTTCATTCACAACGTTTTCCTAGACTCCTGCATGGCAAATGTAGATACCACAGAAGTAGGAAAGCTGGGTGATAAGCAATGAACAGCTTTTTATGTTCTACAGTAATATACTCCCACCCCCATACAGGAGTCTGGAAAAATTGGGTGAAAACCCAAGCAGAAGCTCTAATGTTAGCTGAAATTGTTGTCATCAGTCTTTCAGTCCATCGTTTTACCTGTTTCAGGAAAAGCTGGGTGGTAACCAACACAACTGAGGTTGTCACTCAGCTTTTCTTGACTTCTGCATAGCATACCTTCCAGATATATGGTGATATGGAAGAGGGGGTTGGGTATTACTATAGAACAAGGAAAGCCGGGTACTACTACTGTGACTACTGTGAAAATGTGATCAGCAGCATATATGAGCAAATATTGACCAGCACAAGCCTGGGCAGTTTGTAGAGGTGGTCTGTAGTAGAGCAGCTTCCAAGCGTGCACTCAAATAGTGGTCACCGACATAGGAATACATGTTGTTGCTAGGCAACCTGATGTTACACTCTGCACAATACACTAAAAATGGATGCAGAGGTTGCTGTATTTAACCCCATTATCACTCCTTCTCCATGTTCCACAGGAGTCCTTGAATTTGAGCTATAAGGAGCTGTGTGGGTGGGGTCCTCAACAGCAGTCACTTGAGCTAGAAGCCTCACAAGCAAATCCATGTAACGAGACAATGCAATACAATGTAATGCCTTCCTTTAATCAGCAGATGCGCTCTAGTGGAATTATCCTCTGAAGACTTTCAGGGTCACTAACTTTTCTCAATAGACGTTGAGCCGCATTATAAGACACTGCAAAGGTGGCGGCTCTGAACTGTATGAAGATGTAGTCATGAGTTAACCAAATCCACAATATAGAAAATGACTGCTTATTGTCTGTAGACATTCATGTAGGGACTCTCCATAGCAAGTTGCAGTGTAAAGCATGGAGGAACAGAACAGCAGGTTGAGCCTCTGATGAGACAGGAGGTGGATTTCAGTCTGCATCACCAGTCTACATACCAACACTTTAGATGGTAAATTCGGGGCAAGAAAGCCCCATCTCTGGGAAAGCTCCAAAGCCACCAAGGAAGCCCACTTATTAGCCACACGCATTTTCTGCCTAGGACAGCTCTAATTTGCAGGAAGTCTCTCTTCAAATTAGGTACAGTCCCTGCAAATTGGGGACAGTTGGCCGCTATGCTAGAGGATGACTATTGCTACTAAACCCTGATACAAAGAGAAAAAAGCAATGCTGAAGTGTAAAGCATGGTGGTGATAAGATCAGTGGCCTCAGACTCCAACAAACAATGCAGCTAAGCTGGAATCACTGATCACGACTGTGCCCAAATAGAGCAAAGCTACAGTGTAAATCATGGTGGTGGACAGAGAGTCAGTATGAGCCAGATGGTGGATTTTAGACCTACAAACATTAGTCAGTGTGATTTCTCTTGAGTTAGGCCTCTTTCACACGAACATTGTTTTTGCTGGCTCCGTTTTTGCTTCATGTGAAAAATGCGGCGCTATTCATTTCTATGGGTCCGCAAAAAAATACTGAGAGCACACTGTGTACTGTCCGCATCTGTATGCCCGTTCCGTAGCCCCGCAAAAAAAATAGAACATGTCCTATTCTTGTCCACAAAACGGACAAGGATAGGCATTGTTACAATGGATACGCAAAAAAAACGGATGCCATACAGACGACATCCATTTTTTTTGCGGATCCGCAATTTGTGGACCGCAAAAAACAACGTTCGTGTGAAACTAGCCTTAATCTCAGTATGCTGCATCCAGGCAAACACAATGAGAATCACGGAGACGTCAGCTAATTATTCAATTTATTAGAAAAAAAAAAGAACCCGCCGCTTTTTTCTTTGTTTCCGTCTCTTTCCTGCAAACTTTGATTTTGTTAACTTTGGATCAGGCCTCCTGCAGAGAAGCGGCGCCTGCTGTAATTAGGACTCTGCTTCTTACACTCCGCTATTATAAGGCCCCTTTCACACGAGCAAGTATTCCGCACAGGTGCAATGCATGACATGAACGCATAGCACCCACACTGAATCCTGACCCATTCATTTCAATGAATCTGTGCACATGATTTTTTTCACGCATTAGTTCTGCGTTGCGTGAAAATCGCAGCATGTCCTATATATGTCCTATATTCTGCGTTTTTCACGCAGCCCTGGCCCCATAGAAGAGAATGGGGCTGCGTGAAAAACGCATTGCATCCGCAAATAAGTGCGGATGCAATGCGTTTTTCACTGATGGTTGCTAAGAGACGTTTGTAAACATTCAGTTTTTTTAAAACGCTTCGCACCCGCGCGGAAAAAACTGAACAACTGAACGCAGTCGCAGACAAAACTGACTGAACTTGCTTGCAAAATGGTGCGAGTTTTCCTGAATGCGTCCTGAACGCATCCGGATCTAATCCGTCACGGTGAAAGGGGCCTAATGAAAAGAGTCAGGACTTCTCCGATTTACCAATGCCAGTCTACCTGGATGCCCATAGAGAAAGGCAATGCTGTTATGGGGGCACCATGGCTGTAATGAACAGGCACTGTCACTTTAAAAAGGGTGATGGGGTCACTCTAGATGTAATGGGGCAATAAGGCTGTAATAGAAGGAAGGGGACAATGGGGACTAATGAAATGTACACAGAGGTTGTGCAGCAGACTGGATGGGAGGCATGAGGGAAAAGGATGGGAGTGGTAGTAGTGTGAGAATGGTGGTAGCTGTCCGGCTCCCACACTCTCTTGGCTGTGCACAGTGAAGAGGAGGTGCACCTGATATTTTCTCTTAGGGCTCATGCACACGAACGTGTGCGGTGAGTGCCCGTGCTGTGGACCGCAATTGGCACTGACAGTGGGGCCGCCACATTCGGATCGCGGACCCATTCACTTGAATGGGGTCCACGATCCGCATCCCACGATCCACAGCACTACTTTTTTGTGGTGTGGATTCACGGCCAGAAACACCATGGAAGCACTCCGTAGTGCTTCCGTGGGGTTCCGATCCATGCCTATGTTCCACATCTCCAGGATTGCAGACCCATTCAAGTGAATGGGTTCGTGATTCGTGATGTGGGGTGCACACGGCCGGTGCCTGTGGATTGCGGACCCGCTGTATGCGGGTCGCAAGACAGCCACGGCCGGGCAACGGCCATGTGCATGAGCCCTACGGCACATCCTAGTAGAGGCTTACTGCATGTTGGAAAGTGGGGTGGCCTTAATATTGGTAACAGGCAGGGGCAGACTTGGCAAAGTTATGTCTGGGCTTCCTAATCAGGACAGTCAGGAATCGTCCTTAGGTCACAGATACAGTTGAAAGCTATGGACAGGGACGATTCTAGCTTTTCTGCTGCCTGAGACGAAAACTGAAATGGCGCCATCTCAATCCAACCCCTCCCCCCATCTCTACTACAAAAGGTATATTTGGACATTGCATACAGCACCACATACCTCTTACATGCAGTGATGTCTCCTATGATGTAGACATTCTTTTTCTTCATCTTCTAAATTCGGACCAGATTAGCCACATCTTGTCTCTGCAGAGTTTGCCACACAGACATCTTAGGTTCCTCACTTTTCTATCATGCTCTCCCTCCTGTTGCCCCAACATTGTTATCCTGCTGCTACCTCCATTACTGTGCCGGAAATAATTCCATTTTTTTCAGATTTTCAATTTTTTGGGAACACAGCAGGTGATAAAAAAAGAAATAAACCTCTTTATTAGAATCGGGCTGTTAAAATTAAAAATTACACCCCAAAAATTGTTACGCAATTTCTCCTGAGTACGGCAATATACCATATGTGGTCATAAACTGCTGTTTGGGGAAACAGCAGGGACAAAATAGATGGAGCCCATTTTGGTTTTTGAACATGAATTTTGCCAACATGATTTGTAAAACACATAACTTTTTAATTTTTTCTCAGGGCTTGTTTTTGAGGGATGAGCTGTAGTTTTTAATAACACTATTTTGGGGTACATATGACTTTTGATCACCTTTTATTTAATTTTCTAGGTGGTGAGGTATCAAAAAAAATGGCAGTTCTGCTATTTTTATTTTTTATGGGGTTCACTATGCAGTATAATTGACATGCCTATTTTATTCTCTTTACACCATAAAATAACATTAAAAACCTTATAAAATAATGTTAAAAACCTTATTTGTATTTTGTATTGCCATATTCTCAGTGCCTTTAATTTTTTTCATTTTCCATTGACAGAACATTTTGGGGGTTTTTTTGCAGGGGAGCTGTCATTTTTGTTGATACCATTTTGAGTTACAAGTAACTTTTTATTGCTTTTTATTTCGTTTTTTGGGAAGCAAGCTGAACAATAACCAGCTATAACGTCAGTCTTTTTAATTTTTTTGAGGTTCACCGTTTTTTATGTTTTACTATTTTTGCATCATTAAATTCATTTTCATTAAAGATCATTTGTTAATTATTGTTCAAAAAAAGATCATTTGTTTTTTTTGTGTCACCATAACATTTTAATTTTTCAGTCAAACCAGCTACATGTGCTTGTTTTTTTCAGGAACAGGTTGTAGTTTTTATTGTTACCCTTTTGAAGTACATATGACTTCTTGATCACTTTTTATTTACTTTTTTTGGGTTGTGAGATGAACAAAAAAGTTAATCTGTAAACATTTTTTATTTTTAGCTTTTTATGCGGTATAAATAACATTTTAATGTTATTCTGTTAGTTGATTATGGTGGTGCCAAATTTATTTAGCTTTTTGTGTTTTACAATTGGTTAATAAGTTGTCATATTCTAACACCCATGACATTTTTATTTTTACTTGTTTTTGTAGGATAAACTGTAGTTTCCTTATTGGTACCATTTTTGGGAACATAAGACTTTTTGATTGCTTTATATTCAATTTTATTGGGATGCGAAATGACAAAAAAAAACAGCAATTCCGGCATTATATTTTATTTGTTTTTTGCTGCATTCACTGTGTGGGATAAGTAACATGATCAGTGGCGATACCAATTATATGTAGATTTTTTCCTATTTTTAAAAAAAGTAAAAAAAATCGATATGAGGAAAACTGGCAATTTTTTACTTGATTTTTTTTATTTTTCAAAAACATTTTTACTGGAAAATATATTAAAATACTACTGTATTGTAATGCATCTTACATGTCAGTATTACACTAACAGCTTGCATATTAGACCCCGATTCTGTCAGGATCTAATCGGCTTTCATACATAGGAACTTGGAGGCAATTTTTCAGCCTCCAGTTGCATACTTACCAACACTTGAATTGGTAAAATCGGGGCATATAAGCCCTGCCCCAGGAATGTCCAGAAACACCTATTTAGCAGCACCCATTTTCAGCCCGGAACAGCGCAAATTTGCCGGGACTGTCCCCCCAAATTCGGGACAGTTGGCAGCTATGTAGTTGTCATGGCCACAATGGAGACCCTGTGAACACATGATGGGAGGCCCAATGTGGTACAAAGGGAGACCTCTTCTTCTGTAAACCACTTAGATGCCATAGTTGCTACTATCCGCAGTAGCTAAGGAGTTAAATGGCAAGGATCAGTACTAATTCTGATCTCGACCATTGCAGCTGTGTATTACAGTCAGCTTCTGCTGCTTGTATGAGCTCAGCTCCTGAGCCCGTGCTGCGCCTGCTGTGTACATGTATGCTGCTTTGTGCAAATTACCTTCTCTCAGCGCCATACATGTACACGTTTTGCACAGGGGATAATGGGTCTGACATTGAGTCATACATGTCCCCTAAAGCCCTGTGTTAGGTACAGTACGACACATTGGGGCAAATTTATGAATATGATTGCGCCTAGACCTTACCGTAGAATACAGCAAAGTTTTGTGTCTTTCTGGACGTGCATAAAGTTACATCGTTATAGCCCTATTTATGAAGTAAATGCACCAAAAACAATAATCTACTGCTCCTAGATCACCTGTCTGTTCCTATAATACAAGGGGGTGTGGCTTAAATTTGGCGCATATTTACACTGCTTACATTTACACTGTCTATGTTTAAAACAGGATTAGTAAATCTGCTCCCTTGTATTACTGGTATGTCTCTTTAAGATGTCAGTCATTTGCTTTATGGCAAACAAAGAGGAAAATGTTATAGAATGTCATTTACAGTGCAGTCGTCACATAATTAAGTCACACGACCTCATTACTTTTTTGGATGCCCCATCACGTAATTCGAGGGCCTATCCACTATCATGCTGCTGTGTCTTGGTTTGCAAACTGGCATCCCCTCAAGTCTGTAGGGCCTTTAAATCCTCTTCTGCTCTTATCCTACACCAATAAATGAAATATTAAAACCCTTAAAGAAGAACTCCCGCAAAATTTTTTATTCCATGTCCTGCTAGAAATGTACATGATGTAATCTGTAGTGAATGTCATTTTCTTACCAGTGTCTGTATTTTTGACTTATATCATCCTGAAGTTTCTTATCTGTGTCATGTGACTAGGAATTAGACCCACCAACTCACACAGAGACTTATGTGTGGACAGGAAGTCTATTTCTCTATGCATTTCTATGGGAAGCCTCACTTTCAGTCTCATAAGAATGAATAGAACAGTGACTGGCTTCCTGTCCTGGGTCATTTGGAGGTCAGGGTGTTGGTCACATGACCCAGCTACAATAAGAAGAAAGTGGATTACTCTCAATTATAATCCATTGCATTCACTACAGATTATATCATGCACCTTTCTAACAGGTCAGAGAATAAAAATTTTTGCTGGAGTTCTTCTTTAACCCAAGAGGGCACCCTAAAAACGTAAACAATATAGATGGGAGAGTATAAAATGCTGGTAGAGGACTATGGAACATTGAGTGTGGATCTTTATTCCATCACCAGCGAGGTAACAGTTTCTCTCCAGCATTTTCACCGTGTACTCCACAACTGCTCCCCGCTCGCTAATTTTGTAATCTGTTTTGTGACTGTCTAGACATTGTTTGGGTCCGTCGTCAGCCGCGGGCCTGCTGCTCAGTTGTGCACCCGCTGAGGTGGGCAGAGTTCACTGGAGCAGTCCTGCTCTGTCTCTCCAGTTATTAAGAGGCTAAATTATTCTGCTTTCCTAGACGAGAGTCACGGAGAAGAGGCGAGAGAGAGGGAGAGAAGGATGAGCTGGCAGGCGAGGTAAACAGGTCAAACATCTCGCAAGCCTGCATTGTCAGATTGCACAGTGGCCACGCACACAGACAGAGAAGAGGCACGACCGCCCCCGCCACATCAAGGTGCAAATGTTAAAGTTGAATTCTGTGCTGAAAAAAAAAAAAGCTAAAATAATTAAAAAGTTATATTGTGGCCATCAGTAAATCTACGTAATGCACATTGTACCTGCCAACTGCACTAGTTTCGGACTGGGGTTCTTTTGGCCCACCAGAGGAAATTATTTTTACTTTCCCAACCCCTATATCAGCAATAAAGTCTAATAGGTTTTGAATCAAATAAATAGACCCTAAAGACATGTATGTTATTAGCTCCAAAGGCTGCTCCAAATGGGATATTTTTCCTGGACCTTTGGGGCACACAATGGCTTTAGAGACTGATCCACTAGTACTCTGGTGGGCCAGTCCGATCTTGAACGGCACCAATATCACTTAAAATCTATAAAGCTGTAGAATGAAATGTTCTGCAACTTTTTAATATACTTTGTGAATCAGTTTCTTGCCATCAGTGATTGTGATCATTCTGGAAACCTGTTCTAAACTTGCTACATTGTGTAATGTAAATCTTGTGTAATGTAAACATCCTGGACTCCAGAATGATACATTTTTACCTCAGTGGTGAACCGCCAGTGACTGGTTGAGCCGTTTCTAGCATGTAAACCCAAGACTAGGAAGTGCAGAGAAGTGGGGACTGGAGCAGCAGTGGGGGATTGGTAAGGTAAATAAAGATGGTTCACTTTTTAAACCGTCTCCGACCCAATTTTTACATAAACTGTTTCCCTTGAAAACCGCTTTTAAAGTGGCAGCAAGCAATGCTGTAGCAGATACAGGAATATTACAGTCAGCGCTGGAGGAAAAATGTCTAAGGTACATTCAGTATGGTCAAATCACATTTCTTTTCTTGCGGCAATCACAAGTAGTTGAAATCCCATCACCCTCAGTGTCCAATGGCAACACAGTTTTGAAAGTAAATTATTCGCAAAATTGTGCAGCCATTGGCCACCATCAGCGGTGGAGGAATTTTGATTGTGTGTGGTTGTTGCATTGTAGTATATGAATGCATAGTGCAGGGATCAGCAACCTCCGGCACTCCAACTTTTCAGAAAATACAACTCCCAGAATGCTTCATTCACTTCTATGGGAGTTAGAAGAACAGCCAAGCATGTTTGCATGCTGGGAATTGTAGTTTCACAGCAGCTGGAGTGCCAAAGGTTGCTGATTTAGATGTGCTTAAAATTGCCTTAGGCTACTGTCGCATCTACGGTAGCATTTTCCGGCGGGGTCTACAGCCAGAAAAGGCTACCGCAAGTGTGTAAGTATCCTTAAAGGTGCATTGCAAAAAGTCACATGCAGTTTTGCAGTGGTTTTCAATGCAGTGGAAGATGAAAAATGTGTTTCACCTGTTAAAAACCACAACCATACTGAAAACCAATGGCAGGGCTCCACTGCAAATAGGGTTTTCTATGCATTTCCTGCACTTATGCTGTAGAAAGGGCCAGAACAACCAGCCACTAGTTGGGGCCATTTCCTCTCCTCATAGGGAGGCGGAGTTAGGATGGTGTGAGACAGATGAGAACTGTGTCTAGACCAGGGATCTCAAACTCGTGGCCCTCCAGATGTTGCAAAACTACAACTCTCAGCATGCCCTGGTAGCCGAAGAATATCTAGGCATGATGGGAATTGTAGTTTTGTAACAGCTGGAGGGCCACCAGTTTGATATCCCTGGTCTAGACATTGAAGTGAGAGGAGCAGACATGTAGCTGAATCCAGTTCTAGATTAAAGGGAGTCTTTCACCTGTTTTTCACCTATATAACTAAGAGCACTGCCCCACAGAAGATTGCAGACACATCCCAGACATACCTGTGTGCACTTTGTGTCTGTATTCCATGTCCAGAAAAAGCACTTTTATTCTGCAGCAAAACATCTCCCAAGTGCCCGGCTCTGCTGCTGCAAGTGCTCAAAGCAAACCAGACTGAAGAGGGGAGGGCTGCTTTAGCTGCTCATATCTTGGGATTGGAAAATCACAGCATTATATCCAGTATATCAGAAGATATAGCTGTTAGTAATCGAGTCGGGGGAAAAAGTTTTTAGTTTCACTTTCAGCTGGACACTTGGGAGCTGTTTTGCCTTTTCTGAACATGTAATACAGACACACAGTGCACACAGGTATGTCTGCGATGTGTATGCAATCTTCTGTGGGGAACTGTTGTTAGTTGTATAGGTGAAAAACAGGTGAAAGACTCCCTTTAAACCAGCCAGAGACAAGCAAGATGTAGAAAAAGACAGAAAAAGAAAAAAAAAAGATATATTCTAGGAGCATGCCATAGGTGAGAGGTGAGGTGCGGGTAGAGGTCCTATAAAGTGATACTGTCTAAAAAGGACCATTTGTCTGAGTCAATAATTCTTACTGTTCCTGGACACACCTGAGAAGCAGATTGGCCATCTACATAAAGAAAATTTCAACATCCCACAGAGGACATTTGTGGAAATGTATATAGTAAGTATAGTAATAAAGGTGTAGAAGTTAGTCTGACTTTGAAGTCCACCCTGTGGTTGCTTTGCATTGCATAAAGAGAAAGAGTTGTGTTGCACCCATTTCCTGGATGAAGTCGGCTAGAGAAGTGTAGAGTGCATGTTGAGAACTGTGACTAATGTCCCTGAACTTGAATTTACTTCAGTAAAGAACTGTTCTATTGCAAAACTGCTTGGTCTAAACTGCATAAAACAATGTGTTTAAAGTGGTCATCTGATCTCGGAGGAGACAACCCCAGTGCTCCTAACCTGTGTACCATTAAAATAAATCTCCCATAGCTCACAACTTTAGGCCCAAGGAGGCACAACATCATCAGCTTGTGTAACACACTGCAGCAAATTTATTTGACAATAAGCCATGCCTCTTACTATGGCCATTGCCTATCTATATATGTCCAATCCATTCCAGTTCTCTTGGTGCCCGCTTATTTTATTTATTTTTCTTACTAATACATCACTGACATTTTCAGCAGCCTTTACAGACATTAGCATGCCCAATGGAGCTCACAATCTAAGTTCCATATCAGTATGTCTTTGGGAGGAAACTGGAGTAACCGGAGGAAACCCACACAAACAAAGGGAGAACATACAAACTCCACGCAGATCTTGACTTTGGTCAGATTCGAAGGCCCCACTGCTAACCACTGAGCCACCGTGCTGCCCTTTCACAGTAGTCTCTTAGTGACCCCACACAGTAGTTATTCTTACAATACTGTAGCCCTCCTTAGTTAGTGCCCACCTTATAATAGCATAGCCCCCTTAGTACCCACCTTGTGCAGTGGCCCACAGGGGAGGCGTGAAGTGGAGAGGATGAGAGTGGTGACTGTGGTGAGGATGGTGATAGTAGTACTGACGGTGGCGATCCTGCTCCACCACTCCCAGTGAATACTTTGTTCCCCTTGGGACACACCCTGGTGTGAGGGGTCTCCTGCTTGATGGCAGTTGGGGTGCCCTTGGTGTTGGTGAATTATGGGGTGCAAGGCAGGGGTCCCTGGCAGAACTAACCGTGGTGCAGTACCAATGATGAGACTGGTTATAAAAAAATAGCTCTTTAGTAAAGGTAATGGAGTTACAAGTGAAAATGCACATACGTTTTAGAACTAGGCACAGTTCTTGTCAATGTTGCATAGAATAGTTTATCCTGATACTGTGAATATGGGGTAGTCACTCTTCCAATATATCTGTACTTTTTCTCTAATCCACCCAAGGGGCGCAATTCTCTCCATCAGTGGCACTACAGTGCACACCTGCAGGGTGTACAGTTATGGCCAAAAGTTTTGAGAATGATACAAATATTAATTTTTACAAAGTCTACTGCTTCAGTTTCTATAATGGCAATTTGCATATACTCCAGAATGTTATAAAGAGTGATCAGCTTAACAGCAATTACTTGCAAAGTCAATAACTGGCTAGAAAATAAACTTTATCCCCCAAAACACATTTCAACATCATTGCAGCCCTGCCTTAAAAAGACCAGCTAACATCGTTTCAGTGATTGCTCCATTAACACAGGTGTGGGTGTTGATGAGGACAGGGCTGGAGATCAATCTGTCATGATTAAGTAAGAATGACACCACTGGACACTTTAAAAGGAGGCTGGTGGTTGGCATCATTGTTTCTCTTCTGTTAACCATGGTTATCTCTAAAGAAACACGTGCAGTCATCATTGCACTGCACAAAAATGGCCTAACAGGGAAGAGTATCGCAGCTAGAAAGATTGCACCTCAGTCAACAATCTATCGCATCATCAAGAACTTCAAGGAGAGAGGTTCCATTGTTGCCAAAAAGGCTCCAGGGCGCCCAAGAAAGACCAGCAAGCGCCAGGACCGTCTCTTAAAAGTGTTTCAGCTGCGGGATCGGGCTACCAGCAGTGCAGAGCTTGCTCAGGAATGGCAGCAGGCAGGTGTGAGTGCATCTGCACGCACTGTGAGGCGGAGACTCTTGGAGCAAGGCCTGGTCTCAAGGAGGGCAGCAAAGAAGCCACTTCTCTCCAGAAAAAACATCAGGGACAGACTGATATTCTGCAAAAGGTACAGGGAGAGGACTGCTGAGGACTGGGGTAAAGTCATTTTCTCTGATGAATCCCCTTTCCGATTGTTTGGGACATCTGGAAAACAGCTTATTTGGAGAAGACGAGGTGAGCGCTACCACCAGTCTTGTCTCATGCCAACTGTAAAGCATCCTGAAACCATTCATGTGTGGGGTTGCTTCTCAGCCAAGGGAATTGGCTCTCTCACAGTCTTGCCTAAAAACACAGCCATGAATAAAGAATGGTACCAGAATGTCCTCCAAGAGCAACTTCTCCCAACCGTCCAAGAGCAGTTTGGCGATCAACAATGCCTTTTCCAGCATGATGGAGCACCTTGCCATAAAGCAAAGGTGATAACTAAATGGCTCAGGGAACAAAACATAGAGATTTTGGGTCCATGGCCTGGAAACTCCCCAGATCTTAATCCCATTGAGAACTTGTGGTCAATCATCAAGAGACGGGTGGACAAACAAAAACCTACAAATTCTGACAAAATGCAAGCATTGATTGTGCAAGAATGGACTGCTATCGGTCAGGATTTGGTCCAGAAGTTGATTGAGAGCATGCCAGGGAGAATTGCAGAGGTCCTGAAGAAGAAGGGTCAACACTGCAAATATTGACTTGCTGCATTAACTCATTCTAACTGTCAATATAAGCTTTTGTTACTCATAATATGATTGCAATTATATTTCTGTATGTGATAAAAACATCTGACAAACACACATAAAAACCAGAGGGCAGCAGATCATGTGAAAATATAATATTTGTGTCATTCTCAAAACTTTTGGCCATGACTGTAGTCCTTTAACAGATGGCCAATCTATCTCTTGGGAAGGCCTGGAAGCCTGGAGCTTCTAGTTCAGACAAAACGCTATGGAGCCCAAGGCCGTAAATGTGCATTAGCTCTACAGTCTTGTGTCTAGCAACTCCCTGGTAATGGCGGCTAAACCTTCCAGAATAGTTCTTCTTCAGAGGCTGGGGTTTGGTTCTGTCTCCTCCTGTACCTCCCTGCTGATCCCTGCTGCTGCTTTGTGTCTATCTGCTCCACTGCTGTAACTCCCTCTGCCAACTAAACTGAGCAGATTCGTAGCATTGGGGTTGTGGCTTTTAGGCCAGACAATTCTTTTTTGACTAAGGGTACATTCACACAAACATAAAAAAGGCTGATAAAAATGGCAATACTGTCTGTTTTTAATGTCCTTTTTTTAATGGATGTCCCTTTAGAAAAACGTCTGTTTTCAGACAGTGAAAACAGCCCAAAATAGGATATGTCCTATTTTTTCATATCTGTTATTCGTGAGCCGCTAATGGCTCTTAAAATGGGTGTTTTTCATTCATGTGAATGCACCCTTAGGGGAGCAACCACGGCATGTGCTTTAGGTGCTGAGTGCTAGTGGAGGGGGGCAACAATGAATCACTTTGCCCGCCATTTTTAGATGTGGGACGTGGCAGTAAACTGCTCTGGGTGAAGGAAAGCCAGCAGCTACAACATCTGCATGCGTTTTTTGCCACTGTGGTGTTTTCAGTACTTTGTATTCTGAAACTACAGCAGCAGCAAAAAACAAACAAAAAAGCATCCAAATATTAAAGGGAACCATGAAAATGCAATCTGCATGTTATAGAGCAGGAGGAGCTGAGCAGAGTGATATATCGATTTATATATCTTGTAATATATGCAAATGAGCTTCTAGGAGCAACGGGGGCGTTGCTGTTACACCTAGAGGCACTGCTCTCTCTGCAACTGCCACGCCCTCTCCACTTTGATTCACAAGGCCAGGCTTGATGATGTTTTCAACACCTCTAGTGGGAAGCTGAAAAAAAAATTCAAATGGGGTGGAATTGTAAAAAAATGCAATGCCGCCACAGTTTTATGGGTTTTGTTTTTACGAAATTTACTATGCAGTAAAACTGACCTGTGCTCCTCATTTTCTGGGTCAGTACGAATACATCAATACCACATTAGATAGTTTTTCTTGTGTTTTAATATGAAAAAAAAAAAAAAAACTTTGGAATTTTTTCTTTCTTTTCATCTCCATTTACTGATCCTCTGAAATCCTACTGATCCTGAAACTTTTTAGTTTTATTTTTATGTCACGACGATCTGTAGTTTCCATTGATATCATTTTGGGGTGTTTATGACTTTTTGATCACTTTTTACATTTCTTTTGGGAGGTGAAGTGATGAAAAAATGGCGTATCGGCCATTTAGATTTTTTTCTGTTACGCCGTTCGCTTTATGGGATAAATTATATTTATATTTAACAGTATGGGCGTTTTGGGATGCGGCAAAGTCTATGATGTTTATTTTTTATTGTTTATTTTTATTATCATAGGGGTTTTTTTAATATTTTTTTTAAAACTTTTTTCTTTTTTTTTTAACACTTTTTAAAAGTTACCCTAGGGAACCTGAACATGCGATCATTAGATCGCTTTTCTCATAGACTCCAATGAGCAGAGCAGTAATGCATGCTGGGAGATGTAGTTTCACAACAGCTGGAGTGCCGGAGGTTGCCTACCCCTGCTCTATAGGAACAAAGCTACGGCAGGCTCGGATCCTCGATCTAGAGAGACTGATGCTGCCACAGGGAATGACCGACTTCCCCGATAGGGTGAGCAGTTCCATCCCTAGGAGTGCAGCGCTCTCCGGTTTTCAGTGCTCGCATGACGTGGGACATACACAATATATGGATAAAGATGGCTTTAATTTTATGGCTGCTCGGTGTATATATTACCATTTATAATGTATTATTATTGTATTATTACATAGTATTATGATGGTTATTCATGCCAGCTATAGTATATATCAAATCCTACTAGTCATGTTATCCATGGTACTATATATAATACACCATATAATATGTTGTACACTGCCCATATGATGCCAGCCATAGTGGCACAGGATGTCCACAATAATGCCAGCCATATAACCTAGAGCCATAGTACTTCATAATCCCAGCATTATACTCTACAACCATTGTGCCCCATAATGCCAACCATAGTGCCTGCAGCACTGTACCCTATAATATCATCAGTCACAGTACCCCATAGTGCTAGTCATATGTACCACAGCGCCATCTTCTGACTCTATTCAGAATCGTTACAGGAAGCAGAGGTTTTATGCAGCAATAGCAGTTCTGCAGTTACAGTTAAAAGTTCCTTTTTTTTTTTTTGTTGCAGAACTGATGTGTGAATACAGCCTTAACGGCAGTCCGTGAAAAGGCAGCCCAAAAGGGCTGTCAGTATCTGATAGGAGACAGCGGAGAATGCTCTTCTGTGTACTCCTTACTGACTCACCGCCGCCCGGATATACATTACCTCCTAAAGTTAATGAATCTCGTGAATGGAATGCGAGTCATGTATGTATATAGGAGATTATATAAATACTGCACCCACTCCCATTACCACAATGCTTATCTTTAGTCTATACAGGAAACTGCCTCCCGCTGAAGGAATGAATCTCATGGCTATCCTCAGCCATAGTGAAAACTGAGCTCGCTGTACTCTATTTCTCTAATTAAAAGGACACCTTTGTTTTTTTGTAATTTTCATACATTTTTTAGATGTTCAATTGTAATTTACACATCAGCCACTAGGTGCCAGTACAATAAGCTGATTAATTAATAAGCACTTTACACAAAAATGTCTCACTTTACAGCTTGCAGCAAAAGGTATGTTATCCCCTTTTTATTGCTATAAAGTGGAGGATAAAAGGAACACTGCAGGCAAAGCTGATATGTTGATGGGGAGCGCATGACACAGGGATGCTGTGCCCCCTCAGGCCCTGCACTAGACATGACACAGTTTTACCTGGAATGTTTCTTTAGTGTTAGGTCCATTGTGCTGCCTGAGCAAAAATAAGCTGCTTTTACACTTACAGATAGCAGAGTCTGATGCTGATGCTCGTCACTGTTGCGCCCTGCTATTGGCTACTCCTCCCGTCGCCAGCTGTGCGGGGATCAGGAGCGACGTGGGTGTAGGGGAGCGGGGTAAGTATGATCTATATGAGGGGTCCGGGCATTGGGGGAGTCATTATAACATCATATACTACATATCAATTTCTCTCTAATAAAGCTAGAACCGGCCTTCTACCTCAGAGTCCTTTCTCAGGAGTGTGTCACGAACATGTGCCGGCCGTGCCCGAGCTGCGGGCCGCAAACTGCGGTCCGCAATGCACGGGCACTGACCGTGAGGCCACCGCATGCGGATCGCGGACCCATTCACTTGAATGGGGTCCGCGATCCGCATCCGAGGGTCCGCACCGCAAAAAAGTAGTGCTTGCGCTACTTTTTTGCGGTGCGGAGGCACGGCCAGAAACACCACTGAAGCACACCGTAGTGCTTCCGTGGTGTTCCGATCTGTGCCTCCGCTCCGCATCTTCCGGATCGCGGACCCATTGAAGTGAATGGGTCCGCGATCCGTGATGCGGGCTGCACACGGCCGGTGCCCGTTTATTGCGGACCCGGGCACGGCGGGCACACGAGGCCTAACTGTCACAGCATCTAACAGTAGATATGGTTGGTGGCAGTTGAAGGATGGAACTGAGCTTGTGCGACCATGCTCATCTAGCTAGGCTGGTGGACATTCCTATACAGATTAAACACTAGGGGGAGCCATCATAACGAACTGACAACTGGAGCATTTTTGTAACAGAAATGATAGTACAAAAGTAACTATTTTTTCATGTTGATTTATATTAAAATAACATGTAATGGCGGCACAACCCCTTTAACTTCCATAGTCATCAATGTAAAAGGGCAGACGTGGATGTCTCTTCATTGGAGTCTATGGGGTAGGAATCCACAGAGGAGTCACAGGACTCCTGATATGGGCAGAGGCGGGACACGCACCTATCCAGAAATTTATAATTTGCAATATACATTTTATGCAAGAAAGAAAATTCTCAAAGACCAGAATGTTGCTCCCGCATCCCAGGTAAGCACAGCAGACTCATCAAACAGCAACCCATATCTCAGCTTCTTGAACCACTTTAAGGGCGCATTCACACAAACGTATGGCCATAGTGGCCATATTGCGGACCACAAATAGTGGCCCACAAAATACGGGCACCTGCTGTGTGAATTCTGCGCTGCGGATCCACTGCCTTGAATGGGTCTGTGATGTGCACAATACGGCAAAATATAGGACAATGTCCTATCTTTTGTGGAGCGGAGCGCTTCCATGGGCTTTCGGGTCCGTGCCTCCGCACCGCAAAAGAGGCGACATGTCCTATCTTTTGCTTTCTTTTCTGGACTGTGGACCTATTCAAGTCAATGGGTCCACACTGCAGCACGGAGTTCACATGGCTAATGTACGTGCATTGCGGACCGCTATTTGTGGTGTGCAGCAAGAGCATTGCGGCTATACGGTCTTGTGTGTGAGCAGTATGTATTTGAGGTCCGCAAAATGCAGATCTGCAAAAAATCTGCAAAATGGACAAGAATATTACATGTTTTTTGCAGGACTGTGGAACGGACATACGGATGCAGATAGCACACAGTGCGCTGTCCATTTTTTTTGCAGACCCACAGAAATGAATGGGTCCGTGTGTGATCCGATTGTGCAATGCGTTCGGATGCGGACCAAAAATACGGTCGTGTGAATGCGGCCTAAGTATTATAAGATCACAAAGGGGTTGTAGGATATTGCTATACATTAGGGCGAGTGGCCCCTTAAAAAGAACCTTCCATTTTTTTTCAGTTTGACAATGCCTTTAGAAAAATACCAAAATAACTGAGTACAAAGATGGTTTCCTTGTGAGAACAAGGCTATAAAAAGTGCCGTAGCTGCTGTTCCTGAGATAACGACTTGGAGACGGCGAGCAGATAACATGTCCTGACTTATTCCTGCAGCTTCTGTGAATTATAAGATGCAACGTGACTCACAGGTGTTACGTCTAGGCGAAACGCAAACACGTGTCCCGGGGCTCTGGGATTCTCAGTTCCTTTTCTTTTCTGAGGAACTTATTTTACTGCGGTCATTGTTTAACCACATGGTTATTAATAGCGGGTAAGTGTTGTCTGACGGCTCAGGGTGTCGTAGTCAGCGACTGTGGTGAGACATTCTAAAAGTATCTGTCCCACAGGGGGGCGCCGTGCCCTTCTGCAGACTGCTGAGTCATACAACACCTTACATTTTATGTCGATTTATGAACTCTGCCCTATTTATGACGATTTATGAACTCTGCCCTAATCACTGATCAAACACTGACTGTGTGAAAGCAGCCTATGGCTAGATCTCAGTTCTGTTTCTTTAAGGGCTCATGCACAAGAGCTTGTGCCGGCCGTACCCGTGCAGGGCCGTGGGTCCACCACATGCGGATTGCGGACCCATTCACTTGAATGAGGCCCGCGATCCGCATCCGAGGGTCTGCACCGCAAAAAAGTAGTGCTTGCGCTACTTTTTTCCGGTGCGGAGGCATGGCCAGAAACACCATCTGTGCCTCCGCTCCGCATCTCCCGGATTGCGGACCCATTGAAGTGAATGGGTCCGCGATCCGTGATGCGGGCTGCACACGGCCGATGCCTGTGTATTGCGGACCCGACGTATTCGGGCCGCAATGCGCGCAACGGCCGTGTGCATGAGCCATCAGAGGAACTTTTTTTTTCCAGTTACAAAAATACAGACTCATTTATCAAACTGGTGTAAAGTAGAACTGATTTAGTTGCCCATAGCAACCAATCAGATTCCATCTTTTAATTTTGGACAGCGCCTTTGCAAAATGAAAGGTGGAATCTGATTGGTTGCTATGGACAACTAAGTCAGTTCTACTTTACACCAGTTTGATAAATGACCCCAATAAAGCTCCACTTTTGGACAGAGCCGTTGATTGAATTTATGGTCATGAAATGTCCATTCTATTAATTGTTATAATATTCCTACCATTAACGTTTTCTGTCTTTAAAAACTGCATTTTATTCTACCTGGAAACAATAACCAAGTTGCTGCTGACTGATCCAATATTATCAGTTGCGTTTGAATGATCCAATATTCTTTCTGTTTAAAACTTTAGGTCCGCCCCAAGTGCCCGCTCTCAGGGGGTGCCAGAGCCCAGGAGCAATGAGCGCTTCCATCAATACAGATAGAAGCGTTCATTGCTGGAGCGCAGGGAGCTGGGTCCTGTCACTCACCGTTCAGCTCCCTGCGCTCCTCCCGTCCTTCAGACCAGCGGCAGAAGCAGGGAGACTTCTCCCTGCTCCACCATTCAGCCTGCAGGCACAGATCGCGCTGCCAGCCTTTGTGGACGGAGCCTGCAAATCTGCATAAGCTCCGCCCAGAGATCTGTGCCTACAGGGAATGGGACAAGGTTAGTAGGTACTGTGTTTTTGTGGGGTTTTTTTTTTTTTTTTTAATACAGAGGGGGCACCAAGGCCTTTATTACTATGGAGGGGGCACAGAGGGCATTTCTACCATGGAAGGCGCACAGAGGGCTTTATTACTATGGAGGGGGCACAGAGGGCATTTCTACCATGGAGGGGCCACACAGGCCTTTATTACTATGGAGGGGGCACAGAGGGCTTTATTACTATGGATGGGGGCACAGAGGACATTTCTACCATGGAGGGGGCACAGAGGGCTTTATTACTATGGAGGGGGCACAGAGGGCTTTATTACTATGGAGGGGGCACAGAGGACTTTATTACTATGGAGGGGGCACAGAGGGCTTTATTACTATGGAGGGGGCACAGAGGGCTTTATTACTATGGAGGGGGCACAGAGGGCTTTATTACTACTATTAAGGGGGCACAATGGGCATTATTACTATGAAGGGGGCACAATGGGCATTATTACTATAAAGGGGGCACATTTGGGATTATTACTATGAAGGGGGCACAATGGGGATTATTACTATGAAGGGGGCACAATGGGGATTATTACTATGAAGGGGGCACAATGGGCATTTTTACTATGAAGGGGGCACAATGGGGATTTTTACTATGAAGGGGGCACAATGAGGATTATTACTATGAAGGGGGCACAATGGGCATTTTTACTATGAAGGGGACACAATGGGGATTTTTACTATGAAGGGGGCACAATGAGGATTATTACTGTGAAGGGTGCACAATGGGGATTATTACTATGAAAGGGGCACGGAGAGGGCTTAACTACTGTTAGGGGGGCACAATGTGGGCATAACTACTGTGAGGGGGCACACATCTGTACAAAACTACTGTGAAGGTTGTACAATGAGGGTAATACTACTGTGAGGGGGTACAATTTTTTTAAAGTATTGGGGGGGGGCAGAGAAAGGACTCACCCCGGGTGCCAAACACCCTAGGCACACCACTGCATAATGGTTTCCTGCTGTGGATCTGATCAGTGCATTAATACCTAAAAGGGATTGTTCATTGAGCAGGTCCACCTTGCTGCTGGCTGGGTATGGAGGTTCTGCTCCAGGGACCCCAATTATTGGCCATTATTTCAGCATGGCAGGACACTTCCCTTTGAAACTAAAGGGTGTTACTGCCTCTGTAATGCCCAGACATCAGAGCCTTAGGCTGTATTATAATGGAGCATGTGAACGTAAATGAACTATCCCCTTAACGGTGCCCCCACTCATTTTTTAGGTATTCATCTGGTTACCAGAATATTTGAATGTTCACGGTAATGAAAGGTGTATAAACGTCATAAATGTATAGAATAAGATGTGCCACCAGCGCCTAACCTACTTGCTGATGCTCTCCATATAGCAACTTTCTACTCTGCAGAGAATAAAACTGAACTGACAAAGCAGTTTAACAGACAAGCTATAACAGTGATGGCTAACCTCCTGCACTCCAGCTGTGGTGAAACTACGACTCCCAGCATGCTCCATTGATTTCTATGGATTTCTGAGAACAACCAAGCAAGTGTACATCTTGGGAGTTGTAGTTTTACCACAGCTGGAGTGCCGAAGGTTAGCCATCAGAGAGCTATAGCAATAGACCACAGTATCAGCTATATAAGGCGGCCTATAGTGTTCCAGCAAAGGGCCCCAGCATCAGCCCATTGTCCGTGCTCAGCTGCCCCTTTAAGACATGACAAATCAAAAAATCTACTGTGATACTTGTTTTCAGTCCCCGATGGGTTAATGGAACTTTTCGCCTTCCTCTCGCAGAAACTTTTGTTCAGATTATTTAATTGTCTTAATGGAAGAGCTTCAAAAGCGGACAAGGAGAAAAAAAAACCCTCAATAAGCAGATTTTTTGAAAAAAGAAAAAAAATTGCTGATAGTTCCGGCTGACTTTGAAATCACTTTAGACTGATTGTGAGTAAGGTGCGCGCTGCGCCGGCACGGTGATCTGAATGCAGAGAGAAGGCGGCTGTAATTTGTATTCAGAGGGTATGAATTTCATCCTCTCACATGAGACGTCGCTGTTTAATTAGGTCTGGTAGTTAACTCCACTGCCGGGTGATTTTTTTTTTTGGAACAGTCTTCCAGCCTCTTGGGAAACAACGGACTTCAGACAAAAAAAAAAAAAAAAAAATCAAAAGCGAGTGGTTTGAGGAGCTGGAAAGAATATGGCTCCCAGCTATAGGTTAGAGCGCAGAACGGAATACATGGAGGCTTCCATTTTGTTACGCTTATTAGTTTTAATGAAGTCGGCTTAGCTTCCCATTCTCACAAAAAAAAAATGTAAAAACTGAATTAATAATATTTTATTTTACCCAATGTTTCGTTATAATCCAAGGGGAAACTGTCACAACCTGAAACATTTAACAAATGTAACAAATTTAAAGCAAAACTGCCAGAAATCCATAAATGTTAGAAACTGTGATTTTTGTTATTTCTTTTTTTCCCCTTAAGGGCTCATGCACACAACCATATTTTGTCTCCGCATCCGATCTGCATTTTTTGCGTGCCGGATGTGGACTCATTCAACTTCAATGGGGCCGCAAAAGACGTGTGTGATCCGTATGTCTGTTCTGTGGCATCCGCAAAAATATAGAATGTGTCCTATTATTGTCCGTAATGCAGTCTGTTGTGGCCCAGACATTCCATTCTGCAAAATACGGAACGCACACGACCGGTATCCAGTCAGTGGTCATATGCATGAGCCCTAAAGGGGTTATCCTATGATTAATGTAAAAAATGAAAATCAGACATCATATAGCACATGATAACCTTTTTTTAACAGAGCTAGAACCAGCCCTGTACCTCACATGGATCCAAGGGGGACTCCCCATTCATTACAATTGCTTTGCTAGATTTATTTCAGGCTGTCAGCTAAGGTGCATGTCCTTTCTCAGGGGTGTATCCTTTTTGCTGCAGCTGGTGGCAGTTGCATGTGCTTCAGTCTCAGAGAGCAGGACACAGAAAATAGAAAAAGAGCAAACAGCAGGTGGCGCTATACAGATAGATTTCATTGAATAACTAAGCGGCTATAACGAACTTTTAATTACATGCAATTACAAAAGTATTCAGATCCAGGTGCTGATGTGAAAATGGTAGAATATTTTTCGTGGCAAAGCACTTTTAAAATAATAAAAATCTCACAGAAATTGAATGAAAATCAGCCATGGGTGAGTTATGATTTTTATCACTATTTATCAATAGTGAAAATGTAGAAAAGGACAAACAATTGAAGTGTTTGGCAACTCGTGTTCAAAACAGCACAACTTTTTGTCAGTTTTCGTTTGTGTGGTTGTGGTAAAAATCTGAGACGTGCACACGTGACTCAATGTATTCCCATCTGGGACCATACCTATATAGTTCTGTTTTTCCAGGGGCGAAGTTGGCATTTCTTGTTGGGCCCCAAGCAAATTTATGTCTGGGGGCCTTGTTACATCGCTAAGCTCCGCCCCATTGCATGACTAAGCTCTGCCCCCTTGGCCCACTCAGATATCAGTGCAGCCTGGGCACGTCTGCTGCTGCTCTACATTTCATTGGTTTGAGTAGTGGTCAAGTCCACCACTGCATTCTTCATGGGACAGGCTCATGGATAGGTCCTCATGGGTGGGGTTTATATGCATTTGCATATAAACGGATGCTCTAGAAAGTTTTGAGTCATTTCCTAGGTGAAGTACCAGTGGGACTGAAAATGTCCCAGGGTTTCAAATGTTTGGTGGTAAGGTGTATCCCCAACCAATACAAAACTTTTCGATGGGCTGTCTTATCCAAAGTAGGAGGAAAAAGCAATAGTGGTGGGGGAGGAGGATATGTGAGTTATCCAAGAAATGTATAACATATATATATTCCTCTAGTTATCAGGGAGTGATGCTACATTCTCCTATGCACATCTCCTCATGACAACACTTCCTGCCTTGTGGTCTGACAGCTTGCTATTTTCATAGGGACACCTCTGTGTCCTCGTGTGAACCAATCAGATTTCTTGTTTTATTATATTGATTGCCTTGTTTGTCAGAAACCATCAACAAGCAGGTAAGTTGCAGAGACTTGATTTATTTCAGGGTTTTATTTGTGTTCATTTTTATTCGGTTATATAATAAGCCATGAGCCTACTTGTTGATGGTTTCAGCTAAGCTGATGCTAACTGAATGCCAATAATTGCAAATATATCATACAAAATAAAAAAATAAATTGTATAGTTCCCTTAATCAATTAAAGGGGTTGTCCAGGACTAAAAAAAGATGGCTGCTTTCTTCCAAAAACAGCACCACTCCTGTCCACAGGTTGTGTGTGGTGTTAGGGTAGGGCTACACGACGACATTTGTCGAGTGACATTTTGTTGCACGACAATTTTTATAATTGAAGTCTATGGTGTCGCACTGTGACATGCTGCGACTACGACGTGACAGTCGCAAAAACTCCATCCAAGATGTCTTTTTCTGCGACTGTCGCGTCACAGTCGCAGCATGATGCATGTCGCAGTGCGACACCATAGACTTCCATTATAAAAATTGTCGCACGACATTGGTGTGACATCAATTTCACGCGACACATGTAGCAGTGTAGTTGTGCCCTATATGTCGCACGACAAATGTCGTCGTGTAGCCCTAGTCTTAGAGCTCCACCCCATTCACTTCAGTAGGGCTGAGCTGTAATACCAGACACAACCTATGAAAGGAGTGGTGCTGTTTTTAGAATAAAGCAGCCATGTTTTTCTAATTTAAGACAATCCCGTTGAATGGAAGGAGCAAGGTCCTTGCAGCAACATAGTGAACGAAGCGTAAGCGGTTTCTGTATCTAACTGAGAGTTCTAACACAGGAGGAGAGTTACATAGCGGAAGGAGCAGAGTCCCACAGCAGGACAGAGTATTTCAGGAGATGACTGTGCTAATCATGTGAGAGGTCAAAAACTGAGCATTATATAGTAGAAAGAGCAGGGCACCCCCAAGGCGCAGAGAGTATTTCACATTTCCAGCCCTCTCTGTGTAAGTGAAGATTTGGGTTCATGATGCTGAATCTGCTAATTGCTGCAAAACCAGAGCATGGCTAAATGGTGTTTTAACTAATTGGAAGTCATCACAATATTAACCCATTCAGTAATCCGTGGCAAATGCTAATTTATCTCTGGGAACATTCCAAAGAAAAGCTGCTTCTAGGTAGAAGGAAAATTACAGCTGAAATACAAAGGAAAACTGGGGGTCAACCAGAATGCTTGCCATTACACCTCCCACCCAGCTTTCCCAGATCCATGTATGTTAGCTTATTTACAGATACCCTTGTCTTCTGCATCAATGTCACTACATCACTAGAAAGCTGGGTGACAATTAATATGGCACCCATTACACCTCCCACCCAGCTTTCCCAGATTCATGAATGTCATATTATTTACAGATACCCTCCTCTCCTGCCTCAATGTCACTACATCACTAGAAATCTGGGTGCAGTGGCATACACAGAGAAGTAAGGGCCCCTTTGCAAAGATCAAACCAGACCCCCCACACAGGACAGAAGGGTTTCCGCCTAAACCCTTTTTCCACTGCTTCATTTGTTAAACGTTTTTTCCTCTAGAGGGTAGAGTCCTGACCAAGTTTTCACCCCCAGTAGAAGAGGGGATGATCCCACCTGGGCCCCATAGCAGTCGCATGGTCTGCTGCTATGGTAGTCACGCCCCTGCTTGGGTGGCAACCAATATGGCCACCATTACACCTACCAACCATCTTTCCCAGAGTCCTGTATATCATCTTATTTTCAGATACCCTCGTCTCCTGTATTAATGTCACTACACTAGACAGCTGGGTGACAATCAATATGGCCACCATTACACCTACCACCCAGCTTTCCCAGAGTCCTGTATATTATATTATTTACAGATACCCTCGTCTCCTGTATTAATGTCACTACACTAGACAGCTGGGTGACAATCAATATGGTCGCCATTACACCTTCCACCCAGCTTTCCCAGATTCATGAATGTCATATTATTTACATATACCCTTGTCTCCTGCATCAATGTCACTACACTAGACAGCTAGGTGACAATCAATATGGCCACCATTACACCTACCACCCAGCTTTCCCAGAGTCCTGTATATTATATTATTTACAGATACCCTCGTCTCCTGTATTAATGTCACTACACTAGACAGCTGGGTGACAATCAATATGACCGTTATTACACCTCCCACCCAGCTTTCCCAGATTCATGAATGTCATATTATTTACAGATACCCTCCTCTCCTGTATTAATGTCACTACACTAGACAGCTAGGTGACAATCAATATGGCCGCCATTACACCTTCCACCCAGCTTTCTCAGATTCATGAATGTCATATTATTTATATATACCCTTGTCTCCTGCATCAATGTCAGAACATCGCTATAAAGCTAGGTGACAATCAATATGGCCGCCATTACACTGTTTCATTTGCTAAAAGTTTGTTCCTTTAGAGCAGTGATTTTCATGTGCCGCGACACATGGTCGGGTGTGCCGCGGGGAAAGTTCCCCAAACTATGGTGCCCCCTGTGTTTTGTTCCCCGGCAATGCACAGCGATGCGCAGTCACGCTTCCTACAGTGTCCTCCGGTCCGCGCTATGCTCTCTTCCCTGGCGGCGCGCACTATGACCTGACACTGCACGCAGCGTCAGGTCATAGTGTGCGCGGGCCAGGGAAGAGAGCGGAGCGCGGACCGGAGGGCAGCCGCAGCGCAGAACAGGTAAGAAAGGTTTTTTATTTTATCTTATGTGGCTGGGTGGGCTGATCTGAGGTCTGATGGGGGCACAATACGCTGATCTGAGGTCTGATGGGGGCACAATATGCAGATCTGAGGTTTGATGGGGCACAATACGCTGATCTGAGGTCTGATGGGGGCACATTAAGCTGATCTGAGTTCTGATGGGGGCACAATACTCTGATCTGAGGTCTGATGGGGGCACAATATGCAGATCTGAGGTTTGATGGGGGCACAATACGCTGATCTGAGGTCTGATGGGGGGGCACAATACGCTGATCTGAGGTCTGATGGGGCACAATACGCTGATCTAAGGTCTGATGGGGCACAATACGCTGATCTGAGGTCTGATGGGGGCACATTAAGCTGATCTGAGGTCTGATGGGGGCACAATATGCAGATCTGAGGTTTGATGGGGCACAATACGCTGATCTGAGGTCTGATGGGGGCACAATACGCTGATCTGAGGTCTGATGGGGGGCACAATACGCTGATCTGAGGTCTGATGGGGGCACAGTAGGCTGATCTGAGGTCTGATGGGGGCACAGTAGGCTGATCTGAGGTCTGATGGGGGCACAATATGCAGATCTGAGGTTTGATGGGGCACAATACGCTGATCTGAGGTCTGATGGGGGGCACAATACGCTGATCTGAGGTCTGATGGGGGCACAGTAGGCTGATCTGAGGTCTGATGGGGGCACAATATGCAGATCTGAGGTTTGATGGGGCACAATACGCTGATCTGAGGTCTGATGGGGGCACAATACGCTGATCTGAGGTCTGATGGGGGGCACAATACGCTGATCTGAGGTCTGATGGGGCACAATACGCTGATCTAAGGTCTGATGGGGCACAATACGCTGATCTGAGGTCTGATGGGGGCACATTAAGCTGATCTGAGGTGCTCCCATTTTCAACCACATATATATATGTGAGATGGGCTTTTCAAGCTTGACTGCGATAAAAACTAAAAACAGGGAGAGACTGAGAACTGTTGAGGAAGAGCTTCGTGTGTGTCTTTCCACCATTCCTGCCAGGATATCCCTTTTGTGTTCATCGATACAGGCCCAGGTTTCACACTGAGTGAGTATAAATACATTTAGAATCTATATTATTAATTATATGTATAATATGTACTGTTTTAGTGTCATTTTGTGCCATTTTGGTTGGTGGTGTGCCCCGGGATTTTTTAAGTGTAAAAAGTGTGCCGCGGCTCAAAAAAGGTTGAAAATCACTGCTTTAGAGGGTAGAGTCCTGACCAAGTTTTTACTCCCAGTAGAAGAGGGGATGATCCCAACTGGGCCCCTTCTCGCCCTGGGCCCCATAGCAGTCGCATGGTCTGCCGCTATGGTAGTCACGTCCCTGCCTGGGTGGCAACCAATATGGCCACCATTACACCTACCACCCATCTTTCCCAGAGTCCTGTATATTATCTTATTTACAGATACCCTCGTCTCTTGTATTAATGTCACTACACTAGACAGCTGGATGAAAATCAATATGGTCACCATTACACCTACCACCCAGCTTTCCCAGACTCCTGTATGTCAACTTATATATCCCCCTTTCCTGTATCAATATCACAACATCACTAGAAATCAACATGGCTACCTCCTACAGCTCTCGCCCAGCTGTTCCAAAATCCTGACTGTCAACTTCCATAGCGTTATCTCCATCATCCTATTGATGCATAACTAAACTGCAAGCTGGTGGAAAACCCATGAGGCCAGTTCCTGGTGTTTTTTTTTGGTCACCCAGCTTTCCTAGATGCAAATATAATTAAGAAACGGCTAATTAAAACCTGACAGGAAAGGACGACTCAAGGACTTGAATGAACTATGGATTTTTTGGGGAATTTAGGGAGGACCGCTCTGTACGGTCATTATGTGCGGTCGCCCCCCCAGGCTTGAGCTGCTGCTCATAGGTGATACCATCAGTACTGAGATAGGACTGTCTCACTGGAGATGAGCGGCACCCTCTGCATCACACTTCCCACATCAGCGCGGCTGAAGCATTAACAATGACACTTTATAGATGTAAAATGTGCAAATTGATAGAAAGACACTTCACTTAGCTCCGGCGTGCAGGAGGGAGAGGCAGGAGGCTCCGGCGCAGTTTAGATTTCACTTGGAAAATATAATTAGTGGTTGTGACATCTCCTCCTGCGGAGCACAATTTACAGACGCTAATCATCTTACTGCAGAACGCCGAGGAGACCGCATTTATAGAACATCTCCTTACAAGGCCACAGTATCACACCGCCCGCTGCCACCTACCCATCACAGGCTTAGATACAGCAACTCAGCAGGCAGTATCACATATGATAGGCTTAGGTACAGCACATCAGAAGGCAGTTTGACACATGAAGGATTAGATACAGCAGCTCAGCAGGCAGTATCACACATGAAGGACCAGATACAGCAGACAGTATTATACATAATAGACTTAGATACAGCAGCTTAGTAGATGGTATCAAACATGACAAGATTAGATACAGTAGCTCAACAGACATTATGATGCTTGATAGAATTATATGCACACGCACAGCAGTACAGTATCACACATGAAAGGCTTGGATACACCATATTGTCAGAGAGCATCAGTCATGAAAGGCCTACGATACGTAGCTTAGCAGACACTACCACACATAACAGTATCTCACAAAAGTGAGTACACCCCTCACATTTTTGTAAATATTTTGTTCTATCTATTCATGGGACAACACTGAAGATCTGACACTTTGATACAATGTAAAGTAGTCAGTGTACAGCTTGTATAACAGTGTAATGTGGTATGCCCTCAAAATAACTCAACACACAGCCATTAACCCCTTCCCGACCAGCGCCGTACATGTACGGCGCTGGTGCGGTGCGGGGACATGACGCCCG
The DNA here is from genome assembly GCA_900303285.1 of Rhinella marina. Classification (NCBI taxonomy): domain Eukaryota; kingdom Metazoa; phylum Chordata; class Amphibia; order Anura; family Bufonidae; genus Rhinella; species Rhinella marina. The sequence continues at coordinate 62,947 of ONZH01023313.1, forward strand.
CTCGCGGGTGCGGCGGGCGTCGTGGCCGGCAAGTCTCTGCTGTTTCTAACAGCAGAGACTTGCCGCTACTTACCGCCATCGGCGGCGTCTTCTAGGGCCTTCTGATGCCGTGATCAGACGCATCAGGATGCGTCTGAACCCGGAAGCGTACGCCAATCGGGGTGTCTGTACACCATATGAAAACTGTAATCCTCGCTGGTGAGGATTACAGTTTTCAAACTGCAATTCTTATTCTGGCCACTAGATGGCAGGCCAGGATAAGAAATGAGCAATTATGGGATTTAACTCCATCTAGTAAATCCCTGATTGCTCATAAAGAAAAAAAAAAACACAATATATCAGCTCATGATTGAGCTTTAAAATAGTCAGAAAAAAAAATAAAAATAAAATGTTAAAAAATATATAAAAAATAAAAAATATATAAAAGTTCAAATCACCCCCCTTTCCGTATAATGAAAAAATAAATACCTAAATAACAATAAATATAGACATCATGGGTATCACCGTGACCGAAAACGCCCATACTTTTAAAATATAAAAAAAAAATTCCAACACGGCAAATTGTGTGGCGGAAAAAAGTGTCCAAATGGCGATTCGCCGTTTTTCGTCGCTTTTTTTTTTCTAAAAAAAATTAAATAAAAAGTGATCAAAAAGTCATACACACCCCAGAATGGTATCAATAAAAACTTCAGATCGCCCCGCAAAAAATGAGCCCCCCATACAGCTCCGTACACATAAATACCAAAAAGTTATAGGGGTCAAGATATGACAAGGGAAAAAAAAAAAAAAAAAAAGGGCAACTCTAATTATTTTATCACTATCAAAACGCAGGAAAAACTATACATATTAGGTATTGCCGGATTCGTAATGACCAGTAGAATGAAAGTAACGGGTCAGTTTTAATGCACATCGAACGCTGTAAATAAGAAACCCGTAGAACTGTAGCGGAATAGCGTTTTTTTTTTGCAATTTCACCTGATTTGGAATTTTTTTCCCGCTTCCCACTACACCATATGCAATATTAAATGGTGGCGTTGGAAAGTACAACTTGTCCCGCAAAAAACAAGCTCTCATACAGCTATGTGAACAGAAAAATAAAACAGTTATGGCTGTTTGAAGGCAGGGAGCGCAAAACGAAAATGCATAACCGAAAAAACCTCCGGGGGTGAAGGGGTTAATGTCTAAACTGCTGGCAACAAAAGTGAGTACACCTCTAAGGGGAAATGGCCAAATTGTACCCAAAATGTCAATATTTTGCATGGCCACCATTATTTTCCAGCACTGCCTTAACTCTCTTGGGCATGGAGTTCACTAGAGCTTCACAGGTTGCCACTGGAATCCTCTTCCACTCCTCCATGACGAGATCACAGAGCTGGTGGATGTTAGAGACCTTCACTCCTCCACCTTCCATGTGAGGATGCCCCACAGATGCTTAATAGGGTTTAGGTCTGGAGACATACTTGGCCAGTCCAGCACCTTTACCCTCAGTTTCTTTAGCAAGGCAGTGATTGTCTTGGAGGTGTGTTTGGGGTCGTTATCATGTTGGAATACTGCCCTGCGGCACAGTTTCTGAAGGGAGGAGATCATGCTCTGCTTCAGTATGTCACAGATCATGTTGGCATTCATGGTTCCCTCAATGAACTGTAGCTCCTCACAGTCGGCAGCACTCAAGCAGCCCCAAACCATGACACTCTCACCACCATGCTTGACTGTAAGCAAGACACACTTGTCTTTGTACTCCTCACCTGGTTGACGCCACACACGCTTGATACCATCTGAACCAAATAAGTTTATCTTTGTCTCATCAGACCACAGCCACGAAAAAGGAAACAGAGCGAGCCAAAAATAAAAATATCACATAATTTATTTACTCCATAATACCAAAAAATTACAAATGTGTAAAAATCAGTATTGCTGTGAACTATTGAAGGGAAAAATCCCAACAATACAGAGTGCACCCTGGCGGTGCAACCCACACTTTGTGCCTCAACGGATATGTACAAAAAATAAAAAAAATAAAAAATAGAAAAAGAATGATGTCATATAAATGGATCTGTGGTACCAAAAGTAACATGTGTATGAAGACTAAGTATATATCTAATAAATAATAATAAATAATAATAATATAACAACCTCTGGATATGACGCTGAGTACGTGCACCCAACTTCTTTGGTCGACCATGGCGAGGCCTGTTCTGAGTGGAACCTGTCTAGTTAAACCGCAGTATGGTCTTGACCATCGGGCTGCAAATCAGTCTCAGGGTGTTGGCAATCTTCTTATAGCCTAGGTCTGTGATGGCTAACCTCCAGCACTCAAGCTGTGGTAAAACTACGACTCGCAAGATGTACACTTCCTTGGTTGTTCTAAAAACTCCAAAGAAATGAATGGAGCATGCTGGGAGTCATAGTTTCACCACAGCTGGAGTGCCGGAGGTTAGCCATCACTGGCCTAAGCAGGGCTGTGGAGTCGGTAAGCCAAAGCCCCGACTTCGACTCCTCAATTTCCCCTAAGGCCTCATGCACACGACCGAATGTATTTTGATGTCCGTGTGCTGGCCCCTAATAGAACAGTACTATCCTTGTCCGTAATGCGGACAATAATAGGACATGTTCTATTTTTTTGCGGAACAGAAATACGGACATACAGAAACGGAATACACACGGAGTACCTTCTGTTTTTTTGGGGACCCATTGAAATGAATGGTTCTGCATACGGTCCGCAAAAAAAACGGAACAGACACGGAAAGAAATTACGTTTGTGTGCATGAGGCCTAACTCCGACTCCCTGATACGTGGAGCATGATTAAGCGATAACGTTCTTTGCACAAATCAATAGTACAGATATGTCATAACAAAAAAAAGTTTGTAATATATGTTTTACTAGATATTTTTACTCTGAACTTTCAGTATCAGGCTTTTCTCTGGATACAGCTCACTAAGGGCCTGATGTATGAAAATTGTCTAAGGGTCCATTCACACGTCCTGATAATGTGTCTGCATCCGTTCCCCAATTTTGCAGAACGGGTCCGGACCCATTCATTTTCAATGGGACCGCAAAAGATGCGGATGGCACACAGTGCGCCGTCCGCATCCGCACTTCCGGTCCACGGCCCCACAAAAAAATAGAACATGTCCTATTCTTGTCCGGAGCCATGGACAAGAACAGACATTTTTATTACAGAGCCGGCCATGTGCGGACCGCAAAACACTTGCAGACACGTGAATGAAGCCTAAGACTTTTTTTGTTGCCCATAGCAAATCAGAGCTCCCCTTTCATTTCTCCAGAGCACTATATGAAATGAAAGGGGGGCTCTGATTGGTTTTTATGGGACAGTTTTCATACATAAGGCCCTAGATGTTTTACATCATACTGCTCCACAGTCTAGAAAATGAAACTACTAGCAGTGCTAGATAACAAAGGCTTGGCAATGGCTTTTACACCTAGAGTACTTTATCACATGTGTGTTTCTGTATTTCTGAATTTGAGATGTTAGATAACAGTTTTCCCCCTTATATTCTATGTATAGTATATAGAAGCCATCAGAGCAGCTAACCTCTCCAAACATGAGCTCAGAGGAAAAGCAAACTAAAACATAAAGCATACAGAGAGAACATGCACTAGACAATTGATTTATGCTCAGTTTATTGAAAGTTTAGATATACTAAGAAGTACTTCCCTTAAAGGGTTTTTTTCAGCAGGTTGATTCACTGGCTGACAGGCAGTTTGCACTCACTCTGTCTCCTCAGGCTGTGTGGGGGGTCTCCAGCAGTTATTAGCATATATTAACTTACTCTTACAGAGCAGGAGATTGTGATCTCTAACACAATTACAGGTAAAGCCATCCTTCTCAGTCCTCACGACACTTGGACCTTTTGCTTACTGCAGGTAATCACTCAGAGCTCAGTCCCATCATTCCGTGGGGGTGAGGTCACTCCTGCTCTCAGCCAATCAGATAGTAGTCTTTCTGGTCTACAGGTTACCATAGAAACCTGTGTGTAGTAAGAGACCTGCTGAACTGTCTATAGTTCGTGACTGACCAATGTATTTAGAAAATGTCTTCTTTTAACTGTCCCTTTATGTTGAAAGCTAAACGCATATGGCCCCAGTCAACGCCCTCCCCACACTAGCACTAAAGACATTTTACTTGCTTTACTTGTTACATCGACACTATGAAACATACAGGACTATAAAGCAGCATTTACCTCTCACATCCAGAGTCTCTCAGGTGATGTTTCCTCTGACGTTTTCTTTCATCTTCTCCATTCGGTCCGGACAACTTCTCTCAGCCACGCCTTGTCTCTGCAGACACACAGACATCTTAGGTTCCTCACATTTCTATCATCATCCCCCATCCTTGAGTCCCAACAGTGTTATCTTGCTGCTTCCTGTGCTCCCCAATACCCCCAAATACTATCCTGAAAAAAACAGCCATGTAAATAGCCACATAGACTGCAATTGGTTATAAAAATAGCTGTGTAATGGATGCTACTTAAACTGCTGTCACAAGGCCTAAATTACATCACTCCCCTCCAATATACAGTCCCATGTAAATAACATCACTCCCCTCCCTTTAGCCCCTCCAAAATACAGTCCCATGTAAGAGAGGAGAACTACAACTCCCAGCATTCCTCTGGTTCTCACACTGAATCTATCCCTTCACTTACCTCTCCTCATGTCACAGAAGCCATAGGGTCTTCTCCAATAGTTCTCCTCTTCACAGCTTAGCTCCGCCCCCTCCCACACTGATCACATGGCGGTGACATCATCGCAGGTCCTTCTCAATCACTGAGCTCTACCTGTAGCACAGATCACCTGACTGTGATGTCATCACAGGTCCTTCAGCTCCTGCAGTCTGGTCAGTAGTCTCTCCTGTTTTTTTTTCATTAGCAAGCAGTACATTCGGGGCCTGGGACAAAACATCCGGGGCCCAATACTCAAATGTTTTAACCTAGTGACACCCATGTGTAGAGCAACAATCCTTTTTTCAGATCCTCAGAGAGTTCTTCGCCATGAGGTGCCATGTTGAGCTTCCAGTGACCAGTATGGGGGAGTGTGAGAGCGATAACACCAAATGTAACACACCTGCTCCCCATTCGCACCTGAGACCTTGTAACACTAATGAGTCACATGACACCGGGGAGGGAAAATGGCTAATTGGGCACAATTTGGCCATTTTCACTAAGGGGTGTACTCACTTTTGTTGCTAGCAGTATAGACATTAAAGGGATTGTCTCACTTCAGCAAGTTGCATTTATCATGTAGAAGAAGTTAATACAAGGCACTTACTAATGTATTGTTATTATCCATATTGCTTCACATTATACACTGCCCGTTTCCATGGTTACGACCACCCTGCAATCTATCAGTGGTGGTCGTGCTTGCACACTATAGTAAAAAGCGTCAGCATCTCTGGTGGCCGGGCCCATGGGAGTGCACATAGGCTGGTGCTTTTTCTATATTGTGCAAGCACGACCATCACTGATGGATTGCAGGGTGGTCTGTAACCATGGAAACGAGCAGTGTATAATGTGATGGAAAAATGAATCCGGCCAGCAAAGGAAGCAATATGAATAATATCAATATATTAGTAAGTGCTTTGTATTAACGTTGTCTACATGGTAAATGCAACTTACTGAAGTAAGACAACCCCTTAAATGGCTGTGTGTTGAGTTATTTTGAGGGGTGTACTTAATTTTGTGAGACACTGTAATAGGCCTAGATTAGCCCTGCTGACAGGATAGGCTTAGATACACAGCTCAGCATAAAGTATAATTGATAATAGGATTAGATACACGCCTCAGCATACAGTATCATAGATGGTAGGATTAGATACACAGATAGGGTTAGATACACAGCTCAGCAGGCAGTATCACACATGATACACTTAGAACGTAGATACACAGTCCTGCATACCGTATCACAGATGACAGAATCGGATATACATCTCAGCAGATAGTATCATACATGATAGGCTTACATACATCATCTTGCATACAGGATCATAGATGATAGGCTTAGATACACAGCTCAGCAGGCAGTATCACACATGATACACTTAGATACATAGCCCTGAATACCGTATCACAGATGACAGAATCAGATATACATCTCAGCAGATAGTATCATACATGATAGGCTTACATGCATCATCCTGCATACAGGATCATAGATGACAGGCTTAGATACACAGCTCAGCAGATGGTATCATACATGATAGGTTTAAGTGGCTAGAGATGAAAGCACCATGGGAGTATTGTATGTGCCCATTAATCCTAATCCTGGGACCAGGCCGGCTCAGCACTCTGTCGTCTGTGATGGACTCTTAGGCCTGCACTAATTATTTGCTCACTTTCGGCTAGGGGATTAAGAATTGTGTCGTCGTTTTCTCCGTACTCGTTATGTTCCACTTGAAATCCCTTTTAAGCACAAATTGTTACCTTTCGTTATAAATAGCGGCACTTCCGTGTCCTCCTGTGGCCTGTTATAAGGTTAATTGAGTTTTCATAAGAAATATATTTATATTTGCACCAAATTTAATACAATGTTTGAGGTGAGGATGTAATTGGATAAACGGCATTCTAACAAAGAGGTCTCTAAGACTGGAGAAAATAAGGAAAATGTGGCACAGGAGGAGTGGGTAGGGGTTGGGCACGAGTAGGAGGATCAGGGACAAAACACGTCTGAGGCCTGAATGGGTCCCCAACTCTTGGAACGCCACATCATGGCAATTACCAATACCATAAAACAGTGACAGAGTAATATTAACACATTACAAAAAAAAAAGTATTCCCACTATACAGTACCATATAGTGGTAGATTCCAGTTCTATATAAGCACTCTGCAAACCATATCAGTGATTATAGTGCACAAGTTCTCCACTTTCCCTGCCTTCTCCATCTGGCTCGGACCACCTTGACTACTTCTTAAAGCAACCACTTCTGTCTGCAGAATTTTCAACAGAAACTCCTCACTTTTCCAGCATCCACCCCACTGTTCCAGTACCTACAGAAACTCCTCGTCCTGCTGATACCCCCAATTCTGTGTCTGTTGCTACCCCATCTGCCCCAATTACTGTGCCTACTGTGTGGTACGATGCCCCCCCTCAAGTATTGTACTTCATAAATAGCATCATAACTATAATTACCCCATATGTGAGGCAAAATTTCTCTGATAATATGCTACCCACAGATACTAAAATTATACACCAGCCACAGATGTCCCCAAAACTATATGCCAGGCACAGGTGCCCCCAAGTTGATATGCCAGCCAGAGATGGGCCAAAATAATATGCCAGACACAGATGCCCCAAAATTATATGTCAATCAAAGATGGCCCCCCAAATTATCTGTCAACCACAGATGCCACAAAATTACAGTATATGCCAGCCACAGATGCCTGAAAATTATATGCAGGTAAAGATGCCCCTAAAATTATATGCCAGCCACAGATACTCCTAAAATGATATGCCACAGATGTCCCCAAAATGATGACAGCAACAGACGCCACTGAAATAATATGCCAGCAAAGAAGTCTCCAAAATACACTCCTCAACATTGAAATTGCAACAGCAAGAGTGACAAGCCTTTAAAGGAAAGATGACTTACCTGCTATCTGGCGCTGTCTCCCAGCTCCTTCTCCTTCAGGCCTGCAATGCTCCATTGGGCTCCTGTGATGTCAACATCCAGTTTGACATCGTCGCAGCCAATCACTGGCCACGGCAGAGACCAGATCACCTTGCATCATGTGACCATTTGTCATGATGTAAGGAGGGCCAGTCACTGCTGCTGCCAGTGATTGGCTTCGGTGACATAATATTGGATGTTGACATTGTGGGAACCCAGCGGAGCGTTGCAGGCCTGGAGGAGAAGAAGCAGAACTGGGAAGCAGGTAAGTCATCTTTCCTTTACAGGTCCAGTGAAGTGGATGGGTTTGCCAAAACACTTCCATTCTAGTTATGCAAATTGAGGAAGTAGTAGGTGTTGCTGAGATCTGTAGATGATCACATTTTCAAGCACCTAGCTCCAATCTTTGTATGTGGGGGGTGGGGGCTGGGGGCAAAGCCAGACTAAAAGCAAAGTTTTTAACCACATGAAACCTCAACCGCTTGTTGCAAACTGAAAGGGACAGAATCCTTGACCTGAGAGACCCTGTTTTATCGCTCTGGCAGATCGCTACACACCTAGGCTGGTCAGCACTGTTCAGCGTTGTGTGTCCTGGTGGTTGGGAGAATGTTGACCTGGAATAACAGCAAGACGTGCACAGAGGCAAATCTCTGCATGGACGGATATTCCGGACAGATTGATTAGTAGAATGGACAAGTTGTACTTTCTAATGGCACCATTTAATATTGCATAGAATGTAGTTGGAAGCTGGAAAAAAATTCCAAATGTAGTGGATTTGGAAAAAAACGCAATTCCACCACATTTTTATGGGTTTTGTTTTTACAGCGTTTCACTATGTGGTAAAACTGACTTGTGCTCTTCATTCTCTGGGTCAGTACGATTACAATGATACCATATTTGTATCGTTTTTCTTGCATTTAATAAAAACCTTAAAAAAAAGTTTTCACACAGCAGACACTTAGGCCTAATGTCCGCGACTGGTGGTAACACCGATCATGGACATTTATGTGGCCACGGCCTCGAAGCACAAAAACCCAGAAGCGCATGCCATGTTTAAAGACCCGACATGTGACATAATAGTATGTAACATGTCGGGAGAGGGTTAATAACCTTATTGGTAGCATGCCAGGTGCTCGTATTTCTGCGGGTGGCGCTAGTACTCGATACTAAATAAATCAGGATGTTTAGAATATTTTGGTTGCGTTTTCGTATCATTTGCATATCATTAACATGTCTGTCGATCCTGTAATTTCCTTCTTGGTGATGCAATTTCAATATTGAGAAGTGTAATATGCTCAAAAACAATAAATGTTGTAGTCACCTCACCATGATCCCCGACAAGCACTTCTTCCAAATCCATGCATAGTCAGCTGAGCTCCCTGGCACAAGAGATGCAGTGCAGGGATATCATGGCATGGACTGTGCTGAGACGTTACATTGTTTGCTTTGCCCTGGTGTACTGCAGGCCACAGGCCCAAAGCATTCTGCGATCTACAAGATGGTGAGTGGTAGTGGTAGTGTTACACGGAGGTGGAGATTGAGGAGAAGAGACGTGGTATACTAAAGAGATGTTGGAGGTACCATTTGGGGTCTAGAGGTATAGGAGTTCCCATGAGGTCAATGAAGCCTGGGGCAAATCCAGAGTAGATGGCAGAACATACCTGAGGTATGTCTACACTTTAGCAAACATCTCTATATTTCAATAAATTCCTTGCAAGCCATCTTCTAGTGAAGTGTATTATATACAGCTGGGCCATACGTTATGGATAACTCTACCCAGTGGCGTAGCTATAGGGGTTGCGACCGGGCCCCTAAGCCAGGGGAGCCCCGAGGGCCCCCCTTGCCACTTGCAGGGCCACACCGCCAATTAGGCAAGGTGCGGCGTGGCTCTGCGCACAGTTGGGGGCAGCGGCGGGGCAGAGGGAGATGAGCGCTTCCATTGTGGAAGCGCTTATCTCCATAGTCATCTGTATCGCCATCCTCAGGACGGAGATACAGATGCCTGTGCTGCAGGGCAGGGGAGGGAGAGGCGTCTCCCCTGCCCATTCCTCTGATAGGCTACAGGCACTAGGCCTGCAGCCTATCAGAGGCCGGCTCAGGCGGCGCGATGACGTCATCGCGCCGCCTGAGCCGTACAGCGTGGGACACAGGCCGGAAGAGGCTGCCAGCTCCATGGAGGTAACTATTAGTGGTTTTTTTTATTGGTGCAATCACAGACTGGAGCTCTACTGGGGTCACTGGGGGCATTTGTTACTGGCACATGGGGGCATTTGCATTTGGGGCACTGGGCAGCATTTCTTATTGGCACATGGAAGCCCATGGGGGCATTTCTTACTGGCACATGGGGGCAATGGGGGCATTTTTACTGGCACATGGGGACACGGGGCATTTCTTACTGGCACTGGGGCATTTCTTACTGGCACATGGGGGCATTTCTTACTGGCACATGGGGGCACTTGGGGCATTTCTTACTGGCACATAATTTGGGGGGCATCTATGGGGGTGGGACACTTTTTGCTGCACATCATTTTGGAGGGGAATCAATAGGGGGAGCTTCTGGCACATTATTGGGGTGAAATTTTGGGGGCACTTCTGGCACATTATTGGGGCACTTCCTACAGGCACATTATTGGGAGGCACTATGGGGGCACTTCTTCCTGGCACATTATTGGGGGGCACTATGGGGGCACTTCTTACTGGCACATTATTGGGGGGCACTATGGGGGCACTTCTTACTGGCACATTATTGGGGGGCACTATGGGGCCAAGCTGAACTCTTGCACCAGGGCCCATGAGCCTTTAGCTACGCCCCTGACTCTACCTGACTGCCAAACAAAAAAGACAAGATTGTATTTAGTTTCCTCAGTACATGGCTCTATATGTTGTATTGTCCTTGGTGCATGGCGCTATATGTTCTATTGTCCTTGGTGCATGGCACTATATGTCGTATTGTCCATGATGCATGGCTCTATATGTTGTATTGTCCTTGGTGTATGGTGCTATATGTTCTCTTGTCCTTGGTGCAGGGCGCTATATGTTGTATTGTCCTTGGTGAATGGCGCTATATGTTATATTGTCCTTGGTGAATGGCGCTATATGTTGTATTGTCCTTAGTGTATGGTGCTATATGTTGCATTGTCCATGATGCATGGCGCTATATGTTGTATTGTCCTTAGTGTATGGTGCTATATTTCTTATCTATCTATCTATCTCATATCTATCTCTGTGTTTATATCTATCTATCTATCTATCTATCTATCTATCTATCTATCTATCTATCTATCTGTGTTTCTATCTATCTATCTATCTATCTATTTCTTATCTATCTATCTATCTATCTATCTATTTCTTATCTATCTATCTATCTCATATCTATCTCTGTGTTTATATCTATCTATCTATCTATCTATCTACACCACTGCAGTCATTTGCCCCAAAATACTAATCTGTGGGCTCCTTCTTTCTCCCGCAGTCCCACAGAAACCCAACTTGTAAGCAGATTATTTGCAGGCGTTTGAGTTTTATGCCTAAAATTAGAAGACTGAAAGCAGAAGCTTTTTTTTTTTTTTTTGCACAGAGGTGATTTTCCTCCAGCGGCCGCAGTGAATTCCAGGTTTTTTTTTTTGCAGATGATTTTTTTTTAAGAGACAACTAAATAACCCAAAATATGAACCCGTCTGCCAGATCTACTGCATTGCACACAGCTTTTACTTATAAACTGATGGGAGTCGGGGAGGGCATTGTCCACAGGAGGGGATGGGGGGAGCGGAAAAGAAGCGTCTGGAAGATCATTTCTTGACGAACTTTTTTCTTATTTATTTATTTCTCTTTTTTGCTTTTTTTTTGCTGAAGAAATGTTGTTCCAGGGAGTGTCTGTGGCAGCTTGGCAGAAAATCCAGACGTTACCTCATAGCTGTAGACAGACAGCAAATTTTCTATGCCAGCCTAACGCTGCAGGAGTATTCAGCCTTGTGCCTTACTGATTAGCACTTCTGTTTCAAGGGTTTTGCTGCAGTGAGGGTACTCGCTGTGTCTTTTGTCCAAATTGGATAACGGATAAGATGATAGGTTCAAGGTAATAGTTTGCAACTTTATGTATATATATATATATATATATATATATATATATATATATATATATATATATCATCTCCTTACCATGGAAACTAATGTTACTTGTTGTTGCTGAGGAGAAAAAGGTGAGAAGTTAGACAGTCCATTAATAATAAATAAATAAATAAATAAATTTAAATTGAAAAAAAAAATTATGAAAAAAAAAGAAAAATAAAAACAAATGAAAATGAAATAAAAATTAAAATGATTTTCCAACCTTCCTATTTATAGTACACTGAAAAGTCAAATCTGGTGAATTGTTACTTGAAAAAAATAAACATCTTTTAATAAACAAAGTACCCCCCCTCCCCACAATGCCTGCATCTTAATAGTGCCATTTGATTTAGGCACAGAAGGAAAATGAGAAATTACAACAGAGGTGCGAGACTTAAAGGCACAATGACATGAAAAGCCAACAGCCGACCGCTTCATTCTGCTTTTTTTTTCATCTTTATTCTCTTTTATGACATTTTTTGCATTTTTTTTATGAATACTGTCTAGATTCTTTTCCTTGCTGTGAAGTGAAATATATTTGTAATTTGCAGATTAATTTAAAGGCACAGTATCCATTTTTCTAAATAAAATAAAGAAAGGATTTAAATGACAAGTCTGTCCGGCAAATGGTGCCACAAGGAGGCGGGGTTTGTACAGATTTACATAAAAGGGAGTGTTTATGACAGTTTTGTGATAGAACTGGGTTGTGGATTAAGGGTAGGGCTACATCGTGACACTGGTTGTGAGACAGTTGTCATGGCCAGGATCGCAGGGGCATCATAGTGTAGCGGTGATCCCACAGAAATGAATGAGGTCACAGTGCGAGTCACATCGGTGCTGCAACCCCTGAATCACGAAAAATCCAGCAGTTTTGGATTTCTTGTGATTCAGGGGTTGCAGCAGCAGCAAAAGTGTGACTCGTGCTTTGACCCTATTCACAACTTTGGGATCACCACTACACTGTGATGCCCCTAGGATCCTGGCCACGTCAGCTATCACGCAAGCAGTAACGCCGTATAAGGGGTTATCCGTGATTTTTATACAAATGACCTATCCTCTGGATAGGTCATCAGTATCTGATCAGTGGGGTTCCGACACCCGGGACCCCCACTGATCAGCTGTTTGAAAAGGCACTGGCACCTCTATAAGTGACACGGCCTTCTCACTGCTTTTCCTAGGCCAGTGATGACACGTTCATGTGTCACATGGCCTAGGAGCAGCTCAGCCCCATTCAAGTGAATGGGGCTGAGCAGTGATACCAAGTACAGCTGCTATAGTACTGCACTGTGCTTGGTAAGCATACTGTCTGATGGCACTTATGGGGCTGTATACTGTGTGAGGAGGCACTATGGGGGCATTATAATGTGTGCGAGTACCTATGGTGGCTTCACTCTGTGTGGGAGGCAACTATTGGGACTTTATCCTGTGTGATGGCACTTATGGGGCCTCATACTGTGTGTGAAGGACTTATTATGAGGGCCTCAAACTTTGTGGAAAGCAATTATGGGGGCTTCATCTTTGTGATGGCACTTATAGGGCCTTATACTGTGTGTGTGGGACTTATGGGGCCCCATTCTGTGTCTGAGGCATTTATTGGGGCCTGATACTGTGTGGGAGGCACTTATGGCGAGCTCATACTGTGTGGAAGGCACTTATGGAGGCTTCACACTTTGTGGGAGGCAATTATGGGGACTTCATACTGTGGGATGGCACTTATGGGGCCTCATACTGTTTGTGAGGGACTAAGGTGCATTATCCTGTGTCAGGGGCAATAACAGTGCATCATTACTGTCTGAGGGCCACTACGGGGACATTCTTACAGTGTTAGGGCTCATGCACATAAACATGTGCGGTCAGTGCCCATGCTGTGGACTGCAATTTGACAGGTATGTCATGTATGACAGGTCATGGCTTGCATGTTCTGCTCGGTGATTTGGGTGTGGTAGGCGAATATTTGTCCATCTGACATGTCATAATGACCTTTTTTGATACAGAGCACTACCTAGGGCAGCGAGACATTTTGTCATGGGCTGGCCCTGCTCTTCTAAAGTGGCCAATATTTTCTGGATGTATGCCACTTTTGTAGCATAATTTGCGCCAAAATTTCACTTCAACTGTTATTAGGCTGTGTTCACATGAGGTTTTTCTCCTGTGTTTAACATGTACACTTGACGTATACATTGAATAGATGTCTTCAATGGATTCCATACAGGGGCAACATTCACCATAGTGATCCACTGTAAAAAAAAAAACTTTTTTTTTGCTGGACTTGGTCCAATCAGAGCGGACCGCTCACAGCAGGGCCGAAGGAGTTCAACCCTGCTGTGAGCGGTCTGCTCTGATTGGACAGCGCTCACAGCAGGGCAGAAGCAACGCCCATTGAGGAACAGGGAGTCTCCTCCTCCCTGTTCCGATGCTTCTTAATTTACATAAAGCCCGACAGAAGAACGGGGGGCCGTGTGAAGCCACCGGGGGACCTTTTGAAAAAAAAAAAGCGCCGCTGCCATCAGAGGGGATACACTATGAGGTACATAGTGTAGTTTGATTTTTTGAAAGTGGTGAAAGGTCCTCTTTAAGGGCCTATTCTTATTGCATTTGTGTGACGTTTGCGATACAGCCGCTCTGTGTTCAAGTACCACGGGCCTGTTCTCATCCCATTTTAAAGGGGTTATATAACGTGAAAAACATGCCCCCTAATGTCTAGCCCCCTCATATAGGCGAGGGAGGTGCAGCCAATGGCACTCTGCGATGGAGACGAGCCTCCTGGCGCCTCTAGCGTCTTAAAGTGTACCTCCGATTTAAGGCTGACTGAGCATTTGCCCACTGGCTGTCTAAGGGTACAACCACACGGCATAGTCGTGTGGCACCTTGCTATGTTGCAGCGCTGTTTAGTCAGTCTATATAAGGGATCAGCAACCATCGGCACTCCAGCTGCTGTAAAACTACAACTCCCAGCATGCTCACTTACTCACCTGTTTTTGTAACTCCCATAGAAGTTAAAGGAGGAGTTGTTGTTGTAGTTTCAGAAGCTAGAGTGCCGGAAGTTGCTGATCCCCGGTCTGTATTATTAATGGGCGCACAGGATTGAAGGTGCAGCAGAGACGTTAACAATATGCAACAAGTGTCACACATCTGCACCGTGTGGTCATACCCGAAAAGCCTATGGACAGCTTTTGTCTGACTCACCAATATTGAACTCTAAATATGGCCCTGGGGTGCCCCATGGAAAAATCCAAGTGCCTCCACCCAATCCTGATTGATCCACATTCACTGTCTGTATTTCTATTCAACTTTTCTCCAATTACTCAAATTCCATGCACTCCCCTATCTGAACATGGCTGATTACATTGTTCATCATGAGCTTCCTGGATCATGAATAGAATATCAGAACTACAGTGAAGACTGACACTTTCAAAGCCAAAACAAGTCAGAGAAGGGGAATAAATACAGAATACAACTCTATAATACAATGCACATTCGTATGCCATGCAGGGTGTGTGGAAAGCTGGATGACAGGCACGATGATGGTGCGTTCAGCATAAAATGGCAGCTGCTGCACACAATCTGAGCGTTTTTTTGTTTTTCCATGTATACCTCGTCCTGTTTAATCCCCTCTCTCCACAGCCTCCTCCCAACTTAGACACAGACTGATATCAATGAAGTTATCGCGCTGAGACTTAATAGATCCGGGGCCGCCCGCGAGCATTAACAAAGCCGACACCAGCATAAAGTGTTTGCGTTAACCTGATTACTATTCAGCCTCTGTCACAGGGAACCGGTTTGGAAATCTTACAGTGTCATCCAAAATGGAAAGGTCAGAACAAGAGGAAATAGTAAAAAAAAAAAAGAAAAAAGCGAAACGCGCGGGATGATGGAGTGACCTATTGGATCAAAAGGAAGTCAGCCTTTCATTGTCTCATGTTGAGCGCCGACGCCAAAGTCTGGAAAAGTTGTTTTTTTTTTGTGCTGCAGCTGCACGCGTTCCCATTCACAGCAGCCCAGAGAAACAAAAGCTTCTGAAAATAAGGCTCCTCAAGTATCACTTTCTGTTCACCTCTCCTCTTATTGATTCGCCTGGCATGCAGATGGCAAGCGCCGTCCTCCTAACTTGCGGTCATCTACACGGAAGTGCGCTCCGCCGCATTTCTGCTGCACTACTCTCTATTTAGGTCACTTGGTTTGCACAAATCAGGCCATGGTTTCCACTGGCATAGCGACAAGAAGACCGCAGGGTAGTTAAATTGTAAAGCAAGCGCCTTCCTCTGTGCTGCCTGCAAAATGTGAGAGAAAATAGAAGTCCCGTGTCTCTGATTTTTTCAGCACTGTAAATTATGGGGGAAGAGGGAGCGGTGATGGTTTATGTTATTGGGTAATTTTGTTCTTTTTTGGTTGCTATACAGTAGCCTAACATCCCCTTCCAAAGGTGGAAAATGTACAAGTGATGGATACTTACACCATTTTGTTCCCCCAGTGGTAAGGCCCACCCCTGAATAGCCTGACCACACCCCCAAATCCACCCATGATTATGGCAATGTTACATCAACGGCCCGGCCCAAACTGAGGTCCGCAATGCACGGGCACTGACCGTGAGGCCACCGCATGCGGATCGCGGACCCATTCACTTGAATGGGGTCCGCGATCCGCATCCGAGGGTCCGCACCGCAAAAATGTAGTGCTTCCGTGGTGTTCCGATCCGTGCCTCCGCTCCGCATCTCCCGGATCGCGGACCCATTGAAGTGAATGGGTCTGCGATCCGTGATGCGGGCTGCACACGGCAGGTGCCCGTTTATTGCGGACCTGCCGTATGCGGCCCGCAGCACGGGCACGGCCAGCACACGTTCGTGTGCATGAGCCCTTAGGCCTCCTCCACATTTCCATGTCAGTGACACGTCCGTGAAAAAAAGCGTATGTGTTTCATCCGTGAAGCTGTCCGTGAAGGATCTGTGGTTGGTCCGTGTGTCCGTTTTTACCATCCGTGTGGCATCCGTATTTCACTGACGTTGCTCAGCTGAAAATTGATTTCCAAAGAATCTCCTATTAGTCATCAGTGAAAAACGGACGCATCACAGACACAACACGGATATGTGTCAGTGATTTTCACTGACCCACAGACTTCAATGGGCGTGCTTGGTCCGCATCACAGATCAAAGTAGTGCATGTCTCAGTGATCTAAACAAATACTGAAATGTGAACAGATACATTTAAATTAATGGGTACGTGTGCTGTCTGTGAAAAATGCGGACAGCACACGTCAGTGAAACCGGAAATGTGGACGAGGCCTAAGGCCTCATGCACACGGCTGTGGCCGTTTTTGCGGTCCACAAATTGCGGATCCGAAAAACACAGATACCAGATGCGTGCATTCCGCATTTTGCAGAACGGAATGTCTTGCAATCTATAGAACTGTAAAATGGACAAGTATAGGACATGTTCTATTTTTTTGCGGGTGCCACGGTACAGAGATATGGATGCGGACAGAACACCGAGTGCTGTCTGCATCTTTTGTAGCGCCACAGAAGTGAATCAGTCCGCATCCGAGGCATAGTGGCATAGAGGCATAGTTTTAGAGTGGGTAAGCAGTTACCTTGGTGCCTGCGAGTGCTGAAGCATGCTCCGCCATATAAGAAGTCACCAGCATTATAGATGGCAGTAAGTGGGTGCTTCTGTTAGGGGGCTTTCAAACAAACCCTAAATCTACCTGCACCCAAGTATGGGTTTTCAAACAGAATTTTGTGCGGATTTCTCTGCGTACCAAATATGCACAAACATTCACCTGTTATTTATGGAATCTGAGGTGGATTTCCTCCAATCTCACCCTCTCCGCACTACAAATCCACATAAACAATTGTTAGGCCTCGTCCACATTTCCGTTTTTTCACTGATGTGTGCTGTCTGCATTTTCTGCAGACAGCACACATACCCATTGATTTAAATGTGTCTGTTCACATTTCAGTGGGTCAGTAAAAAAATCACGGAGACATGCACTACTTTGATCCATGATGCGGACCAAGCACACCCATTGAAGTCTATGGATCCATGAAAATCATGGACACAACACAGGTGGCATCCACAAAGCATAGATTCTGGTCGGCCGTGTGTGTTCCACATTTTGTGGAACCGAACATCCTGCTTCCTTGTCTGTAACATGGAGAAGAATAGGACATGTTCTATTTGTTTTTGCGGGGCTGCAGAACGGACATACGGATGCGGACGGCACAGTATCTTTTGCGGCCTCATTGAAGTGAGTGTGTGTGCAAGTCGAACTTTCTCTGACGGAACTGACAAAACGGATGCAAAATGAAAAATGAACACGGATGCTCGAAATAAAGGATCCCTTTTTTTTTTATCTGTGCAGAAGAATTGAAAACAAAATGGTGATGTCAACCCGGTCTAAGCTGGAGCAACTGATGAAAGCTGTGCTGTAAATAATCAGAACTGCAGTATAAAGCATGGGTTTTTTTTTTGTTGTTTAAAAAGAACTCTCAGCAGATTTGTGAAAATATTCAAAAACATAAAAAAATGTTCGCCCCAGCAACAATCGCATTGGATTAACCTCAGTGCAAGGAGATCACTTCCAATTCAGTGCGGGTTGTCGGCGTCCTCGTAGCGGGGGAATGGCGTTGCTTCTGGAAATAAAACTACTGCAAAAGATAATTGTGGAAATGCTTTATGATTGCAGCCGAGCATTTAATTAGCCGATTAGAGCAATTAAACATTGACAAAGTAAATGGCACATGTGATTAATGAAATCAATCTGTACAAAGTAACAAGATAGAAGGGAATAGCGCGAGCAGCGGCGCTGCAAATAAAATGGGAGGGGGGTGACGGCGGCCCGGCTGTTATTGAGTCAATTCAGAGAAGATGACAAGCGCTATTATTTGTATCCTTGTGTTAAGTATACACAAGGCGCTGCAGGCAGACGTGTGACACTACAACCTCCAGCAGGGCATGACGACTGGAGACGACCGGAATGCAATTCCTTTGTGTCTTAATAGTCAACATCAATAAGACTGAATAGAACTTACAGCAAAAGAACAGACAGCGGGAATGATATTCAATATACATGGCGGGGGAGGGGTGCCTCGTGTATACAGGGGGTCGATGGATACTAAGAATGAAAGGAGTGATGCAAAGAATTAAAGGGGCGCTCCTGTCAAAAAAGGTTAATCACTATATATATATTAAAAACTTCTGCACTTTTCTACAGACGGCAGCCCACAATTTCGATTGTGATTGCACCTAGTACAGCCCCCTTCCTTGCTGTCAGTGAATGGGGGCATTTTGGTTTGTATCCGAGGCTGAGAGTTTGTTACAGTTGTATCCAGTCTAGACAATACCCTGTGAGCTAAACCAGCAGCACAAAAATCTCTCCTGTGCTGATAATTTGTTACAATGTTTTAGCGCAGGTATTCTGTCCAGGCTGTTTAGATCATCTAGACTGGACATCTCAGTTGTGGAAAGTATTAATCTGACAGCAAGCAGAGGTCTATAAAAAAGTGAGAAATAAAAAAAAAAAATATATATATATATAAATATGGCGGAGTTACTAATCCTATAAATGGCGTAAACGTAGACAGGCTCAGGTTGGAGGATAAATGTGGTGTGGGCACAGACACTTTTCTCTAAAGCTTCATTCACACGTCAGTGTTTCATGGACGTGTGCTGTACGTGTTCTCCACAGACAGCACACGTCCCCATTCATTTTAATGTGTGTGTTCAGACATCAGTGCTTCACCATGGTGCGTGGTTCCATTATTTTTAGCACGGATGCATGTCCTATCTTGATCCGTGGTCCCGGATCCCTCACGCCCATTAGAGTCAATGAGTCCGTGAAAACCACGGATCCCTCACGGATGTCATCCGTGTTTCACGGATCATTAAGAAGAGATGCTTTGAAAATTATTTTTCAGCTGTTCAGTGTCAGTGAAACACGGATGCAACACGGACAGCAAAAAACGGACCCAACAGGGATCCTTCACGGATGCATCACTGACCACCTGCTCACGGATTTGAGCACAGACACGGACGTGTGAATGAGGCTTTACTCTATGCCAACTTTTGATTTAGCTCAAAATGGCCCACTGTCTCATAAAGCCACGAACCATTAAAGGGTTATCCATTTCTGGATAGGTCATCCGCATCTGATTGGTGAGTGCACCTCGTTAGGTCATGACTTCACTGGCCTAGGTCCGAAAATTGCGGAACCGCAAAACACGGATACCGGCCGTTTGTGTTCCGCATTTTGTGGAACAGAACTTCTAGGCCATAATAGAACAGTCCTATCCTTGTCCGTAATGTGAACAAGGCTAGGACATGTTCTATATTTTTTCAGAGGCAACAGAATGGACCTACGGATGCTGACAGTATACGGTGTGCTGTCCACATTTTTTGCAGCCCCCATTGAAGTGAATTGGTCCACATCTGACCCACAAATAATTCGGATCGGATACGGACAAAAAATACCTTCATGTGCATGAGCCTTATCCAGAGGATAGGTCATCATTTACAAAGAGACAGATAACCCCTTTAATGCTAAGCCCAGGGGTGCACCACCAATGAGGCCAGGTGAGGTGATTGCCTCAGGCGGCAAAACATAGAGACAAGTGGGGACAGTGGCAGAGCTGTGGCAATATTTCTCTATATTCAACTGTATGACAGTATGCCTTAAACAGTAGGGCTGGAGGGGTTGGGTGCCATTTCAGTTTTCCCCTCAGGTAGCAGAAAGGCTAGGTGCACCCCTGGCTAAGCCCCACCTTTTTTCTATTTTCGAGAAAATTGTAGAAACCCTAGTTGAGCCAAATTGCAATTGCACTTCTTAGACAGATTCTAGGTGCCAGACACAGACATATTTGTAAATCTGGACCAGTCTCTTGTCCACAGCTAAACTGATTTCTATCGTAAGAGGAGAAAACAGGGCTGATTCACACGACCACGATGGATCTGTGTGTCGGTCTCATCTCCTGGGCCTACCATGGCTCCCTCTGACAAGAACTGACTGTATCATTGTGACTTATTATAGTCACAGGGCTATTGTACTGTACACCCCTCATCATGTGAGTACACAATAGTCTCACAATCAGGCAGAGGCCGGGTCAGGGGAGCCATGTTTGGCCCGGGTGATGCCGTCGAAATGTAGACCGTGTTTCCCAGGCTGATAACAGTCATGTGCATGAGCCTTTAGTTGCTTCCCTGCTCTGGTCAGTCGGTTATATTTTTGATGACCATATCATTTTTGGCCGCTGATACAGAGCAGATTTTGAGGAGGATGCAAAGGTTCTCTGACTCTGATTGGCTGACAGGGAGACCTGAAAGAGGGAGTAGGAAGGAAGACCCTTTTGGGTGACAGACCCTTTTGGGAAGCAGCCCCATAAAAACTAACATGACTAACAATGGTGTCAGGTATACTTCCCAGAAGCTCAGGCAAGGTCTCGTAAAGTGACAAGAGATTCCAAGATGGTGGTGAATCATCTGGTTAAACTTCTAATAACTGGGCAGCCATCTTTTCATCATCTCAGCAGTCATGATTAGTATTAGTGGTTTCTGTAGCATCGCTGGCTGCTGTGTGTGTGTTTTGTGTTCTCTGGTAAATATAGTCTGCGCTACGCTTCCCATTGTGATGCCCTGCTGGATCCAGTAAGACAATTTATTACGTTAATGAGTCAGGTGACCACTAATGATATCGCTGCACACATCCCCTTCAGCTATAAACTACGAGAGCTCATCATAATTACCTTCTGTATTTCAATAATATTTAATAAGCTGGAAAAAAGCCAACCGGAAAAAATATAGAAAAGAAAAATGTTTCCAAATTTTTGACTATTTCTGTAACCATGTGACTGTATGGAACTGGCCCTTTAAATAAGCGTGGTAATGGGGTTCATTATTCCCCCTGTTTACCTGATCACACTTCTAGCTTGGGTTTGTATACATACACAATGCCTATAGGGTCATGGGTGGAGGCGAACTCAAGCTTTGTCAAGCTTCCCTATGCCTTACAGCATAAATAGTATGGATGGCCTATGTATAATACATGCAAATGACATGTCTTGGTCATGTAAGCCAGTTTTCCTCAACTCCAGTCCTCAGGGCCCAATCATGTTTTCAGGATTCCCTTAGTATTGAGCAGGGGTTAGTGTCAATGCATCAGGACTTACCACAGGTATTCGTTCTGTAGGATATTCTCAAATCATGACCAGCAGGTTAGCCCTGAGGAGTGAAGTTGAGAAACACTAATGTAAGGCATTGGTTATGGTGGTGCCAGTGTGGGTCATAGATGTCCCAGTCTCTAATTCCAGATACGGTTAGTCAATGTAGTGAAGATGAGCACCACCTAGTTTTCCTAAGCTCATCAAGAAGGTCTTGGATCCTAAACAACATTGGGCTATACCAAGAAAGTGGTCAAGGCCATATAACATCATCCACTGACTGTCCAAACATATGGACACTCAATGGTATACCAGTTCACCGTACAGGGTCAGGGTTCTGGAGGACCTGCTTTGGGGTTCCCCAGATGATGTCTACTATTGAGGTTCCTCGGGAACAGAACAATATTCCAGGGTTCCTTCATGCTACAAAGTTAGGAATAATAGTCTTCATAGATAACCTGGTGCATGGGATTTTACTATATTTTTCACATCCACGACTGTTGAAGAGTTCAGAGTGGTTTTCTTCATTTTTTCCAGTTCCAATATTGACCTGTCACAGGAAAAAAAGTTTAGGATTAGAAAAAAAAAGTAATTTTTCCCAAAGGAGTGCTACAGCTGTTCATAGCAACTGACCCCAGCACTGAGCAAGGGACTTGAAAGAGCCCATCACCCACTTTCCAGTCCAGTCCTAAAGAGCTGGATGAAACTGGCATGACATCATCATGGACATTTAGTAGTCAGCATGTATAACAATGAGGTATGCTGCTTTCCAGTCCCTGCCTGGCATGTTGTCGGTGCAATGAATAGAGAATGTTAAATGACGTTTTAATGCAGTATGCATGGAATAAAATATTGGTTGTTTTTTTTAATGTACATTATATTTTCCTCTCTGATAGCGCCCCCTGCTGTTTCTCCTTGTGGTCCACCTTCTCCTGCATTCAGAGGTGGACAGACATACTCATTAGCTTTCCTGCTTCCTCCTTCCCCTCAGTGCTGGTGTAGTGATGTCATAGAGAAGCAGGTGAAGCGGCCCAGATACCGCTCATTCATTCCTACTTCTAAAATAGCTCTATCTATCTATCTATCTATCTCTCCTAGACAGTGGAGAAATCATGGGGGAAATATACTGTATATCATATGTATCTCTGTGGCTATATGTGAGGGACTATGAAGTATGCAGGGGAGGAAGGAGTTAACGAGAGATGATTGCAAAGCACTGCTGGGAGATGCAGGTGCTTGGTGAGCTGCTGCCCACCCACAGAAAGGAAAGAAAGTACTCTGGAAAAGAGAGTAAAAGTGTTTTTAAAAAAATATTTAATTTCTGAGATAACATTTAACACCGTCCCGACATGTGGCGTACATGTATAGCTTGCTGATTGGGCGGTGGAAAGTTCTAAGCCTTCTATAGGAGAAACCGCCTGTCTATGCACACGACCACCCCTGCCAGATTGTATGGTGGTTTTAACCATGGAAACAAGCACTGTGTAATGTGATGGAAAAATGAATCCAGCCAGCCGAGGAGGCAATATAGACAAACACAAAACATTAGTAAGTGCCTTGTATTAACTTTCTATACATGATAAATGCCACTTACTGAAGTGAAACAGCCCTTTTAAGTAATAACTATTGCATGAGGTATCAATATCTGACTTAAAGGAAACCTGTCACCTGAATCATCACCATTAAACAAAAGCTATTGCCTTGTAGCACTTACTACCTTCTTTCCACATGCGCTTCTCTTTCCTTGTTGTTCGGTTTCTATCTTGAAAAAATCCACTTTATTCCTTATGCAAATGACTCAAGAAGGTGCCCAAGTAGGGCATTAGCCTCAAATGTTTTACTGGGCATGCGCCAAGCCCAGTGACTGTTTCATCCTTGGCTGCAAGAGAAAAAGCATCCCGGAAAGATGTATTCAGCGACATAGAGGGCATAGAGTATGAGAGGCATGCTTGGGCTCTGCTGGAGGGCGGTCCTGGGAACTTGATGGGGGCGTTCCTGGGTACCTTTGAACGAAAATAATGCCCCTCTGGGCACCTTCCTGAGTCATTTGCATAAGGAATAAAGTGGATTTTTTCAAGATAGAAACCGAACAACAAGGAAAGAGAAGCGCATCTGGAAAGAAGGTAGTAAGTGCTAGAAGGCAATAGCTTTTGTTTAAGGCCCCATTCACACGACCGTATATTTGTGGGCCCGCATTACTGCAGACCCGCAAATATACGGGGGCCGCCCGGCGTGTGCGGCCCCATTGAAAATTCCTATACTTGTCCATGCGCAAGGACAAGTATAGGACATGCTTCAAAAGAGCTAGCTCCGTGACGCGGCTCCCGGCCCACTAGAGGTGAATGGGGCCGCATCTATTCCCGCAATTTTGCAGATAGATACGGCTCCATTCATACGGTCGTGTGAATGGGGCCTAATGGTGATGATTCAGATGACAGATTTCCTTTAAAAGCAGAGAAATTAAAATTCAGAAAACAGCTATTTATTTTCCAAATTTTCTGTAACTTTTGGATTTGTTTTAAAAATAAAGGTAAAACATACTCAACAACTCTAATTTACCACTAACATGAAGTACAATGTGTCACGGGAAAACAGTCTCACAATGGTTTAGGTAAATAAAGGTATTCAAAAGTTAATACCACATAAAGTGATACATCAGATTTGCAAAAATAGGCTCTGTCAGGAAAGGGTTAAGATATCACTGGAATCAATAGATAAATTTAAAGGGCATCAGTCAGCAGATTGTACCTTTAGGAGCAACAGAAGCACTGCTGTTACACTTAGAGGCAATCAAAATGGAGAGGATGAAGCAGTTGCACAAAGAGCAGAACCTCTAGGTGTAATGGCAATGCCCCCGTTGCTCCTAGATGCTCATTTGTATATATTAAAATATAACTTTTCTCAGTAATGCACAAATGCACATAGGCACATATAAACATGGGACCAACACAGATGTCTTTGGCTACCAAGTGCACATCTAACAGATCAGCCAGTGTCATAGGTACAAATCTTCTGACAGATGCCCTTTTGATAGATAGGCAGACAGACAGTAGGTAAGTATGAGATGGATGGATAGACAGACAGATAGACACAGCGGCGGAAATACCGCCTGTGCAGCAGGTTCAGCTGCACAGGGGCCCAGAGAGGGAGAAGGGCCCTTCCCAGTGCCAGCTGAGGTGTTTTTCCTCCCTTTTTCTGCCACGTTAACCTGGTCACCTTGGGGTGGGGGGTGATTAGGACTTACTTTGAATCTGCTGCTGTTCTGCCTATACTCCATAGCTGAAGGACCTACGATGACATCATAGTCATGTGATCTTTTCAACAGTGGAAGTGGTGGTAGGACCTGTGATGAGGTCACCATCATGTGACCAGTGCAGAGAAAGGCACTGCTCAGCAGTGAAGACCTGTGATGCCATGGAATGAATGTAAGTGCCAGAGACATGCTGGGAGATGTGGTTCTCCCCATTTTACCTCCCCCTGCTTAATGGGAGGGACATATGTTATTTAACTGGGACTGTATGTTAGAGGGGCTGAAGGGAGGGGTGTGAGTTACATGGAACTGTATGTTACAGAAGATTGGGGGGAGATGACTGGTGTTATTTACATGGGACTGGATATTATAGAAGTCTGGAGAGTAAGTGATGTTATTTACATGGGACTGGATATTATAGAGGACTGGAGGGTAAGGAGTGATGTTATTTACATAGGACTATGTGTTGGAGGGGCTAAAGGAGGGGCTTTAAATTATTTACATGGGACTGTATGTTATAGAAGACTGTAAGGAAGAGAGGTTATTTACACGGAACTGTATCATATAGAAGACTGGTGGGAGAGGACTGGTGTTATTTACATGGGAGCCTTATTACCATTGGGGGTACTATGGGGAGGGGGGACTTCCACCTAGCAGTGAGCCTGATGACGTCACTGGCACTAATGGACAGGCTTTAGCATCGCCCTAGCCTGTAAAGCAGCCCATCAGTGCCAGTGACGTCTCTGCTTAGCAGTGTAAAAATGTAAACAAAACAGCCCTTGACCTTTGCCTTACAACGCAGGGCAAGGGAAAGCATTGGAGCATGAAATGTCAGAGGGGCTAAGTAGGGGGAGAAAGGGTTATGTCCTGGGGGTGGGGTGGTTAGGAACTTGGGGGCCCAGGTACATTCCTTGTATAGGGGCCCTTTGCTGTCTGTGTCCGCCCCTGGATGGATAGATAGGTAGGTACTGTAGGTATCTAGATAAATAGACAGAGGTAGATAGATGAGAGAACTGAGAATTCTGTTTATCGAAAACTTTATTTTCAAAAGAAAACTTCTTTGTATAGAAATTCTCCCTGTGAGTGAATTGTCTGCACTTCGTGCCTGTATAATGTGGGTACAGACAGCAGCAGGAGTCCCACAATTTTACCCAGCAGGGAAAATCGATATCTTAAAAAGTTGGGAAGCAATTCAAAGTATCTTGTCAAAGAGTCAATCACGACACCTCCAAGTGCAGACAATGCCGGCTGTGACTTCACCATCGTCTGCATCGTGGGTACAAACATTTCCAAGTGTACAGACAGAACAACTATGGAGTGGGAAAGTAATCCTGCTGTACTGAGACTGCAGCTCCGGGCCAACAGAGGGGCTGTATAGGACCGGAAAAACATGGCAGCTTTCTTCCAAAAATAGCCTTTCCTCCACACACATGGTCTACAGCAGTGATTTTCAACCAGTGTGCCGCGACACATGGTCGGGTGTGCCGCGGGGAAAGTTCCCCTTGTATTTAGAGACCCCCATCAGACCTCAGATCAGCCCACCCAGCCACATAAGATAAAAATAAAAAATCTTACTTACCTGTTCTGCGCTGCGGCTGTCTGATGGGGGCACAATACGCTGATCTGAGGTCTGATGGGGGCACAATATGCAGATCTGAGGTTTGATGGGGCACAATACGCTGATCTGAGGTCTGATGGGGGCACAATATGCAGATCTGAGGTTTGATGGGGCACAATACGCTGATCTGAGGTCTGATGGGGGGCACAATACGCTGATCTGAGGTCTGATGGGGCACAATACGCTGATCTAAGGTCTGATGGGGCACAATACGCTGATCTGAGGTCTGATGGGGGCACATTAAGCTGATCTGAGTTCTGATGGGGGCACAATACGCTGATCTGAGGTCTGATGGGGGCACAATATGCAGATCTGAGGTTTGATGGGGCACAATACGCTGATCTGAGGTCTGATGGGGGGCACAATACGCTGATCTGAGGTCTGATGGGGGCACAGTAGGCTGATCTGAGGTCTGATGGGGGCACAATATGCAGATCTGAGGTTTGATGGGGCACAATACGCTGATCTGAGGTCTGATGGGGGCACAATACGCTGATCTGAGGTCTGATGGGGGCACAATACGCTGATCTGAGGTCTGATGGGGCACAATACGCTGATCTAAGGTCTGATGGGGCACAATACGCTGATCTGAGGTCTGATGGGGGCACATTAAGCTGATCTGAGGTGCTCCCATTTTCAACCACATATCTATGTGAGATGGGCTTCTCAAGCTTGACTGCGATAAAAACTAAAAACAGGGAGAGACTGAGAACTGTTGAGGAAGAGCTTCGTGTGTGTCTTTCCACCATTCCTGCCAGGATATCCCTTTTGTGTTCATCGAAACAGGCCCAGGTTTCACACTGAGTGAGTATAAATACATTTAGAATCTATATTATTAACTATATGTATAATATGTACTGTTTTAGTGTCATTTTGTGCCATTTTGGTTGGTGGTGTGCCCCGGGATTTTTTAAGTGTAAAAAGTCTGCCGCCGCTCAAAAAAGGTTGAAAATCACTGGTCTACAGGATGTGTGTGGTATTGCAGGTCAGCCCCTTTTATTTCACTGGAGCTCAGCTGCAGACACAGCCTATAGGCAGATGTGGTTATTCTTTTACTGGATGTCTGCCCTGGCTATATTCCTTGTCAAATCCCAAGGCTTGTAGGAAAGTCAAATTTTGACGCATAGGGAACCATTTCCAATAGGTGGCGATGGTGAGATGTTCTCTTCCTTGGGAGATACCTCTCCATACCATGGAGTACTTCTGATAAGTCTCCAGACAAGACTGGTCTCTTTAAGGAGATGCAGCACCCTGCACTGAGCTAGCCAGAATCCTACTCCATAGTAATGAGGGGCAAGTACCCGAAACTGTTGTCTATGGATGGATATCTGGCTTGGCTATATTCCCTTGTACCAAGGCTTATTGGAAAGTCTGCTCTTGGCTCATAGGGAGCTACTTCCAATAAGTGGCACTGGTGAGATGGTTTTTGTTCTTGGAAGATACCTTTCCATACCATGGAGTACTTCCGATAAGTCTCCAGACAGGACTGGTCTCTTTAAGGAAATGCAGTACCCTGCCTAAGCCGCACTTAAATGGATAGGTCATCAGTACCTGATTAGTGCGGTTATGACACCCGGGACACCCACTGATCAGCTGTTTGAGAAAGCACCGGCACTCCTGTGAGCGCTGTGGTCTTCTCAGTGCTCACTGAACACAGCGTCATACATTGTATAGCGTCTGTGCTTGGTATCGCGCTCAGTCCCATCCACTTCCACGGGGCTGAGCTGCACCTAGGTCATGTGACTGGTGAACGTGATGTCACTTCTCAAACAGCTGATCGGCGGGGGTCACAGGTGTCAGACCCCCACTCATCAGACACTGATGACCCATCCAGAGGATATGTCATCAGTATTAACATCTCGGAAAACCCCTTTAAGGCATCACACCCCGCCATCCATAATCCTACTCCATACTAATGAGGGGCAAACACCTCAATACCGCTGTATATGTATGGATATCCATGTCAAAGCCCAAGGCTTTTGTGAAAGTCAGATTTTGACTCATAGGGGGCCAATTCCAGTAGGTGGCACTGGTGAGATGGTTCTTTCTCCCTAGGAGATAACCTTTAGGATGTATGACAGTAGCTGAACTCTAACTACTTATTCCGGTAAAGTAACTTAATTTTTAATCAACTACATGAAGGCTGGAAGCTATGACCCAACCAGAACACATACTTATACATATAACCAGAGCTTCAGTTTACCTTGCAATCCATTTGTCTAGCTCCTTTGTGAGCCTGCAGCACACTGACAGTATCATGGCTCCGATCTTCCCTCACAAAACTACAATCTCCACAATGCCTAGCTTTCCTGCTGTGAGTTTGTGCTTGTTCATGAGTGTTGCTGTTTATTGATTGGCTGCCTGATATCACAGTCCAGTCACACCCCCTCTACTGACCAATCAGCAGCACACTAACACTCCCTTTGTTTCACAAGACATTTAGCTAGAGAATTGATAGCAACACACTGAGCATGCTCGACCTAAGAAAGGCTAAGAAGTCAGAACTACAGGTCGATGCCATGGTACCTTATGAGGAACACAGTGGCTAGCAGAAAGAAAACTACTTTTATAACTACTGAACGGTAAATATGTGAAATGTACATTATATTAGGTAATGATTGATGATGAATTAGTCTAAAACATTAGTTATAGACAAAGTTATATTTATGGTAACCGGAATACCCCTTTAAAGGGGTTGTCCGGCTACAGATATTGATAAACTATCCTGAGGATAGGTCATCACTATCAGATTGTGGGGCTCTGACACCAGGCACCCATACCAATCACCTGTTTTTGCATCAGAAACTATACAGTTTACAGAACAGAAGCAGAAGCTCCATGCACTGTGTAGTTTCCAGAGGCGGTGTACTGCAGCTCAGCTCACATTCACTTGAACAGAAGCTGAGCTGTAGTACTCCGGAACGGCCACTACACAATGCCTCCAGTTCCGTACACTGTATAGAACCGGTGCCAATGGCTGCCCAAAACAGCGGATTGGTGGAGGTGTCGGGTGTCGGACCCCCACCAAGCTAATATTAATGATCTCATCCTGAGGAGAAGTCATCAATAACGAAGTCCTGGAAAACCTTCTTGGCTCTTTCTCTGATTGCAGGTAACAAACAGGATTCTGAATGCAGCTTGGGATGTGACTGGAGTATATGAAAAAAACTGGTTGAAATTTTTGAATATTAAAAATCACAGAGCAGAGAATTCTGTTTCTTTTTCTGAACCACACACACATTCTATACCTTTACTTGCATACAATGTCCAGGATAGGGATCTTGCTACCCAGCTTTTCTAGACTTCTGAATTTAGTTATGCAGTGGTGCACCCCTTCTGTACAACAAAGTAGATTTCAGAAAGCTGGGTGACAGCAGCTGCCGGACTTGAATAGGGGCTCATGCATGTTTTGTCGTCTGCAAATTGCAAATCCGCAAAACATGGATACTGGCCATGTGCATTCCTTGTCCGTTTTGTCCGTAATGTGGACAAGAATAGGACAAGTTCTATATTTTTGCGGATGCAACGGAACAGATATGGATGTGGACAGCATACATCTTTTGCAGCCCCATTAAACTGAATGGGTCCGCATCCGACCCACAAAAAAGCGGATTAGATGCAGGCAAAAATACTTTTGTGTTCAAGAGCCCTAAGCCTAATTCATTGTAACCCAGCTTTCCAAGATATGGATATAACTATGAACATACTTTTATTACAACTTCAGGGAAACACAAGGACTTGACTGTTAAGTGGAAGCACGTTTCATGGCTTCTTTGTAGCCTATAGAGCAATATTATCCATAGCAAGGAGGTCCTTACGCTGCCAGCATAAAGAGTAGAGGTCCATTAAAAAAACAGGGGCAAGCAGCTGTCCCTATACTGCTCGCACAATGCCAGGGCCAGCGCTTCAGGTCAGCCACTTTCTAACTGCTGGCAATGAGACGCTTCTTGTGATGAAACATTATTGGGCGTCACGTTCAGCTGTCAGGGTGAGATGTCCTTCAGGACAAGAGAAAAACCCCCCCACCACACCCAACACAACCCTCCTCAGTTTTTCAGAAACTAAAGAGGCAGCAGCTGGGCAGAACAGCAGACAGACAAGCTTAGACTGGCACATCCCAACCTGGCAGACAGCATTAACCCTTATATCAGGATGGCTGATCAATCACCTGCCATAAATACAATAAGGCTGGTTCAAGGCTGCACGACAGACCATAACCACATGGAGCAATGCACTGCACATAGCTGCAGAGCCCTATAATCTCATGTCACGGTTCTGCTGTTCCCCTTTAAGTGGTTGGATATTACAATTATAGTAGAGATTTTATTGGGGAAATTTATAGACCTAACTGGATTGGTAGAGACTAGACCAAGGAGCACAGTGGAAGGACTGGTCATAACTCTTAAAGTGAACCTCCCAACTATTATATCATGAAAGTAGGGCATTTAAGTAGAAGCATGCAATGTTGATTTCCTAATCTCAAAGGGTTTATTAAAACAAAAGCCAACAACAGTGGTGGGTATACCCCCTCAAAAATGTCTCAAAAACTGTCATGTGGTCTTGAGCATCAATTACAGCTTGACAACAAGTCATTGAGGTTCTGAGGTACAGATTTACGAGCCTCAACATGGCGACTCAGATGATCCTATAGGTTTTAAATGGGATTCCAGTCTGAAGAAAGTGTAGGCCACTCCATTTGAGGTACCCCAGTCTCCAGCAGCTGTTCCCTAATGATGCGACCTTGATGAGCTGGCGCATTGTTGCTACAATTTAGGACAAGTCCCAAATTCGGAGACTTCACTCAGTACTCAGTTGTCTGTGGGGTTCAAATTATGTTAATAAGTTTTTCTCCTTTGTGGTAGGGGGGTGTGGCTGCCTAAGAAATGCACATCCAGACTCATTGCGGGTCACGTCAGATCTTGCTGAGCAGACACGCCTAGAGAGCCACTTTATTAGATGTACATAGTGGGTGGATCTAGTCAATATCAATTTTAATATATCCAATCACAATCATACAAGTATACATTTAACAACGAATCAAATCAAAAGAATGATGATGGAGGCTGCTAATGCTAATGAGGACACGTACACATTACTTCATTTATCTGGAAAATTCTAAATGTCTGCAAGTTTCTCTTTTCCTATAGACATATCAAGTGATCGTGACTCAGATTTATTTTTAAGCACAAAAGTGGCATCTAATGGAGATTAATAAGAAGATGGAGACTATTTAATAATGAAATACAACAATTCTGTTCATCAACTACTTAATTTCTTTCACAGCATTGTCATGTATAAAGAGAAATTAGGCCTGTGTTGTTAACACAGAGGCAGCTATGACTGGATATATGTTGTTTTTCAGGTAGTATAGGCTTGTCACTGTACCACAAAGTGTAGGGCAGTTCCGTATTGACTAAACACACCTGCCCACACTAACACCACCACCACCAAAGGCTCGTCTGTTGACAACAGTGACTGATGTATAGCTCTCTCCTTGATGTCTCCAACATTGTTGGCAGCCATAATTTCTTTCATCAGTGAACAGTACTGAGGCCCACTGGTCCCTCGTCCAGTGTAGAAGCTCCATGGTCCATGCAAGACGACGACGCCTGTGGTCAGGTACTACAGGCCTAACATGCAGACCACGCTGATGTAAACAGTTTCAAATGGTCTGACGTGACACTTGGGTGCCTCTCACCTCACTTAAATGTGCCTGGAGTTGTGTGGCATTCATCTTCCGGTTCTGCAGGGCATTGTTCACAATGAAGCGGTCATCAGTATGGGATGTGGTCAAAGGATGTCCACTTCTATGCCTTTCTGTGACTGTTCCAGTCTCTCTGTTGCAACCTGCGGATGACTCTGTGATACTCTAAGCTCAGTGGCCACTTCCCTCTGAGAACATCCTGCTTCAAGCCTCACAATGGTAAGGTACTGTTGATCAATTGTTAGGTGTCGTCTTGTTCTCATGATGTCAAAATGTGAATAGCATGATGAGGAGGACTGTTTAAATACCAATTCTAATTGAACCAGGAAAATTATTGGGTTACTCATAGTTTAAACACCTGTCGTGAATTTTGCCTTTAAGCTCCTTGTTAGAGAACAGCAAGTTCTGCAAAAAGTACTGAAACATTGAACAGTTGGACACATGCATTCAAAAGTTTAGAGAAGGTCACATTAAGTTCACCAGTAAAGGTTAGAGTGCATTTTAGGTTCATCCTGAAATTTCACCCACAAGTCAAATATCCCTAACTTTATGTGAGTAGTGTAAGTCCAGCATCACTGGCTACAGTTAATTGAGCTGCTGTGTTATCACTGGTTGCAGTTATTACAGCTCTAGTGATGTCACTGGATACAGCAATTAAAGCTGCCGTGAGTTCTCTGGCTAAAGTTATTTGAGCGGCTGTGATGACACTGGTTGGAGTTATTTGAGCGGCTGTGATGTCAGTGGCTGCAGTTAATTGAGTGTCTGTGAGGTCATTGACTGCAGTTTTTGGAGCTGCTGTGATATCACTGGCTGCAGCATTTGAACTGCTGTGATATCACTGGCTGCGGTATTTGAGCTGCAGTGATGTCACTGACTGCAGTTATTAGAGCTGTTGTGATGTCGCTGGCAGCAGTTATTTGAGCAGCTATGATGTCACTGGTTGCAGTTATTTGAGTGACTGTGAGGTCATTGACTGCAGTTATTGGAGCTGCTGTGATGTCATTGGCTTCAGTTATTGGCATACCTCCCAACTTTAGGAAATTGCAATATTTTTCATACCAGGTCACACCTCTAACTCTGTCCAAAGCATAACTACTATACACACCCAGTCCCCTTAATGCCCCCACAAAGTAATTATTCCCCCGTTGTACCAGAACACAGTATTAATGCCCACACTGTGCCCTCTTCACAGTAGTAATGTCCACCTTGTGCCCCCTTCACAGTAGTTATGCCCACAATGTGCCCATTCACAGTAGTAATGCTTACATGTGCCCCCTTCACAGTAGTTATGCCCAGATATGTGCTCCCCTCACAGTTGCTATGCCCAGATATGGCCTTTCACAGCAGTTATGCTGAGATGTGCCCCCTCACAGCAGTTATGCCAAGATGTGCCCATAGTTATGCCCAGATATGTGCCCCCTTTTAATAGTAATGCACAGATATGTGTCCCCTTCACAGTAGTTATAACCGCCCCCCTCACAGTAGCTATTCCCAGATGTGCCCATGCACAGTAGTTATGCCCAAATATGCGCCCCCTCACGATAGTTATGCCCAGATATGTGCCTCCTCGCGATATTAATGCCCAGATATGTGCCCTCTCATGATAGTTATGCCAAGATATGTGCCCCCTTCGCAGTAGATAGACCAAGATGTGACCCCTCACATTTGTTATGCCCATATATGTACCATACCCCCTCACAGCAGTTATGCCCAGATGTGCCCTCTCACAATAGTTATGCTCAGATTTGTGCTGCCTCTCAATAGTTATGCCCAGATATGTGCCCCTTCATGATAGTTATGCCCAGATATATGCCTCCTTATGATTGTTATACCCAGATATGTGCCCCTCACGATAGTTATGCCAAGATATCTGCCCCTTCACAGTAGATATACCAAGATGTGCCCCCTCACAGTAGTTATGCCCAGATATGTTCCCCCTCAATAGTTATGCCCAGATATTGTTTCCGTCTAAAAAAATGGATCTCAGACGGAAATCGCTCAAATGGATAACAACTGATGCAACAGGATTCTGTTTTTTTTTCTCTCTCTCTTCTTATGACGGATCAGAAGAATGGAAAGCTAAACAGTGAAGTAAACCGGGCCTAAGTGTGAGCAGTGGTGTAGTGACGAGCTCAGTCCACTACAAAGCTGATGGAGCCATCTTCTTTTGACACAGAAGCTATTGATCGGAAGGGGAGTAGGGTATTGGACACTTGCCAATCAGCTAGTGATGGCCTATTCTACAGTGGACAACCCCTTTAAGCTATCTGAACTGTTGTGATGTCACTGGCTGTGTTATTTGAACTGCTATGAAGTTATTGGCTTTGTTATTTCATCTGCTGTGATATCATTGGCTGCAGTTATTTGAGCCGTTGTGATGTCATTGGTTTTTATATCAGCTGCCATGATGACATTCGCTGTAGTTATTTGTGCTGTTGTGATATTACTGGCTGCAGTTATTTGAACCGCTGCAATGTCATTGGTTGTTTTATTTCAGCTGCAGTGACTTCATTGGCTGCAGTCATTTGAGCTGCTGTGATGTCACTGGCTGCAGTTATTTGAGCCACTGTGATGTCATTGGCTGTGTTGAGATGCTGTGATGTTGCTGGCTGCACTTATTTGAGCCGCTGTGATGGCATTTGATGTGTTCTTTCAGCTACCATAATGTCATTGCCTGCAGTTATTTGAGCTGCACAGAACATTATTTACAACTATCTATATTCTATAGACTCAAGAAACAACAGGTGCAGTGATAGAACAAAATTGTTTACTCCACCTGCCGCAAACTCTGTCCATAGAGCCCACAGAAATGCCCTTTGAGCCCATTTGATTTACAGCACATTCGATATTTTTTTCCACAGCCGGTAATGAGTTTTTTTTATGTGTCGCCTTTTGTACTAAAATAAGAAAATGGGTTTTATGTAAGTTCTTTGCTGTTACTATTCAGTGTGATCAGCGCCGGTGATAAGCTCCAAACTTACTAATTAGTTCTCACAACTGGGTACAGACCGTACTGAGAGAACCGACTGCAGAAACGCTTTGTGCCTGTGCAGACGTGGGGAGGGGTATCAATTGCGGGTAAGATGCATGAACGTATGCTCAAAATAGGGAAAATGTCTCCAAATATATCAAAATGATACATGTGGCATAAAATAACTGGCACATTCCGCTGTCTCGCTTCAGCAAATGGCATTTATGATGTAAAGAAAGTTAATACAAGACACTTACTAATGTAAGATTCATTTTTTCAATCACATTATACACTACTCGTTTCCATGCTTATGACCACCGCTGCAGTGCAGATACAAGTGCACCCCCACTGGCCACCAGAGAGGCCAGCACCTTTTCCTAAAGTGTACAAGCACGACCACTGGTGCTGGATTGCAGGGTGGTCGTAATCCCTGGAAATGAGCCGTGTATAATTTGATGGAGAAATAAATCAAGCTATCAATGGAGGCAATATAAATAATCATAATACATTAGTAAGTGCCTTGTATTAACTTTCTCTACATCAGGGATGCTCAACCTGCGGCCCTCCAGCTGTTGTAAGGCTGCTGTAGGCTGATAGCTGAAGGCTGTCCGGGCATGCTGGAAGTTGTAGTTTTGCAACAGCTGGAGGGCCGCAGGTTGGGCATGCCTGCTCTACATAATAAATGCTATTTGCTGAAGTAAAACCACCCTTTTAAGCCTCATCATGAATTCATACAAATACAGCAATAAATTGCACCCAGATCTTGTACATTTTACATCTTCATAGCCACACCACCTTCATAGAAACACATATAAATTGGGTGCACGTAATGTACATATTTTGTGGCACAATTTGCGATAACATTTTAGTGCATATTAATTCCTTAAAGGGAACCTGTCATCAACTTTATGCTGACTGTACTGAGGGCAGCATAAAATAGTGACAGAAATGCTGATTTCAGCGGTGTGTCTCTCTTGAGCTAAAAGTGAGTGGTTGCTGAGAACCAACATCACAAACATTGCATCCCAGGCCTTGAAAAGAGTCATATCTACCTGTGAAGAGTCATGGTTATTCCTAATCTCCTGCTCTCCCCACCCATCTGCTGATGACTGGCAGTTCTCTCCTAGAGAGAAAGGGAGAAAACTAGGTAGAAGCCTGTCAGTCATCATCAGGTGGGCAGGGAAAGCAGGAATTCATGAATAACCATGACTCTTCTCATGAAGATTATACTCTTTTCCAGGCCTAATCTGCAATGATTGTGATGTTGGTTCTCGGCAACCACTTACTTTTAACTTATAAATGACAGATCTCTGAAATCAATTCACCTGTCTCTACTTTATTCTGCTGTTAGTATGGGTAGCATAAAGGTGATGACAGGTTCCCTTTAAAGGAGTTGTCAACCTTTTAGAAGTGTGTTGCCTATCCTCTGGATAGGACATCAATAATCAGACCTGTTGGTGTTGGACACCTGTCACCTCCACCAAATAGCTTTTTTGCATCAGGCATCGGCACCAGAAATATGACAGAGGGTGGAGCTGGAAGCAGAAGGCTTCATCCACTGTGTAGTGGCCACGCCAGGGCACTGATAACTCCTTTAATGTCTCCAGTTTTTTACATATTGGGTTACAAAAAACTGGAAGAGTTGAGTAACATGGGAGATAATGTAAACTGGCAGCACCAGTTTGCCATGGCAGATTTAAATTGTACGCAGATTACATCTTGCATCTCATGCTGAGAGACTCTCCATGACCAAGGCTGGCACAGGTCCAGATCAGGCTTTGGTTGGAATTTACTGTGGAAGTGGAGAATTTCGAAACATGAGTTTCTGATAAATGGCAGGAAAATCATGTGGACTAACAGGGCCATAACTCATGATTGCGGAATCAGACTACAAAGGATTTGTTTGTAGTCTGTAACCATGGAGACACATACTGTAGATTTGCACAGAAAGTCTTTACAAAAAACAGTAGGACCTTTTTCAAAAGACTATTTGCTAAGTTGCTTTATATTTTTATTAAAAAGTTGTTGTTTTTTTTAAAAAATAAACACACCCTGTAAGGAATAATCCCATGATTAATGTAAAAAATGAAAATCATACATCATAGAGTACATGAAAACCTCTTTCTAACAAAGCAAGAACCAGCCCTGTACCTCACATGGATCCAGCGATCTCCCCTATTAATTGCTCCAATTGTTCTGCTAGATTTATTTCAAGCTTGCAGTTCAGGGGGCGTATCCTTTCTCAGAGGGGACATGTCCAGTCTGCTGCAGCAAGTGGCAGTTGAAGGATGGAACTGAGCATATGCTTCCATCACAGTGAGCAGGACAGAGATATTACAAAAAGAGTAAAGAGCAGATGGCGCTATACAGATAGATTTAATTTAATAACTCAATAGCTATGATAATTTTTTAACTACACGCAGTTACAAAAGTATTCAGATCCGGGTGCTGGTTTGAAAACTGAAGAATTTTATTTGTGGGACAACCCCTTTAAAGACCTGTAAATTTACTACATTGGTTCCCAATAACTGCCTGCTTGTTAGAAGAGGTAAGAGCTACATTTACATGCATCAGTCAGTTCTGATGCTACTGCGGTTGTTCATCCCCATAGAGAGTAATTGTTTCTGAGCAGCAGGCCTCGGTGCGCGGTACGATCTGCTATCTGCATCACTAATGCTTGCACCCAGTAAATTGCTTGTTCACTGGGTGATCTGCAGACCCTTTTTTGTTCATGATAGTTGACCTTAAAGGGGTTCTCCGGGAATTAAGAAAATGAAAATACTTAAATATTACTTTATTTTAAATATATTCCCAAATACCTTTTATTAGTTATAATGGCTCATTTTGTCCAGGGAGCAATCATCAGGAGAAATAAAAAGGCCGCCATCCTATTAGTGCACACAGAACCTGTCCTAATCACACAGGAGGACAAGTTACTTCAGAGTCTGAGGTAAAGAGCTGCCTCGGCCTCCTCTCTGCTCTACTTGTCAGGGATTATGGTCCTGCATACAGCTGATAAGATCTTCAGCTGAATCTCTGTAGAAATGGAGATCATGAGGAGACATGAAGTACAGAGATGAGGGTGGGGGTAATGAGAAGCAGCACTTGTATGCAGTCTCCATTACCACAGCCCCACGTCGCCACAGTCAGTCCTGTCCGTCCTCTCTGTAGTTTGTCTCCTCATGAACTCCATTCCTACAGAGATTCAACTGAATATCTTATCATCTGTATTCAGGATCATAATCCCTGACAAGCAGAGCAGAGGATGATGAGGCAGCTCTTTACCTCAGTGTTGTGAAGTAACTTGTCCTCCTGTGTGATTAGGACAGGTTTTGTGTGCACTAATAGGACAGCGGCCATTTTATTTCTCCTAATGATTGCTCCCCAGATAAAACCAGAGAGAGGGATTTGTTAATATAGTTATAATAAAGTAATATTTAAGTATTTTCATTTTTTAAATTCCTGGAGAACCCCTTTAAGTCTACAGGGGCAATATTTTCTATTATTATTACGGTAATGTGTATTCCTATGGGTGGCTGTTTAGTGACTAGATAAACAAGAAGTACACTTTTTGTCCAATTCAGTATAAGTCAATCGTCTAATTCAGGGCTACAAGCAAATATCTTTATTATCTTCTTCTCTGACCGTGTCATCCTGTAAGTGACTCCCAGCCCGGTGACGTGTGCTGGCTTCTGATAAGGTGCTGTGCCAGGAGAGGCAGCGGATGTGTTACAAGCAACAGATCGGAGTGCGCATAAACCCTTATCTCTTTTTGGCAGCTTCTTGTGGAATTCTTGGGAGCTTGTGGGAAATAGCCAGGAGCTTAACATACTGCAGAGCTAATTGGTGAATTAGATGGATTTACCACCAAAAACTCTGCCGCCAGTTGCGTCTCCTTAGCATAAACTTCATATAATAACACTGACAACTCTCCTGGCGCACAGGAAGCCACAAATACTAGTCAGTGTGAGAACATGGAACCTTAAAGGCCATATACACCTTCTGAGAATTTTTTTTTAATGATTGCATTTTACTAATTTGGGTCTAAAATAATGTTTTCAATTGGTCTTTATTAAAAATATTGAGCCATTCTGTCACAAAGAGTTAACTTTTTCTAGCTGTGTACATCCTACTTTCACTTTCAGTTTGTAATCTAATAAACCTTGTCTCTAAATTACTAAGAGGTCATAAACACTATTTAAGCCACATTCTTATCAGTAACATAAGGATTGAGCTTTGACGAGTGTTTATTAGGTTTGAGGGCAGATATAAGGAGCCCATCAGCTCCCTATCTGACAGAGCAGAGAGAAAATTCAGATCCTGCTAATAGAGCATCTCATCTCTGTACAGAGAAAAGGACTCTATTTAAAAAAAAAAAAAATTTTTAGCTCATAATAAGTACAATACACTAATAAAAAACATACCCCCAAAGGTGTACATGGCCTTTAAAGGGACACAATGCAAATCTGATAAATCATGATCAAACCATGTACATTATAACTGTGTCAACCTCCGTATTGTACTGGGGACAGCAGAATACTGAAGTTATTTAAATTGCTATAATGTCACTGCCTGCAGTTATTTGAGCTGCTGTGATTTCAGAGTTTATGGGTTATCTGAGGCTGGAAATGACCCCCCATACGCCCGGGCCCCTCACACTGATTCTATTTACCTGGCTCACTGCGCCGCTCCTGGTCCCTGCACTGCCGCAGCTGCTTCTCCCTGTGCGCGGATGAAAACATCCGGTGTTGTTGGGTGGGGGGGGCAGCCAATGGCAGGCAGTGACGGGAACGAGCCTCTCTAGCGTCACTCGCAATGCTAGGGAGGCTCTTCCCCGTCACTGCCTGCCATTGGCTGCTCCCCCTGACACCGGATGTTTTCATTCACGCACGGGGAGAAGCAGCTGTGGCAGTGCATCGCAGGGAGTGGGGGGCCATTTCCAGCTTCGGATGACCCCTTTAAACATAACAAAGTATTTTTTACTAAATTCAATGTAGAACTTCCAAATGCATTCAATAGCAGCAATTTCCAAGTGTAATTCTCTCTGGCACCAGTTAAGCACTGACATTGTATTGGTCTTGTAACGTTCTGGCTGATAGGTGTCTTAGCCGTAGTCCCTGACCTTACAGCAAAGTCTTTGGATGCTGATGTGGCCGCTCATTCTGCTGTGTTTATCCTCAAGGTTTTACTTGAGTCTTTTTGGAGTCTCTCTTTGGATATAGGTAGCAGGAGCTTTGATGGTTACCTCCTCTCCTCTCAGTGTCCACACAGGAACTCTCCCTCTTGGCCTAGCTATGTCTCAGACTACAATGTGACTTCACAGCAGCTGTCCAGGTTTTTTTCCCTAAATTTAAACCCCAGACATCAGGACCTGTAGAGAAATCCATACTTATCTGGACCCCGATACCCGAGTCTGGCTCCCATGCAATCTTTACTGGACTTTTATTCCCTGTCTGTCCACTTCCTTCATGGTTGGGCTCACGTGACCCAGCATCGATGTGCAGCCTGGGGAAATGTCCCCATTCAGGCCAGTCATTGGCTGTAGCAGCACAGGTAACCCTGTTCATGCAGATACTCCAGTCCAGTATGGGAGTCGGAACCAAACAGCGGGGACCAGGTGATCATAGATTTACCCAAAGGTCCCAATGTCTAGGGGTTCGATTTAGATGAAAGTGTACAACCCCTTTAATTACCCACACTCAGTGACATCACAGCAATTGAATACTCAGTGCTTTAAATGGAGTCTTTCACCTGTTTTTCACCTATATAACCAACAGCAGTGCCCCACAGAAGATTGCATACACATCCCAGACATACCTGTGTGCACTGTGTGTCTGTATTACATGTCCAGGAATAGCACTTTTATTCTGCAGGAAAACAGCTCCCAAGTGCCCAGCTGAAAGTGAAACTAAAAACAGCTCTCTCCCGACTCGATTTCTAACAGCTATATCTTCTGATATACTTGATATAATGATGTGATTTTGGTATCATTTGAAAGCTTGGAATGCCAACTTTCAAAGAAGGTCTGAAGCATTTTCTACCAATCCCAAGATATGAGCAGCTAAAGCAGCCCTCCCCTCTTCAGTCTGGTTTCCTTTGGGCACTTGCAGCAGCAGAGCTGGGCACTTAGGAGCAGTTTTCCTGTAGAATAAAAGTGCTTTTCCTGGACATGGAATACAGACACACAGTGCACACAGGTATGTCTGTGATGTGTCTGCAATCTTCTGTGGGGCAGTGCTCTTAGTTATATTGGTGAAAAACAGGTGAAAGACTTCCTTTAAACCCAAAAACTTTGTTTGCGGTGCTGTAATACTACCACCGCCAGTCTCTACTCTACTCCCATCCCCCTCCAAATCCAAAGTGCTAGTCATAGTGTGGGAGAAAAATTTGGGTTCTCTACGTAAAACCGTTATTTGAAGCTGCTAATCTGTTTGAGTCATCAGTTTCAAGCTTTGCCTTTTACAGAAAAATATTTTTCTTTCTTCAATGTGAAAAGTAAAGTCAAGTCTTAAAATATGATCAACCACTGAGTCTGATTCTGGGCGTAGAAAATAGCATTTCCCTAATGACCGCTAAGGGAAATTTTGCAGGTTTTTTTTTTTTGTTAATTAGCGGTAACTTTCTCATTGGGAGTTGATGTTTTGTGGCATAGCCGCCAGATCCGGTAACTTCTTACACTTGTTATAGTTAAGTGTTGAACCTAATTGCAAGGATTAATCAGTCTGTTCCCGCACACAGCAGCATAACACTCTCACATTACCATGAGCAGACTGAATGCATCTGCAATATGAGTTTATCGGAGTCTAGTCAATAAATGATAACATTAGAAAAAATGGTGTATTGGACTCAGACGTCTCTTCCTCTCTTACCCTGACACAAAATTTTAATGATTATTACAGTTGCTAGCGGCAACCAGTCACAAAATCTTTTTTTAATGTATTTATCTAATTAAAATCTTTCTTTTTCTTGTTCAAAGCAGTTTGGTTACTAATTCATACAGCTAGCTGTAGAGAGGAGAACAGAGCAGCTTGGTATGGATGAGATTTAAAGAGACACTAATCTCCAGAATGTTAAAGGCGTTGTCCGAGATAGTTAACAATCTTGGAAAGCCCTTAGGCCCCTTTCACACGAGCGAGTTTTCCGACCGGGTGCAATGCCTGACGTGAACTCATAGCATCCGCACTGAATCCTGACCCATTTATTTCAATGGGTCTGTGTGCAGCACCCAACCGCAGGGGAACACGTGAGGCTAGGTAATGGGTACTCACGGTTTGATGGTAACTCCTGGGCTGGAGACAGCTACGTGGGAGGAAGGACACCGTTTCCTCCAGGGCACCTATGGTCCACAGGAACACTGCCAGATGGTGAGGCGAAGGCCCTTGATGGTTTTGGGTATTTTAGGGTGTCTGTCGGCAGGGTCCTGGTGATTTGTCGTGACGCCAGCGTCCGTGGGACGCAAAGTTTGTAGTAGAAGTAAAGAGGAGGCAGCTTTGGTGAAAACAGGTGAACTTTTACTTAGTCCTGAATCCTCCTTGTTGTACAGATTATGCATACAGAGATCGCTCACAAGGGGTAGGTGCTGTAGACTTTCCAATAGGCTGGGTTCTAGGTTTAGCTATATAGTCTTTCATAAGACAGCCAGGTTTTGGGTACTGCTTTGCTTTAAGAGTCACACTCCTGAGGGGTAATGTGTGAATAAGAATAAAGGACGATTGTGCACTTGTCATCCAGTAATTCCCCAGGGGCTGTGGAGCGTCTCCTGGAAATAGGACAATAGTGGAGTCCAGATAGGGTGGCCACCGGCTTCATCTCAAAAAGGAGGACATTTTCGGCCACACCCCCAACATGTTAAACCACACCCCAATCTGCTAAACCACACCCCCAATCTGCTAAACCACGCCCCCAATCTGCTAAACCACGCCCCTTGTCCAGTAAGTGCCTGGCAAAAGAAAAAAAAAAGAGGAAAACCTTAAGCTGAGCTGTGCTGGGGCTGGAGCTGACACTCCACATACAATAAGACATGAGCCGGAGGGAGCACAGCACTGGCAGCGTCACCACAGGTGGGGGGAGGGGCAGGTCATACATTAGGGGGGTTACCCTGGGGGCAGCACACCTGTGGAGGCAGCAGATCATGGGGATAAAGCACTGAGCAGACCCCGCTCCCCAGGCTTCTGTGTGAGCCGGCTCGTACACCGTCACCCATCACACCTCCCCTGGCTCTTACCACACATACACAGGTCGGATGGGGATCTGGCACCCCCACCCCCACCACGTGAAAATTCAAGCCAGCAAGCCTAACTATAAAAATACCGCTCTAGTATGGTTAGAATAAAGAGGATTGTTCAGTAATTAAAAATAAAATATGGCAGATGGAAGAGAAATCCACAATTCTCAGCTGTTCCCTCCCTGCCATTGAATGCTTTGGTTATATGGCTGCAGTGGTGACGCCTGTGACACGCTGGACTTTCTGGCATCATTGCTGCTGCCACGTAAACAAAGACTGACAGGCATGTAATGGGCGAGTGTGCACATCTGTCATAGTGCTGGTGATGTGCACACTGATGGGCAGGTGTATGGCATGTGACCACTGCAGCCAGTTCTCAGCATTAGAGCACTGATTGGCTGCAGCAGTAACATACCATATACCGGCAGGTGACACATATCTGGATGGAGATTACATTCACCAGCACCAAACATACGAGATGATACAGCACCACTTACCTCTTACATCCAGTGACGTCTTCCTGATGTAGATCTTCTCTCATCTTCTCTATTTGGCCCACACCGCCATGACACTTCTTTCAGCTCCATCTTCTCTCTGCCACAAAGACATCATAGATTACCCACTTTTACTGTTATCCTGCTGCTGCCTAAAGTACTGCGCCCACTGTGCTCCCCAATGTCCCCAAATACTATACTGTAGATATAACAGTGCC
Organism: Rhinella marina; assembly: GCA_900303285.1. NCBI lineage: Eukaryota > Metazoa > Chordata > Amphibia > Anura > Bufonidae > Rhinella > Rhinella marina. The sequence goes on from ONZH01023313.1 coordinate 107,301, forward strand.
ATATAGGTAGGACCTCATATAGTCACCGTGCTCCCACTAATAATTCTCTCCTAGAGTGTCCCATTAGTAATAGTGCCCCAATAGTGATAATGCTCCACCAGTATCCCTTTTTAGCAGTAGTGCCCTCCATATTGTACTAATAATAGTAACACCCCCAATAGTACCCCTGGTAGTAGTAATAATTCCCCATAATAGAAACCATTTTCCCATAGTGCCTCCAGTAGTGCTCCCAGAAATAATAAGGACCCCACTGTAATGGTCCTCAAATCATCCCACTGTGCCCCCATCAGACTTCACATCAGCCCACTGTGCCCCCATCAGACCCCAGATCAGCCCACTGTGCCCCCATCAGACCTCAGATCAGCCCACTGTGCCCCCATCAGACCTCAGATCAGCCCACTGTGCCCCCATCAGACCTCAGATCCGCCCACAGGGCCTCCTTCATACCTCACATCAGCCCACTGTGTCCCCAGGTGCAACGGGGTAGTGTTTGTGCAAGGTAATACTGTTATTACTTAAGTTTAGGAGACCAATTGGCACTTTACCTTGGGAAACGGTCACTAGGTTTCTCGCAGCTCGGACTAGAGGATAGTCTTCCAGGTGGATGGGTTCTACCAGGGCCTGGTAATCTTGACCTTGGATTCCAAGAGTGGCTCGGCACCAAAGAAGGGTTTCTGTATTAGGTTTCAGGATCACTGGTTGGTTACCTTTGATGCGAGCACAGCAAATCTCACCTTTCTCATTAGCAAATTTCTGTTGTGCACTTAACACACGGATGGTCTGTTGTATCACCTTTTTGGAGGCAGGTGAAGCTGTAGGCATGGATTTATGTAGAGCTTCAAGCATTTCAGTATAACAGTTCCTAAGGACGTTCATTCCTAGGACGACTGGAGGGTTGTTATCTTCCCTTACTTGGACGACAATGATTCTTTGTTGGGGTAGTGTAGTTCTTCCCACTTGAAGAGTGGGCTCCCAGTATCCATGTACGGGTACAGGTTTGCCGTTGCTGGCTATAATGCTCAGCCAGGATTCTGGTGGTTGTGTTAACTGATCATGATCCCAGTATTTTTCAAATGCAGTCTGTTGAATAGTTGTGACTTGAGATCCGGTGTCCAATAGGGCAACAAAGGGAACACCATTAATTCGGAGAACCACTTCTGGACGAGACCCGACGTATCTGGGCATCCAGTTGGGATCTTTTGGACCTATTGCTCTACCTCCCGAGGGGCGGTCCTTAGACTCTGGGTCGACCGTTTAACCGCCAGCCTGGCGGCCTGGCTTGCGACAATGTCTACAGATGGGTCGTTTACCCTGACTTCTAGGACAAGTCTCTTTATCATCAGGAGGGAAATGTTTCTGTGGTAACAGTGTCTCATCCTCCATCAATATGGGTTTCTCCCACTGTTCCAGTTTCTTACATACTTTTTCTAGACTTTTGGTTAAGAAGTTAACTTGCTCTGTCAAGGCAGTTACTGCATCAGGAACCGGTGCTTGGGCTTCCTGATTCACTATAGGGTGATATTTTGGAGCTCTAGCAGGCTTATTCACAGACAGTTCTGCAGGCCTAGCAGGTTCTGGTTGTGGGTCTTTTGGTTGTGGCGATGACAGGCGTTTAAAATTATGTGATTCAAATGCACTTTGAAACACTTTTTCTTCCACGTTGCTATGGGCAACCACTGTTTTATAAGGCGTCTGGCCCTTTAAGAATGGCGACAGCAGCGCAATATCAGCGAATATAATGCCCCACACGGCTGACTGTAACTTTTGGCAGTGCTTACTCAAATTAATTTCCCAAGTGCACTCACTCAGCTTCACTGGGCTGGCAATGAAGATCCAGCGACACAGAAATTTTGCCTTGCTTAGAATCGCTATCGCTTCTCTCTTCTCTCCCTTCTCTTCTTCTCCTTAGGGGTACTTCTAGTTTACTTGTCCCCTGGGAACCCTTGTGCTACACTTTGGTTCCGCTTGTAACACTCAAGCACATATGCTCACTTAGGGTCCGCCCTCTAGGTTCCTCTGCATAAGGGGGACGGCACAAATCGGGACACCGCATACAAGTCTATGGTGACACAGTAAGTGACACTTTTCCTGCTTTTCAAGGGGGTGGAGACTTAATTTTCCCGCTACTGGGGTGAAGATGATGGCGCAGTTATAATGAGAAAGTACGTAAAGCGGCCATCTTGGGTGCAATTTTAGCGTTCTTTCACTGACAGCAAGCAGAGTTATAACTGTATAAATTCCACATTTCTGACTTCCAACAACACAAATCCTTAGCATAGGCTTGTCCCAACACTGCTAGGTAGTTATTACTTGTAATAAACGTTCCTTTCAAGGTGATACAGGCGTCTATACTTTGCAACAAGGGGCTCATTCACATAGTGCACATTAAATAGAGAGTTGTCACAGTGTCTACGGTGTTGCCGGTAGCTACTCACGGTTTGATGGTAACTCCTGGGCTGGAGACAGCTACAAGGGAGAAAGGGCAGCGTTTCCTCTGGGGCACATCTGGTCCACAGGAACACTGACGGATGGTGAGGGGGTCTGTCAGAGGGGGTGTCTGTCAGAGGGGGTCCTCGTGATTAGTCATGACGCCAGCGTCTGTGGGATGCAAAGTTTGTGGTAGAAGTAAAGAGGAGGCAGCTTTGGTGAAAACAGGGGAACTTTTACTTAGTCCTGAATCCTCCTTGTTATACAGATTATGCATACAGAGATAGCTCACAAGGGGTAGGTGCTGTAGACTTTCCAATAGGCTGGGTTCTAGGTTTAGCTATATAGTCTTTCATAAGACAGCCAGGTTTTGGGTACTGCTTTGCTTTAAGATTTACACTCCTGAGGGGTAATGTGTGAATTAGAATAAAGGACGATTGTGCACTTGTCATCCAGTAATTCCCCAGGGGCTGTGGAGCGTCTCCTGGAAATAGGACAATAGTGGAGTCCAGAGGCAGTAATAAAAATGGATTACCTCCACCTGATGTACCGCTTTGTGGCTTTCTGGTCTGTCTGGATCCTCTTTGCTGAGCTGGGCTGAGGATATTGGAAGAGCTGCTGGATCTTATGTTTCCTCCAACACTGGGTGCTAAACTGAAAACTCTCTGCACTCTCACCAACCACCAACTTCACCCTCTCATGTACAGAGGGGTGGTGGCAGATAGCCAGCTCCACCTAGTGGTGAGGAGTGGAAACACCTACCCCAGCCTATTGCATAGCCTTACAGCACAGACATGTTGAACCATTTGAAGTGCGCACTACTAGTGGGACACTGCATGTGTATATGAGCTTTTTTTTTCACGCATCAGTTCTTTGTTGAGTGAGAATCGCAGCATGTTCTATATTCAGTGTTTTTCACGCAGCCCTGGCCTCATAGAAGTGAATGGGGCTTCAGTGAAAAACGCATTGCATCCGCAAGCAAATCCGAATGCAATGTGTTTTTCACTGATGGTTGCTAAGAGATGTTGTTTGTAAACCTTCAGCTTTTTATAACGCACGTGAAAAACTAATCAAAATGCATTGCACCCGCGCGGAAAAAACTGAACACCTGAACGCAATCGCAGACAAGACTGACTGAACTTGCTTGCAAAATGGTGCGAGATTCACTGAATGCACCCTGAACGCGTCCATAGCCAGTTTGTATTGTTCGTGTGAAAGAGGCCTTAAATGGCTTTAAAAAAAACATGTCATACTCACCCCTTTCTCCAGTGTCCTCTTTGCGGTTCTGATTGGGTTCTCATGCCTCTGTCCTCAGCGGTCTAGCGTGGGGGCTATACCGTCACTTGCACTTGCACGTCACTGTGCATGTCAGAGTGTTGGTGATGTGCACATTGATGTGCCTGGATACGGCACGTGACCGATGCAGCCAATAACTGTCCTCAGCTGTAGACTGCAGCAATCACGTGCCATATCCAGACTCTAAAGACAAAAAGACACTAAGGAGATAAGGAACTGAATGAATAAAGTTTAGGTTAACGTACAATACAGACCAAAAGTTTGGACACACCTTCTCATTCAAAGAGTTTTCTGTATTTTCATGACTATGAAAATTGTAGATTCACACTGAAGGCATCAAAACTATGAATTAACACATGTGGAATTATATACTTAACAAAAGTGTGAAACAACTGTAAATATGTCTTATATTCTAGGTTCTTCAAGGTAGCCACCTTTTGCTTTGATTACTGCTTTGCACACTCTTGGCATTCTCTTGATGAGCTTCAAGAGGTAGTCACATGAAATGGTTTTCACTTCACAGGTGTGCCCTGTCAGGTTTAATAAGTGGGATTTCTTGCCTTATAAATGGGGTTGGGACCATGAGTTGTGTTGGGCAGAAGTCAGGTGGATACACAGCTGATAGTCCTACTGAATAGACTGTTAGAATTTGTATTATGGCAAGAAAAAAACAGCTAAGTAAAGAAAAAGCAGCCATCATTACTTTAGGTCAGTCAGTCCGAAAAATTGGGAAAACTTTGAAAGTGTGCCCAAGTGCAGTCGCAAAAACCATCAAGCGCTACAAAGAAACTGGCTCACATGAGGACCGCCCCAGGAAAGGAAGACCAAGAATCACCTCTGCTGCGGAGGATAAGTTCTTCCGAGTCACCAGCCTCAGAAATCGCAGATTAACAGCAGCTCAGATTAGAGACCAGGTCAATGCCACACAGAGTTCTAGCAGCAGACACATCTCTACAACAACTGTTAAGAGGAGACTGTGTGCAGCAGGCCTTCATGGTAAAATAGCTGCTAGGAAACCACTGCTAAGGACAGGCAACAAGCAGAAGAGACTTGTTTGGGCTAAAGAACACAAGGAATGGACATTAGACCAGTGGAAATCTGTGATTTGGTCTGATGAGTCCAAATTTGAGATCTTTGGTTCCAACCACCATGTCTTTGTGCGACGCAGAAAAGGTGAACGGATGGACTCTACATGCCTGGTTCCCACCGTGAAGCATGGAGGAGGAGGTGTGATGGTGTGGGGGTGCTTTGCTGGTGACACTGTTGGGGATTTATTCAGAATTGAAGGCATACTGAACCAGCATGGCTACCACAGCATCTTGCAGCGGCATGTTATTCCATCCGGTTTGCGTTTAGTTGGACCATCATTTATTTATCAACAGGACAATGACCCCAAACACACCTCCAGGCTGTGTAAGGGCTATTTGACCAAGAAGGATAGTGATGGGGTGCTACGCCAGATGACCTGTCCTCCACAGTCACCAGACCTGAACCCAATCGAGATGGTTTGGGGTGAGCTGGACCGCAGAGGGAAGGCAAAAGGGCCAACAAGTGCTAAGCATCTCTGGGAACTCCTTCAAGACTGTTGGAATACCATTTCAGGTGACTACCTCTTGAAGCTCATCAAGAGAATGCCAAGAGTGTGCAAAGCAGTATCAAAGCAAAAGGTGGCTACTTTGAAGAACCTAGAATATAAGACATAATACAATTCTGGCCCACCATTTCTTATATTTCTATATATATTTAATATATATTTCCATTACTCTAATATTCCGACTAGAAGTTTACAAATAAATTGGGAATAGTCTGCAACAGAGTTCAACTGGGTGTTACCAGTTGAGTGTATGTCCCTGCACAGTCTGACACTGGCAGCACTGATTGGATAGTGTCAGATTGGTGAAGGGACCCACCCTCAACTGGTAATATATTTGCTGACTGCTGACAATTCATTCATAACTTCTAGTATGAATAACAGAGGAATGTCACAACATAGAGTTATGTGAAAAGATGCTCTAGAATTGTTATTACATGGGGAATGCAAGTATTTACTAAAACAGACATGTCAGGAGAGATGACAGGACATAAATGGACTAGGGAGTGCAGAACCCATGGAGAACATATATGGACTATTCACAGAAGGTAAATAATAATGGAAGTTTACACAATAAACCAAAATATGCCAAATGTATCCAGTCCCATCATGTGTGATACAGTCTGCCAAATCCGAAGTATCCACTTCTATCATGTGTGATACTGGCTGATATGGGTATCTGAACCTATCATGTATGATATCATCTCCTGATCAGTGTATCTAAGTCCATCATGTGTGATAATGCTTGCTCAACTGTGTTTCTGCGGTTGCCATGTGGAATACTGCCTGCTGATCCACGCATCTAAGCCTGTGGTGTGTGGTACGGTCTCCACATCCTCCATCATGTTGGGGAATGTGTACCTCCTCCTGTAGCTTTGTCTCCTGCCTCACTTGCGTTGATGATGGGTGAAGAGTTAAGAGCACCAATTACACGCATTTCATAATGACACAAACTACTAAGGAGACACTTAGACGCCTATTAACACCTTTCTAATGTGTCTCCACGCAGCGTGCGCAGCCATTTTTTATCCTCTCAGCGTCATTAAATTGATATTAACAACAATTCTTTGACCCGGCGTCCGAATACATTAATAATACAATGTATAATTTTCGCTGATAATCGCCACCGCCACTGCGTCTGCTTGAAAGTGTTGGACAGAGAAGAAAAAAAATATCCACAATTATGGAGACGGAAAGTATCTTCTTCTTCACAGCAGACTATTAGACGGAGGACATCTCACTGAGGATAACAAAAAGACTCCAGGGTGGTTAGGAAATCTTTATCCAAAAATCTCAACTTTTTTTTTGTCTTTCTTCTGCAACCCCCATAGTTCTACTGAGGAGACTGATCAGGGAGTTGTTGTTCTGCATTAGTCGCTTGCTACAGAAATTTATTAATGACCCCTCAATAATCAGGTCTGTTTGGGCATTAAAGGGGGTTGTCCGAGTGTTTAATAACTGATGACCTGTCCTCAAAATAGGTCATCAGTATTTGATCGGTGGAGGTCCAACTCCTGGAACCACATTGTTCAGATGTGAGTGCTGGTCCGCGCACGCTCATCGAAGCTAACCCACCACAGTGCCATCCATTGGATAGTGGCTGTGCTTGGTATCACAGCTCATCCCTATTAACTAGGACATGTGACCAGTGAACATGATGTCACTGGCCTAGGGTAAGCCGTGAGGAGGCTACAGCGCTCACCAGAGCACCGCGCCCTCTTCCTAGGGCAGTGACATCACGTTCATCTTCAAAGAGCTGATCGGCGAGGGTGCTGGGAGTCAGGCCCCCACTGATCACATACTGATGACCTATCTTGATATTAGGTCATCAGTATTAGGACTTATGCACACGACTGATCCGATCTGCATTTTTTTGTGGGTCAGATGTGCACCCTTTCACTTCAGCAGTGTGCTGTCCGCATCTGTATGTCTGTTCCTTGGCACCAGCAAAAAAAAAATTGAACATGTCCTATTCCCATAGGTTAGTTCTATAGCAGGCAAGACGTTCCGTAGAATGTGGAATGCATACGTCCGGTATCCGTGTTTTGCGGATGTGCAAAAATGGCTATGGCCATGTGCATGAGCCCTTAAACACTTGGACAAACCCTTTAATGAATGAACACAACAGCAATTCCGATATTGTTTTTTTTTTTTTTTTTTTTTTTTACAGCATTCGCCTTATGGGTTAAATAATGGTATAAATCAATTGATTGGATTATTATGGATGCAGCGATATGAATTATGTGTACATTTTTAGTTTTACTTTTTGACATACGAAAGCATTTTTAATGGGGAATTTTTGTTTTTCCTTTTTTTAAAAAAAATAATAATTTGAAACATTTATTGTTTGGTCTCCAGCTGCCATATCCACCCATTCATGTGCTTGTGCATATGTATGTGGAGATGCAGCAACTGACCATATTCTCATGTGTAGGTGAAAATATGGGAAAGTAACAGGGTTTGTTGCCCACATAACAGTGTCACCCCCTCCCCCTTCATTCCCCTCTTAGAAAAGCTGCAATTTTTTTAATAAAATGTTAGGCGTCCACCTTGTTTTGGCCATGTACTATATAATTGGTGAAAGTATACATAAAAGTTACTGAACACCATTGTTTCTAGTTGTAAACAAAGCTACATGTAAATCTCAGTGCATGTCGCCCGCTTCATTGGCACTGGGCAAAGATTTTTGGAGTCGTCTGAGAAGAATCAGAAAATCAGTCATTGTAAAATTAAGACTGTGTTTTATATCAGAACCGCAGATGGAACAAGAAAACTCATTACAGCAAAAAGTGGATTCAAATGTTTTCCCCTTTAATTAATATTCTTTCCAATTCACTTCATTCAGCTGTTACAGTGTCCACCGGGACTGAAAACCACTAACCCTTCCAGTGCCAGCGCAAAGGGAAAAGGTGCGCGGTAGAAGTGCCAAAGCCGCCCTGAGTGAAATTACCCCTGCACACATCTTCCAACCTGCAAATCACCATTCATGGGGCATTTAAGCCATTCACCCAGTAATACCCACCAAATCTCACAGAACCACCAGTTTTGGATATATATGCATGAGTCTCACCTCTTTTGAGGCCCATTTATAGGACACTCAAAAATGGAAGGGTTGCCATGTATGCTCTGGGAGTTTGGCACCCGAGGTCAGTGACCTGCAGGACATTTAGGATGTACCCTCATCCAAAAAGTGCCGCCCACAATGGAAAATTATAACAAAAAAACTGGGGACTATTTCACTACTCTTTGATATTCCTTAATGGAGTGGGACTGTGACAATCTCTGTATGAAAATAGGGGTTCGTGGGATGTCTCCTTATGGAGAGTGCCTAATTGACGTGATGAGGCAGTGCCCCTCTAAAATTCTGGGAAGTTAGGCACTCTCCATAAGGAGATATAGTATCCCCCAAATCCTGACCTGGGCCTTTCACCTACTAGTTAAGCCAGTACTCTCTGATGAGGAGTAATCACCCCAAACCAGCTGTCTGCAGATGAGATGCTGGCTTAGTTATTGTCCAAGTCATTTCTCAAGGCCTGTTTAAAAGGTTGAACATTGACTTATAGCTACCTTACATCTGGTGGCATTAGAGGCAGAACTTGCTAAGAGCTCATTTGCATCCCCTCTTCCCTGAAAATAAGGGAGGCATTATCAGAGCTGCTTTTCCGTGTCTCACAGATTTTTCCATTGGTGATATAACGCCAACATATTCCACTGTGCTGTTATCTATTATTTCAGTCCCTGTCGCCATGAGCTCACACACGTTGGGGCACATTTTCTGGGACACAAGATAACTGAACAGTTTTGTGTGCCACTCGTCTGACCACGTGTAATATCCTTTCATTCTTTTACTTCAGGTGCTGCATTGCTTACATTTCCTGCTCACATGTTATCAGTCTCTGTAGGAAATGATTGTCTTCCTCTTGGTCTGGAGCTTGACCCAAAATAATAAGGGCTCATTCACATGGCGGATTTTGACACAGACTCTGCGCCAAAATTCCAGCGGTGTCTGCTTCCCATTGTTTTCAATGGGAGGCTGTGCAGCCATTCACACAGTTGGCCATTTAAAGCTGCAACCACACCAAGGAACCAGGGACGTGTCCCTTTTTAGCGAGTTGTCCGGACAGAAACTGCGGTAGTTGTCCACTTACGGTTTATCTGCATTCAGTAGGGCTAAACGGCAGAATACACAGTTAATAACAGCAGCAGTGGTTTCTGCCCCGGAATCTGTCGTGTGAATATACCCTAAGAATTAACGCCACCCACAATTCTCTTGTCACTTTGACAATGATAGCATATCCTTGTTCTATCCCACTTACATGTTAATCAGGGCTTATTAATATATCTCTGATTACCTTCAAAGAGTTAAAAAAAACACAGGTAAGTTGTCAGAGCTACTCTTGCAGCTATCATCACTGTGGAGTAAAAAGCAAAGGGACACTACCATCAACATTTGTATCACATATTGACAGCTTATATGTGATTATGCTATCTATTTTGTTTATAAAAAACAGGTGGACTGTTTTCTGGATATTATTTTTTGAAGGCGTGCCATGTATTCCACTTCCTGTCCTGGCATGGCAAAGAGACTCGCTTGAGCTTATCAGTGACACCATTACCTCTGACCAGAGATGGTAGGGGATGAGGGACTCAGTTAGGACTTAAAGGCTATGTACACCTTTGGGGGAATTTCTTTTATTATTGTACTCATTTTGAGGTAAAAATAATTTTAATTGGTCTTTATTAAAAAATATATTGTCCTTTTTTCCTGTACAGAGCTGACATGCTCTATTAGCAGCTTTTGGATTTCTGTGTTTTCCGTCAGACCAGGAGCTGATGGACTCCTTACCTCTGCTCTCTGACCTCCTAAACACTCATTATAGCTCAGTTTTTATCTTACTGAGCTGCACTGTTTCTGGGCAGCAGACCGCTGTTTAGAAAGCACAATCTGCTGCATGAACGAGTTTCACAGGATGAACGAACATTTCCCTTGTTCATCGGGTGATCAGCAGCACCTTTAAACGGGTTGTCCCATGACAAATATTCTACAGTTTTCAAATAAAATAAAAAATTTTTTTTCTTATTTCCTTGACATTCCCACTGAGAAGGCCACACATGCTCAGTTTCCTCCTACAACTGCCTCCTGAGCTGTGATGGGGAGAAGATGGACACGCCTCCTCAGTAGCAGCAGAAAAAACACACCCTTCGAGCTGTCAGCCTGATATAAATCTAGCAGAGCAATGAATGTGGAGATCTCTGGATCCATGTGAGGTACAGGGCTGGTTCTAGCTTTATTAGAAAGAGTCTGATTTTCATTTTTTACATTAGTCATGGGATAAACCCCTTTAAAAGGGGAGATTGTCAGAAACAAGTGTTTGCGGGATTATCTGCCCATCTAAATCCACCTTTACTCTTCTCTGAGCATCTTTACCTGAGCCCATTAAGTGAACAATAGAGTGGTCATACTGTCACCCTAAAATCTACACCTATTGTTAACACGAGGATTACCTTTCAGATAACATCTGTCCCACTCATCGGAACACATAAACTGATGCTGCATATGCTGGATATCTATATAAGGGCTAATTCAGATGCTGGATACCTGGCCCATGTGCGTTCCTAATTTTGCGGACCACACATGACCGGCACTATGATAGAAAATGCCTATTCTTGTCCGCAATTGCGCTTTCTGACTTTAGTTGTACACAGGGGGCTGTTATCAGTGACTGACTGAATTCTCTGTGTAAGTGTGTATAGAGAGAGCTGTCAGTCATTGATATCTTCCTGTGTACAACTGAAGTCAGAAAGCGGAGAGATATAAACATATAAATCACAGGTTTTACTGAATCTTTTTCCACAAAACTATACACCTCCTACTCTATAACATGATACCTGCAGATTGTATTGAATTTTGTGGTGACAGTTATATTCTAACATTTACATTCTAAACTTTCAATTTCTCATTTGTTTGAATGTCTGCTCACCGTCAGTATATGAAAACATGTTTCTGTCAGAGGCTCCGTTAGAGGCCTCCACACAGATTCAGTCAAAAATCCGGGAGAAAATAGTGTCACATACTGTGATTGGTCCTGTAAAATGATCTATCTATCTATCTATCTACTGTATGTATCTTTTATTTGTCTATCTTTCTATTAGAGATGAGCGAATCTATTCGCCGCTTCATAGATTCGTATCGAATCTTGGGATTTTTCAGCTGTGAAGCGAATCCGAATATTAGGTGATTCGCTTTTGTACGCATTCGCTACGTAGTGTGTCCTATAAATTATACGCTATTCTACGTATAATTTAGTTACTCCATACGCTGTCGCGTACGAATTCAATTCAGCGATGCAGACTTTTCCCTGGTAGTTACTCTATACGCTGTTGCGTATGAATTCAATTCAGCGATGCAGACACCTCCCTGGTAGTTCCGTCCCTTTCTCCAGCGCGGGAGGATGACGAGGCAACTCAGGAAATTAAGTTGCGCATTCGTGCGCCTCATCCCTTTTTCCCCCTTTTCAGGTTATTTGGGGAGCCCCTTGAAAGAGGGTTTTTTAAGGAACCTTTGCTGCTTTTTTTTTACCCATTTGGATTACACTTTTACCTACAGTATGTGGATTACAAATTGCGACTGAGTTTGGGACTCTGCTCCAGTTCTATGACAAGCATCAGAAGAAAAGAGACTTAAATGTGTCCGTGAGCATACTAGGTAGGTGATATTTAAAATTTTTATGTTATACCTATAATAATGTATTTGCACTTTACCATATATATGTCTCGAATATTCGCTCTGCCTCTGAGGAGTGCACGCCGCGGCCTCTCCTCGTACGTGCCTGCGTATTACGTAATCGCTTAGACAATAGTACGCTGAGATTCGTAAGCTATTTGTACGCTCATGCGTACGTCTTCTAAGAAGTTGCGTACATTTTGTAAATGAACGTTCGTTATTAGTGAGCGAATGTTCGCTAATAGCACATAATAACGTATATTTTGTACGCAAATACAACTAATCTATTCGTCGAATATACGAATTTTGGGAAAAGTTCGGCGAATGTTCGGCGAATAATTTTTTGAATGATTCGCTCTTCTCTACTTTCTATCTATCATCTATCTATCTATCTACCTACTGTATGTATCTTTTATTTGTCAATCTATCTATCTACCTACCTACCTATCTTAGATCGATCTAATATCTATTATATCTATCTTAAAGGGGTTATCCCACGAATAATGTAAAAAATGAAAATAAGACATCATATAGTCCATGACAATACTTTTCTAACAACACTAGAACCAGCCCTGTACCTCACATGGATCCAGAGATCTCCCCATTCATTGCCCATCAAGCTGACAGCTCAAGGGGAGTGTCTTTTCTGCTGCAGCTTAGGAGGCGTGCCTCAGCTCCTCCTATCACAGCTCAGGAGGCAGTTGAAAGATGAAACTGAGCATGTGCGGCCTTATTAGTGAGCAGGTCAAAGAAATAAGAAATTAAGTGGTCCTATACAGATACATTTTATTGAATAACTCAGTGGCTATACAGAATTTTTAATTACATGCAATTACAAAAGTATTCAGATGCAGGTGCTGGTTTGAAAACTGCAGAATATTTTTCATGGGACAACCCCTTTAATGTATCTCATGGACTATAGAGGTGCTTCCTTGCCTTTCAGCAATATCAGTTGGATATTAGGATACATTCAGATTATAGTAAAATCTATTTTCTTCTAGACTTCTTTTATTAAATTCAATTTACAGACAGAAAAAAATGATGGCCCAATAACCCCCATCTTTGGACATTTAAATATGAATCCAGTTAACTTCTTGCATCTAATAAATGTAGATTTTTTTTCCTAATTGAAAAATTGTTCTAAAAAATGTTTATTAAATTCAAATGACTGAAACTATTGGTCGAATTAGGGGAGTTTCAGGAACATGAAATACATAAACATAATTGATTCTGACTGAATGCAGAGCCGACTTTATATGTGTGGCCTGGAGGGCTCGGTATACAGTGTTTTGTAGGAAATAATTAATTTTAAGCAGACGTCTCTCACTGGTGACATAATATCGTCTGTCAAACAAGAGAAGGAATTACTGAGAATTGCTGAGAAAACTCATTCACTTCACATCATCTGTAACACTTCCACATAATGAAAGTAGTGGCGGCATGCATATAATAGCAATATAAGGTGTACTGCATGTCCAGCTGGTAAACCCTGCCCCCTTACCTATACACACTCATGTAACTAGTGTAAATTCTCAGTTGTGCCCATTATCAGAGATATTATATTCTTATACATGCAGGGCAGTATTATAGTAGTTATATTCTTGTACATAGAGGGTAGTGTTATAGTAGTTATATTCTTGTACATAGGGTGCAGTATTATAGTAGTTATAGTCATGGACATACAGGGTAGTATTATTGTAGTTATATTCTTGTACATAGGAGGCAGTATTATAGTAGTTATATTCTTGAACATGGGGACAGTATTATAGTAGTTATATTCTTGTACATGCAGGGTAGTTATACTCTTGTACATAGTTAGTTGTTATAATCTTGTACATAGAGGGCAGTATTATAGTAGTTATATTCATGTACATGCAGGGTAGTTATACTCTTGTACATAGTTAGTTGTTATAATCTTGTACATAGAGAGTAATATTATAGTAGTTATATTCTTGTACATAGAGGGCAGTATTATAGTAGTAAAATTCTTATATATAAAGGCAGTATTATAGTAGTTATATTCATGTACATGCAGGGTAATATTATAGTAGTTATACTCTTGTACATAGTTAGTTGTTATATTCTTATACATAGAGGGCAGTATAATAGTAATACAATTCTTATATATAAAGGCGGTATTATAGTAGTTATATTCTTGTACATAGGGGCAGTATTATAGTAGTTATATTCTTGTACATAGAGGGCAGTATTATAGTAGTTATATTCTTGTACATAGGGGCAGTATTATAGTAGTTATATTCTTGTACATAGAGGGCAGTATTATAGTAGTTATATTCTTGTACATGGGGCAATATTATAGCAGTTATATTCTTGTACATAAGGGGCAGTATTATAGTACGGTAGTTATATTCATGCACATGCCAGGGTAGTATTATAGTAGTTATATTCTTGCACATGGTTGTTATATTCTTATACATAGAAAGCAGTACTTATATTCTTTTACATAGGGGACAATATAATAGTAGTTATATTCTTGTACATAGGGCAATATTGTAGTTATAGTCTTGTACTTATGAGGCAGTATTATAGTAAGTTATAGTCTTGCACATATTGAGCAGTATTATAGTAGCTACTGCAGTGCAGTATTATAGAATATTGTTGACAGAAGGGGCAGTATTATAGTGGTTCTATTTTTGTGTATAGGAGCAGTATGTCTTGTCTAGTATGCCAGTGGGTGTGATTGTCATCAAGCACATTTTATTACCTTGGTAACCAGGCCAGGACTACGGGCTCCCAGACCCCAGAATGTAATGCAATGTATAATGTATATTCTTGTACAATAGGGGCATTATATTATAATATGTGCTAGTTATATTCTGGTACACAGGGGATGTATTATACTACTTTTCCTAGTCGTCCTGCGGCAGCACAGAAGGGATATATCCCCGTCTCTTTTCAATACTAGGACCAGCCCACCTAGAACAACAAACTAATTAACATAATTAGTCCATATCCTATAAGTACCTGAGTAACCCATAATGCATTGTGTTTTTAATTGTCCTCGTTACTTTTTTACTGCCCACCTTGGAGGGTGGTTGTCTACTTGATTTTTTCTACAGCCCAGACTATACCTGAGGGGTTCTCAGGTGGCTATTTTTTCAGAGGCACCTGGAGGTTTTGTTGGTCGCCGGTGTAAATCCAGAGGTGAATGCCTGGTTACCTGGCTAGACTATTCTTATGGGATTCTCCCTTAAAGACTCCGCATTCTGATGCCCTTACGTCAACCTCGCTGTGGATACAGCCGTGGTGCGGTAGCCGTGGGCGTGACGCTCTGACGTCACTGCGGGAATCCGTCACCAGCGCTCGTCATTGGACGCATGCACAGTGCGCATATTGAAGCAGGTAAGCAGATGTGCACCCCTTTCTGGTAGCCCGCCCCTTTCGGTAGCCACGCCCCCTCCCTCCTTTTTGTATATATAACATGGCCAAACGGTGTAGCAATTGCCCTCTGTGCCTGGCAGCCGGACCCTTGAATGTAAAGGTACTACAAGGTCTTACCTGGCCGCATTGTCTGTTACTTACCTGCTGTTTACTAATGGTGTGTATGTTATTTGTTTAGATGTCAAGCCACTCTAAAAGAAAGAGCAAATCTAAGCACCGCCATTGTCGGGACTGTCAGCAGCCTCTGCCTGATGATTTTAACCAGGAAAGATGTTCTGAATGTATTGAGCAGTCGCAGCACCTGTCAGCCTCCTCTCTGCATAGTGTGCCTTCCCCTCCCCCCTCTAAGAGAAGGCAAAAATCTAAACATAGATTGTGTATAAGTTGTTTGCAACCATTACCTGATTATTTTACCTCTAATATATGTCTGGTGTGCTCCCCTCAGTCTGAGGAGGAAATCACTGATAAAGAAGATAAAAAGTTTATATCCTGGATAAAAAACTTAGTGAGCAGCAAGAGGAGCAGTAAATCTGTCCATAAGAAAGACTTTCATATATGTGAATCTTCTGCATCTGATAGCAATGCGCTTATGTCTGACTCTGACTCGGATACTCCTATTTCTGAAGATAATTATCTATTCAAAAGGGAGAATACAGACGAATTGATAAAAGAGGTCAAGAAAATAATGGAGATAAAAAAAACCTAGCACAGGTGATCAGGATAAGGAAAGCTTGTTTTATTTCCCCAAAAAGAAGGCCTCTGTGTTACCAAGTCACCCGGTCCTAAAAACCATTATGGAAAGGGAGTGGAAATACCCGGCCAAACGCTTTGATTTAGGGCCAAGATTTAAGTCGGCCTATAAGTTAGACCCTGTGGAATCTGAGCTCTGGGAGTTCCCAGCTAAAGTAGATCCTGCTGTTCCTAACCTGTCCAAAAAAGCTTTTTTTCCTGCAGATGATTCCTCTTTATTGAAGGATCCTATGGATAGAAGGGCTGATACCTTTCTGACGAAATCCTATTCCAGTCTGGCGGCTCTCACCAAGGCAGCGATGGCTACGGTTCCAGTCTCTCGTGCCTTAAGAATCTGGTTGAGCCAGTTGGGAAGAGACATCCAGGATGGTGTACCCCGAGATGACTTATTAGAACAATTGTCTTCTATCAAGTTGGCAGCAGATTATACTTGTGATTTTCCTTTAGATGTATTAAAGGTTTCTGCCAGAAATCTTGCAGTCTCCAATTCAGCAAGAAGGGCAATTTGGCTAAAGCCATGGGCAGAAGAATTAAGTTCAAAAAATAATTTATGTGCCATTCCTTTCCAGCCTGGCAGAATGTTTGGAAACAAGCTAGATGAACTTCTGGAAGCTAATAAGAAAGGAAACACTCTGATGTTTCCACAAGCAAACAGAAAAGCTCGTTCACGTTTTCGCTGGCAAAGAGGGGGAGACTCCTTTCGCAGAGGGGTGCATAGAAGAGGAGAGAGGCGGAGACAAACGCCTAAAATCAGGTCATCTTTCTTTGATAGGAAGAAGAAACAAGAAGATCCAGAGTTTGTTGCAGCTTGGGAGCACATTACCACAGACAATGGGTCCTGCAGATAATAAAAGAAGGATATTCTATCGAATTCCAACACAAACCAAGAGATAGGTTTTTATTAAACAACCTAAAAGATCAGTGTTTCTATGCCCTGATAGAAGAGTTCCTGGAGAAGGAAGTTTTGGAAGATGTTCCTGTAGCAGAGAGAGGCCAGGGAGTGTACTCAAGGCTGTTTCCTGTACCAAAACCAGGAGGAAAATGGCGTCTCATCATAGATCTATGCTATTTAAACCATTTCATAAAAAAGGTTCACTTCAAGATGGAAAATATAAGAACGATTGTGGCTGCAATCCAGAAAGACCATGTCTTGACATCAGTGGACCTGAAAGATGCATATCTGCATATTCCAATCAATCCAGCTTTCAGGAAATTCCTCAGAGTAGCTGTAAGATATCAGGACGGTATCAAACATTACCAATTCAGAGCACTCCACTTCGGCCTTACGTCTTCTCCAAGAATCTTCACAAAGGTAGTGATAGTAATCATTGCAGCTCTTCGTCTTCAAGCGATTCAGATCTTTCCTTACCTAGACGATTGGCTTATAGTGGCGCCAAATCCATCCCTGCTGCTAAAACATCAGGAATTTGTTATTGCACTGTTGAAAAAATTGGGATTCATCATCAATTGGGAGAAGTCACAACTGGTGCCCACAACCAAGAAGCTATTTCTCGGGTTTGTAATAGACAAAGTAAGACAAACTCTGTTTCTTCCTCAGGAGAAGGTCTTGAAGATACAGAAGGCTGTAAAATCCATCATTCAAGCCCCAAAAGTCACGGTGAACACAGTCATGAGAGTGTTAGGCCTGCTAACTGCCGCCATAGATGCAGAACCTTGGGCGAAGGTTCACATAAGAGATCTCCAACAGGAGATGTTGACGGCTTGGGACAGAAATCCAAACAGGCTCCAAAGGATTTTTGCACTCTGTGCTCAAACCAAAAAGAATTTAACTTGGTGGCTATACAAAGAAAATATCCTCCAAGGGAAGAGTTTCCAGTTCCGAGAATATCTAACACTCACTACCGATGCATCTTTGACAGGTTGGCAGGGGCGGATTGGCAATGTACCCCACCGGGGCCGATGGCTTGAAGCATGCTGTGGGCCAGCATGACATTTACGTGGGGGTAATAGATTACAGCAGGGCGGGCGGCGGCCGTCACTGTCAGGACAATACACATTACAATCCACACTGCAATACACATTACAGGCCGCAGTCAGCCCTACTGCGGTCTCATTATCATACCATTGTCATGATGATGAGATCGCAGCAGGGCTGTTGGCTACCACATTGTGTATTGTAGTGTGGATTGTAAGTGTATTGTCCTGAGAGCCATGGCCTCTGCCCTCCCTGCAGTAAGATAATCATTTTTCTGCCTGCCCTTCCCTCTTATGGTGTGCTGCGGCCCGCCCCTGTACCTCCCGCTGCCAGGTCCTTTGACACTGGACACCAGGAGAGAGAGCACTGCTTTGCCATCCAGATGTCAAAGGACCTTTGGCTCCTCCCACTCCCAGCGTCAGCGCGACAGACGCTGTGTCATCATCCTACCCCTCCTGCTCCAGGACAGAAGCCAGAAGAGGCTGCTGCAGGTCTGCACATTCAGGTAAGTTTTTTTATTTTTTTTACAAGCCATTTGACAATGAGGAGGTGGTGGGCATTAAAGTGACCACTGTATATTACTGGGGCAGGGGGGACATTACTGGGAGCACTATAGGGACCTTACTGGGGGCAGGGAGCATTACTGGGGCAGGAAGCATTACAGTGGGCACTTTAAGGACCTTACTGGGGGCAGGGAGCATTACTGGGAGCACTATAAGGACCTTACTGGGGGCAGGGAGCATTACTGGGAGCACTATAAGGACCTTACTGGGGCAGGGAGCATTGCTGGGGGCACTATAAGGACCTTACTGGGGGCAGGGAGCATTACTGGGAGCACTATAGGGACCTTATTGGGGGCAGGGAGCATTACTGGGGGCACTATAAGGACCTTACTGGGGGCAGGGAGCATTACTGGCAGCACTATAGGGACCTTATTGGGGGCAGGGAGCATTACTGGGGGCACTATAAGGACCTTACTGGGGGCAGGGAGCATTACTGGCAGCACTATAGGGACCTTATTGGGGGCAGGGAGCATTACTGGGGGCACTATAAGGACCTTACTGGGGGCAGGGAGCTTTACTGGGGGCACTATAAGGACTTTACTGGGGGCAGGGAGGGCAATACTGGCGGCTCTATAGTGACATTACTGGGGGTGGGGTGCATTGCTGTGACCAGGGATATTACTGGGGGGCAGCGGGGTATTGGTGTGGCCGCTATAGGGACATTAATGGGGGCAGTGGGGGCATTACTGGGGGCTCTATAGTTACATTACTAGTGGGAGGGGGTATTATTGTGACCATTATAGGGACATTACTGGGGCCAGGGGGCATTACTGGGGGCACTATAGGGACATTACTAAGGGCAGGGGGCATTACTGGGGGTATTATTATTACTGAGAGCATTATTATTACTGGGGGAATTATAGGCAGTTTGTTGTTGATGGGGGCAGGTATTATTGCCACTGGGGACACTATAGGGGGCATTATTATTTTTACAGTATATTGGGGTAGCAGCAGGATGACAATGTTGGGGCACCATGGTGGGGAGGATGATGGAAATTTGAGGACTCTAAGATGTCTGTGTGTGGAACTCTGCAGAGATGGAACAAGGCTAGAAGATGTCATCATGTGTTGTCTGGTCCTAACGGCGAAGATGAGGAAAGAGAAGATCAGAGGAGACGTCACCGGATGTGAGAGGTAAGTGACGCTGCACTCCCCTGTATGTATGGTAACTCTGAAAGACTGTCAGAATACTGATGGTAGGGCTGCCTCTCTGCTGTTGCCTGTGTTTTAAGTCTTCATCCCCTTTCTCTATATCTTAGAGAAAAGTGGAGGAGGGGAACAGGACATGGCAGCTGGTACTGGGCACCATAGAGGGGCAGCTTTTAGAGAGGTTTCGGCCTGTTCTGGAGCAGTATATTGTGCTGCACTGAGCCAAATAAAAAATTGCAACATGATATACTGCTCGCTGTATGGTATTTCTGGCCCCACCTACCGATGTTGGCCCCACTTTCTCTCAATTTGGGCCCGCCCACAACATAGGGCCACTTGTATTTTTTTTTCCAGGGCCACTTTTAATTCCCAATCCGCCCCTGCAGGTTGGGGAGCCCATTTCCAGCACCTATGGGTACAGAGCAACTGGAAAAGACAGGACAACCTTCTATCATCCAATGTCAGAGAACTGAAAGCTATTCAGTTAGCACTCCATTTCCAACCTCTGCTGATGGGAAAGTCAGTCATGATACAGACAGACAACTTAGCGGCGGTTTACTACCTGAACAAGCAGGGAGGAACCAGAAGCAGAAGTCTGTTATCCGAATCCAGGAAGATTTTTCTCTGGGCACAATCAGTAGTGCAGGATTTAAGAGCAGTGCATATAAAGAGATCCTTGAATACCAGAGCGGATCTTCTGAGCAGGAAGAAGCTTCACCCTGCAGAATGGCAGCTAAACAGGAAATATTTTCTTCTTACAGACAGATGGGGATCTCCAGAAATGGATCTAATGGCGACAAGGAACAATCAGAAGTTGCCTCAGTTTTGCTCCCTAAATCCTCTAGATCGGCCATTCGCAGTAGATGCGTTTTCTAACAGTCGGAGAAAGAGGTTTCTATACATATTCCCTCCTGTGCCATTGATACAGAAAATCCTTCAAAAGATTCTGTTGGAGAAACCTATGGTAATTCTGATAGCACCATTCTGGCCCAGAAGGGCTTGTTCCCTCTCTTATTTCATCTTTCGAAGAGAGAGCACATTCTGCCACCTCAAGTCCCAGACCTTCTTCTTCAAGAGGGACTTTATCATCCGGATTTGACCAGGTTACACTTGGCAGCGTGGTTCCTGAGAGGAGAAGATTAGAAGAGAAAGGTTTGTTTTCAGCAGTTATAGATACTCTGCTTTCAGCCCGCAAAGATTCTACCATAAAAACCTATGAGAAGATTTGGAAGAAGTTTTCATCTTGGATGCACAATTCTGGCATCCATTCCATAGATGTTCCATGTATCCTCCAATTTCTTCAAGAAGGTTTCCAAAAGGGTCTGAAGACAAATTCTCTCAGGGTACATGTGACAGCTATAAATGCTATGACGGATGGTAAATTTGCTGGCAATAGTCTTATTGTCAGATTCTTTAACCCCTTGAGGACAGAGCCCATTTTGGCCTTAATGTCTGGGCCAAATTTTTGAATTCTGACATGTGTCACTTTATGTGGTAATAACTTTGGAACGCTTTTACTTATCCAGGCCATTCTGAGATTGTTTTCTCGTGACACATTGTACTTCATGACAGTCATAAATTTGAGTCAATATATTTCACCCTTATTTATGAAAAAATCCCAAATTTACCAAAAATTCGGAAAAATTTCCAAATTTCCAAATTTCAATTTCTCTACTTTCAAAATACACCGTAATACCTCCAAAAATACTTATTATTTTACATTCCCCATATGTCTACTTTATGTTGGCATCATTTTGTAAACGTCATTTTACTTTTTTAGGACGTTAGGAGGCTTAAAAGTTTAAAAGCCATTTTTCAAATTTTCACAAAATTTTCCAAAACCATTTTTTTTTAGCACCAATGCAGATATAAAGTGATTTTGAGGGGCTTACATAATGAAACCCACCATAAATGACCCCATTTTAGAAACTACACCCCTCAAATTATAAAAAACTGCTGTTACAAACTTTGTTAACCCTTGAGGTGTTCCACAAGAATTAATGGAAAATGGAGGTGAAATTTCAAAATTTCACTTTTTTCGTAGATTATTCATGTTAATATTTTTTTTCTTGCAACATAGCAAGGGTTAACAGCAAACTAAACCTCAATTTACATTGCTCTGATTCTGCAGTTTACAGAAATACCCCATATGTGGTGGTAAACGTCTCTATGGGTTTGTGGCAGTGGTCAGAAGGAAAGGAGCGCCATACGGATTTTGGAGGCAAAATTTGCTAGAATAGTTTTTAGGCACCATTTTGTAATTGAGAGACCCTGACGCACCCCTACAGTGGAAACCCTCATAAAGTGACCCCATTTTTGAAACTACACCCTACAAAGAATATATTAAGGGGGGTACTGGCCACTTTGACCCCCTAAGCATTTTACGGAATTTGGAAACACTTGGCCGTGAAAATGAAAAATTTTTTTCTTCCAATAAAATGTTGCTTTAGCCCCAATTTTTTTTATTTGCATAAGGGGTAACAGGAGAAAAGCCCCCCCATAATTTGTTACCCATTTTCTCCTGAATACGGCAACACCCCATATGTGGTGGTAAACTGCTGTGGGGGTACATGGCAGGACTCAGAACAGAAGGAGCGCCATATGGATTTTACAACACAGATTTTGATGGAGTGGTTTGCGGGAGCCATTGATTTTTATTTTTTTGAGCTATTGTCTTATGTGGGGGCTCATTTTTTGCAGGATGAGGTGAGGTTTTCATTGGTACCATTTTGGGGTAAATACGCCTTTTTGATCGCCTGCTATTACACTTTTTGTGAGGGAAGAGGGAAAAAAATGGCTATTTTGGCATAGTTTTTTTAAAAAATTTTTTACAGCATTCGCCTGGGGGGCCATCTCATGTAATATTTTTATAGAGCAGGTTGTTACGGACGCAGCGATACCCAATATGTCCAACTTTTTTATTGTTGGAAAGTTTTACACATTAGATGCATTTTTGAACAGAATAAAATATTTTTTTTGTGTTGCCATTTTCAGAGAGCCATATTTTTTTCAGTTTTCGGGCGATTGTCTCAGGTAGGGTACAGTTTTTGCGGGACAAGATGACGGTTGAATTGATACCATTTTGGGGTAAATATGCCTTTTTGATCGCCTGCTATTACACTTTTTGTGAGGGAAGAGGGAAAAAAATGGCTATTTTGGCATAGTTTTTTAAAAAAAATTTTTTACAGCATTCGCCTGGGGGGCCATCTCATGTAATATTTTATAGAGCAGGTTGTTACGGACGCAGCGATACCCAATATGTCCAACTTTTTTATTGTTGGAAAGTTTTACACCTTAGATGCATTTTTGAACAGAATAAAATATTTTTTTTGTGTTGCCATTTTCAGAGAGCCATATTTTTTTCAGTTTTCGGGCGATTGTCTCAGGTAGGGTACAGTTTTTGCGGGACAAGATGACGGTTGAATTGATACCATTTTGGGGTAAATATGCCTTTTTGATCGCCTGCTATTACACTTTTTGTGAGGGAAGAGGGAAAAAAATGGCTATTTTGGCATAGTTTTTTTAAAAAATTTTTTACAGCATTCGCCTGGGGGGCCATCTCATGTAATATTTTTATAGAGCAGGTTGTTACGGACGCAGCGATACCCAATATGTCCAACTTTTTATTGTTGGAAAGTTTTACACATTAGATGCATTTTTGAACAGAATAAAATATTTTTTTTGTGTTGCCATTTTCAGAGAGCCATATTTTTTTCAGTTTTCGGGCGATTGTCTCAGGTAGGGTACAGTTTTTGCGGGACAAGATGACGGTTGAATTGATACCATTTTGGGGTAAATATGCCTTTTTGATCGCCTGCTATTACACTTTTTGTGAGGGAAGAGGGAAAAAAATGGCTATTTTGGCATAGTTTTTAAAAAGATTTTTTTACAGCATTCGCCTGGGGGGCCATCTCATGTAATATTTTTATAGAGCAGGTTGTTACGGACGCAGCGATACCCAATATGTCCAACTTTTTTATTGTTGGAAAGTTTTACACCTTAGATGCATTTTTGAACAGAATAAAATATTTTTTTTGTGTTGCCATTTTCAGAGAGCCATATTTTTTTCAGTTTTCAGGCGATTGTCTCAGGTAGGGTACAGTTTTTGCGGGACAAGATGACGGTTGAATTGATACCATTTTGGGGTAATTACGCCTTTTTGATCGCCTGCTATTACACTTTTTGTGAGGGAAGAGGGGAAAAAATGGCTATTTTGGCATAGTTTTTTTAAAAAAATTTTTACAGCATTCGCCTGGGGGGCCATCTCATGTAATATTTTTATAGAGCAGGTTGTTACGGATGTGGCGATACCTAACATGTTCATGTATTGTGTGTTTTTTTTATTTTTAATCAATTTTTTTAACTTTTTTTTTAAACTTTTTTTTTTCCACTTTCTGGACTCAGATCCACTTGGTTCTTCAAGAACCAGTGGGTCTGGTATTTTACAATACACTGCAGTACACTGTATAGTGTACTGCAGTGTATTTTCTTATAGCCTGTTCAAGCTCCTGCCTTTAGCAGGAGCTTGAACAGGCTTTCATGGCAAGCCAGACGAAAGCGTCTGGTTGCCATGGTAACCATCGGGACGCTGCCACAGCAGAGCAGCGTCCCGATGGAAGGGAGAGGGAGCTTCCTCCCTCTCATCTGCCCACACCATCGGCGCTGCCAGCGCACCGCAGCGCCGATGGGAGAGGGAGGGAGCGCTCCCTCCATGTTAACCCCTTCCATACAGCGGTCCCTACGGACCGCGGCATGGAAGGGGTTAAACTGCTGACATCGGTGCCAGCACCGATGTCAGCAGTTTCAAGCAGAGTATCAGCTGTATGCTGATACTCTGCTTGAATAACTCTCGGCCATTCAGAAAAATTATTGCGGGCGGCACTCGCGGCAGCCGCCCGCACATTGGAAGTCTCCCCCCCGCCGCCCATCTGCCCACCCATCTGCCCACCCATCTGCCCACCCATCTGCCCACAGCCAATCAGGGGGGCGGGGGGGACACCCTGACCCCCCCCTAACCCCTGACACTCGGCGGGGATTCGCTAGAATAGCGCTATCCCCGCCGAGTACACGGAGCCTGCTGTGAATGGCTGGTCTGAATAGACCAGCCATTCACAGCGATCGCCATTATGGGGGGTGCACGGCACCCCCCGAGGCCTTCACTATGGATGGCTGGCTGTGTCTAACAGCCGCCATCAAAGCATGTTAACCCCGCTGCACTGAGCAGCGGGGGTTAACATGCATGACGTACCGGTACGCCCTGTTGCGCTAAGTACCTAGCGCCCATGACGTACCGGTACGTCCATTGTCGCCAAGGGGTTAAAGCTCTAAAGAAATTAAGAAACAGATATTATGAGGTGGCTCTCACTCAACAGTTTAGGATAAAGTAGAGGTGCAGTACCTCAAAAAACAGGTCACCCAAAAAACCTGTAAAAATCAATGGTTCAAATAATTTCAACGGGTACGCACTCTCTTGACTGGATATATTAAACACATTTAATAAGACATATAATCAAAACATTGTGAGCATACAAAAATATATAAAAATAACAATATATAAAAAACTACTTCATTATTAAGATCGGTGGATACTAACTAGTATGGATAAACCTATTGGATAAACATATATGGGTATGTTTTCCCCATGACGTTGCTATAAAGAGTGTAGGTTCCTCCGTGCTGATATGTATAAATCAGAGTTAGCAGTCTCTTTATGTGGAACACGCCGGCAGTAATATGTCCTCAATACAATAGATCTCCACCAGAATGGATCCAGCCACCAAATAGAGCTTGTGCTTTCAAATGCTGACGTTCTATCAATAGTCTTTTCAGAGAGCTTTCTTTTAATATATAGGGGAGCATACAGTCTCCGAGTAATAGAAGGGGTCTGTGCACTTACCCTATATCCTTTATTTCCCCGCACTCTCTGTATTCACATGCGCTACAGACTCACCACCGTGTCCGGAGCTCCACGTGTGGCGTCTATCGCAGTGATTTGTTTGAAGCTGTTGTTTCCTGTGCTCAGTCCTTGGTTGGAATCCAGGTTTTCCTATTCCACTAAAGCACGGTACCGGCTTTCAACATTCCTCCGATTTCACAAGATAAAATCATACATCGTTATTAGGCATGCCTTATTAAAATCTGGGATGATTTTTCACGCTAGACGCGTTTCGGTGTTCAAACACCTTCCTCAGTAGCTAAATCATCCCTTCCATTTGTCCGGATTTTATATGCTCATCTCTGTTTCCAAAACCTGGTACGAATTCCAGTGTTTGCGTGTCTTGCCGTATATTCTCCTTTTTCACAAAAAGTGGGGTAATTATTGGTCCATTTTCTCATATATATATTCCCTCCTTTATCAATACATAAAATACAACATAAACCATCGAAAATATAACATAAACTATCAAAAAGCTTGCATTGCGATTCTTCAGCGTTTATCTCCACCATCTTGCGTTTATTCCTAATAAAATACGTTTTTTTCAAAATATAATACATTATAATTTATCAGCTTGCCCCAATACAAATGTGTAAGGATATATTCCCCAATACTATACAAAAACTCCACATATATGAAATAAGTGTATTAAATCAACCTCTTATCTGCTTCAACATATCTCTACAATATATCAATACTAATAATAATAATGATGATGAAGCCCATTATTATTATTAGTATTGATATATTGTAGAGATATGTTGAAGCAGATAAGAGGTTGATTTAATACACTTATTTCATATATGTGGAGTTTTTGTATAGTATTGGGGAATATATCCTTACACATTTGTATTGGGGCAAGCTGATAAATTATAATGTATTATATTTTGAAAAAAACGTATTTTATTAGGAATAAACGCAAGATGGTGGAGATAAACGCTGAAGAATCGCAATGCAAGCTTTTTGATAGTTTATGTTATATTTTCGATGGTTTATGTTGTATTTTATGTATTGATAAAGGAGGGAATATATATATGAGAAAATGGACCAATAATTACCCCACTTTTTGTGAAAAAGGAGAATATACGGCAAGACACGCAAACACTGGAATTCGTACCAGGTTTTGGAAACAGAGATGAGCATATAAAATCCGGACAAATGGAAGGGATGATTTAGCTACTGAGGAAGGTGTTTGAACACCGAAACGCGTCTAGCGTGAAAAATCATCCCAGATTTTAATAAGGCATGCCTAATAACGATGTATGATTTTATCTTGTGAAATCGGAGGAATGTTGAAAGCCGGTACCGTGCTTTAGTGGAATAGGAAAACCTGGATTCCAACCAAGGACTGAGCACAGGAAACAACAGCTTCAAACAAATCACTGCGATAGACGCCACACGTGGAGCTCCGGACACGGTGGTGAGTCTGTAGCGCATGTGAATACAGAGAGTGCGGGGAAATAAAGGATATAGGGTAAGTGCACAGACCCCTTCTATTACTCGGAGACTGTATGCTCCCCTATATATTAAAAGAAAGCTCTCTGAAAAGACTATTGATAGAACGTCAGCATTTGAAAGCACAAGCTCTATTTGGTGGCTGGATCCATTCTGGTGGAGATCTATTGTATTGAGGACATATTACTGCCGGCGTGTTCCACATAAAGAGACTGCTAACTCTGATTTATACATATCAGCACGGAGGAACCTACACTCTTTATAGCAACGTCATGGGGAAAACATACCCATATATGTTTATCCAATAGGTTTATCCATACTAGTTAGTATCCACCGATCTTAATAATGAAGTAGTTTTTTATATATTGTTATTTTTATATATTTTTGTATGCTCACAATGTTTTGATTATATGTCTTATTAAATGTGTTTAATATATCCAGTCAAGAGAGTGCGTACCCGTTGAAATTATTTGATCTAAAGAAATTAAGACCTGAAGTCAGACCTCCTGTTCCAGTATGGGATCTGTCCTTAGTCTTAAACAGACTAACTGCTCAACCCTTTGAACCACTACAGCAAGCTGACCTTAAGTGGATATCTCACAAAGTGTTATTTCTAGTAGCAATTACCTCTGCCAAAAGGCTAGGAAAATTACAGGAGTACTTCTCAGAACTTTGCCATCTTTCCTTCCAAAAGTGCAATCTTCTCAAAATGTCAACAGAGAGTCGTTTCTGCCCATGTTTCATTCAGAACCACAGGATGAAGAGCAAGAATGTCTTCAAACATTAGATGTCAAAAGAGCTATTGAGATCTATTTACTCAAAACTCAAGATTTCAGAAAAGAAGAAAATCTGTTTGTTCTATTTTCTGGTCAGAAAAAAGGTCATAATGGTCTAAAGACACCTTGGCCAGGTGGATCAAGAACACCATTTTAGAAGCCTACAGGCGGGAAGAATTGCCAGTACCATCTTCTGTACGGGCTCATTCTACTCGCTCAACAGCTGCATCTTGGGCGGAAGATGGACAAGTTTCCATGTCGGATATCTGCAATGCTGCATCCTGGACATCATGTTCTACCTTTGCTAAACATTACAGGCTTGACGTCCATTCTAAGGGTTCAGCCTTTGGCACAGCGGTCCTCAGTACTGTGGCGAAGTGCTGTGCTGCCGCAGGACGACCAGGAAAGAGAAAATTGGGTTTACCTGGTATTTTACTTTCCTTGAGTCCGAAGGCAGCACAAGTTACCCTCCCTAAATGAAAGTATGTTTTTTTGTAGTAACTCGGATCTATTTATTACACAATGCATTATGGGTTACTCAGGTACTTATAGGATGTGGACTAATTATGTTAATTAGTTTGTTGTTCTAGGTGGGCTGGTCCTAGTATTGAAAAGAGACAGGGATATATCCCTTCTGTGCTGCCTTCGGACTCAAGGAAAGTAAAATACCAGGTAAACCCAATTTTCTCTATATTCTTGCACATAGGAGCAGTATTATAGTAATTATATGCTTTAACGTAGGGGCAGTTTTATAATGGTTATAAACTTTATCATAGTGCAGTATTATAGTAGTTATATTGTATATAGGGAGGAAGAGTCCAATTCTTGTACGTAGTTGCAGCATTATGATAGTTTTAATCCTGTACCGAGGGACAGTATTATAGTATTATATTAGTTATATTCTTGTACATAGGGGCAGTATTATAGTAGTTATATTTGTGTACATATGGGAGCATTGTTCTAGTAGCTATTTTCTTGTAAATAGAGCACAGTATTATAACAATTGCTTTCACATCAGTATTCGCTTTTACATTCCGCCGTTATAGGAGCAGAAGCACGGAAAGTACGGATTTGGCACATAACTGAGCCAGACAGAGCCTACGGACCCCATAGACTATAATGAGATCTGTTAGGTTTCCGTTCAGGGTAAGGTTTTTGAAGCGAAGACAAAAGTTTTGCATGCATCAATGCTGATGTGAAAGCAGCCTTATATTCTTGTACATAGGGGGCAGTAACACAGTAGTTCTATTCTTGTATATAGGAGAAAGTATTATAATAGTTATATTTTTGTACATAGTATTATAGTAGTGATCTTCATGCTAATGGGGACGGCATTACAGTAGTTATATTCTTATACATGGGGCAATATTATAGTCATTCTTTTTCATCCTTCAGTATTATAGTACTTATATTGTGTCCAAGGTTTTTTTACAGTCTTGTACTATAACTCTCATTTTCCTTAGCATTATCATAGGATAACTTGATATGACACAGGTTAATCTTTAACAGTAGGAATCGCGATGCTGTTCAGGTTTAACATCAGAACTAATGTGTTATTTGAAATTCTTCAGTAAACGCAAGTTATTATATCTTGCCGGGGCGCAATAAATCGTTGCAGAGACATTTCAAGACAACGTGTTTGGGTGATGTCTGAGTTTTTCTGTCTCTTCCTTTGTACATACACGCGGCGGCAGATGAAATTATTCTGTATAATGGACGGACAGAACAATTTAACACTGAGCATCTCTGGGTTTTGCTGTGTAAATGTTATTCTCTGTGGGGCTGCACAAACAGCTGCAGAAAATCAATTGAGAAGATTTTAGCGAGCTGAACACACCTGCAAAACCTCCAGTGTCAGACAGCGCCACAAAAATAATCCACCTTAACAATTCATAGTCATCTGGGGCTTAGCTGTGCTGGGTGTGAGGGTGGAGTAACCCTTTATAGGTCACCATCAGCAAAGTGTGAGAGCTGACATCTAGCTGTTATTCAGCGTGACCTAACAAGGTAGTGAATAAAAGATGGTGGCTTTCCATGGATCAAGCTCCTCCCAATACCTTACATACAATGCACAATACGAAAAGATGAGTCCATCGCTGCCCACAGCTGTTCTGGTCAAAAATAAATTTCCCTTGTAGAGTATGCTATGAAATACATAACATAATCCACCAAATTTATGGACCTCATACACATTAGTGTACTGTCAGCCACTCCTGCTGTTTAGGCAGGGCAAGACAAAAATCCAGTGTGTATGGAGAGCTCGCGACTGGGGGAAGAAGGTCCAAGAGAAATACATTTTCGTGCCCAATTTTTTTTTCTCCTGGAATATAAGCCTCCACCAGAATTGTCCATTGAAAACACATACACGCTTAGCCGAACTGAACATGTACGTGCAAGGGGAAGTTGGGTGATATCAGGGGCATAAGGTAGCAGAGGGGTGCAGAGGTAGCAGTGCCACACAAAAAGACACCCGTATTATAGAAAGTGCATGTAGGTCAAGTTACACCTTTGGCTGGAGGGAATGGGTTGGGTCAAGAATCTGGCATGAGGGGGGTGCCACAAAGGCTACATGCCTCTGGCCACAAAGCACTGAAGGAAGGGGAGCTACGCCCCTGCCCTTGGGTGAGATAACTGTTGGCCAAGTGATCATTTGGTTGACAACTACTGAAAGCGTATGGGCAACTTTAGAGTGGTGGATACTCCATGGCTCTCTGCTATCTATTGTGGAGGTGACCTCTTGAGAAATCTCCCATTCTGTGACATTTATATCGTCAAATGGGGCATATGGAAAGAATTGACCTACTAAGAGTTGTTTGGCATTGGGGACTACACAAATGTTTTCCATTTCTAATCTGTCATTTATATTGAAGTTAGGACCTAACACACCAAGCATTACACAGACAGCCCATTAATATGAGTGGGTATCGTGTAATACTGCCTTTCCCCTGTGGTGGCACTGCAGGAAAACTGAACACTTGTTGCCAGGTCCTTCACAGATTACAGCTGATCATGGGAGGTCAGCTATGCACACCCTGTAATCTGATGATTTTCAGCAAGCTCTATTAATAAATGTCCATAGAGGAGAACCCCTTTAACTTATCCAAATAGTTATTTCCTGACACGATGTTCACATTGTTCAGGTAGACACTGTAATCACACCGGCAGGAATCTTTCCTTTGGGCAATTATTGACTTTAACCCTTCATGCTGCATTGTGGCTATTTTTTTACAATATACAAATCAATGCTAACAAAATGAGTCCTAAAATAATAATGAGCCAGGACTGAGATCCTGGCATTGACTGAGGCTGTAAATCTTAAAAATAGTTCAAAGGGTATTTTTGGAATAGACCATCAATATTTGATAGATGGGGTCTGACTCAGGGATCAGTAGAATGGAGGGTCTGAGGCACTTTCCTTCATTATTCTCACAGGTACAGCACCATAAATACAGTTGTGGCCGTGCCTGGTAGTACAGCTTAGTACCATTGTTACCATTATTTTATATCACTTAAAGGGAGTCTGTCACCTCATTTTCACCTATATAACTAACAACACTGCCCCACAGAAGGTTTGCAGCATCAGTAGAACCGGGCACTTGGGAGCTGTTTTCCTGCAGAATAAAAGTGCTTTTTCTGAACGAGGAATACACACACACAGTGCACACTGGTATGTCTGGGATGTGTCTGCAATCGTCTGTGGGGCACTGCTGTTAGCTATATAGGTGAAAATGAGGTGACAGACTCCCTTTAATGCTGACCTGGCGCATTAGCCCATACATACAAGCCCTTGTGTCTTTGCAAATAATGAAAGACAACCCTCCTTCTCTTATGGATATACCAACAATATTTTAAGATCAGAAAACCCCTTTACAATGGTTGCAGACTCAATGCCCACCCTAGAGGGTTCGTCTATGCAGCAATATGTGTCACATGACTTTTCAGCATCTTGTCTGGCTTGTGACTTGTCTGAAACCTGCAGTATCATGATTATTTTGGAACTGTCATTTTGCTGTAAAAATACAGCCAAGTTGCAGGAGAGTCGCGTTTAGCACACGATTTACATTAAAGTTAATGGAGTAAAAGTCGCGCGTGACCTGAGGAACGCGAAATCCGACATGTCTGGGATTTTTTGCAACTGTCGCATTGTGACACCACTGATGGACATTACATGAAATGTTGCCATGTAGTTGAATCCTGACTCTACCACAAACATGTTACATAGTTACATAGTTACATAGTAAATACAGTTGAAAAAAGACATAAGTCCATCAAGTTAAACCAAGGGATAGGTGGGGACGCGAATCCTAGTAAGAATGAGACTCAGATTTCTACACATTTTCATAAGCATTAATGTCATTTATTTTCAAGAATTCATCTAAACCCTTTTTAAACGGTCCACTGTTCCTGCTGTGACCACGTCCAGAGGTAGTCTATTCCACAGATTCACAGTTCTTACAGCAAAGAAGCTTTGATGCTTCTGGAGACTGAACTTTTTCTTTTCCATTCGGAGGCAGTGCCCCCTTGTCTTTTGAGGGCATTTTACATGGAACAATTTTTCACCGTTTTTTGTATGGCCCATTTATATATTTGTATGGGTTAATCATGTCCCCCCTTAGACGTCTCGTCTCAAAACTAAATAAATTCAATTCTTTTAATCTTTCTTCATAACTAAGACCCTCCAGGCCCCTTATCAGTTTAGTCGCTCTTCTCTGTACTTTTTCCAGCTGCAGTGCATCCTTTCTATGGACTGGTGCCCAGAATTGAACTGCATATTCCAGATGAGGCCGCGCCAACACTTTGTAAAGTGGTAATATTACATCCCTGCCCTGCAAGCAGTGGCATAGCGTGGGGGAAGCCAGGGGTGCCGTTGTCCCGGGCTCCAAATTGTAGCAGCCTATGGCTCCCATCCCCTCCGTTCTGCTTCATAAGCTTCAGGCTAGGCCTGAAGCCTATGAAGCATTAGAATGGCGCAGGAGATCACGATTACATCACCGTGACCTCATGCGCCGGGTCTCGCGAGATGACGTGATGACGTGCCGCAGGAGGTTACAGTGATGTGTTCCTGCCCACCTGCCTTGGGACACCACAGCAAAGGCTACAAGAGGCGATGAAAAGAGGTGAGTATTTGTTTAGTTTTTTTATGTAAGTACTGGGGGCCATACTGGGGGCACTATGGAGGGGGAGATACAAAGGAGGCCATTATATTTAGAAAGAATGGGAACCGTTATATATTATACAGAGGGGCCATTATATATATATATATATATATATATATATATAATACAGTTGGGCCATATTATACAGAGGGGCCATTATATATTATACAGTGGGGCCATTATATATTATAATTATACAAGGGGCCCATTATTAATGGCCCCTCTGTATAATTATAATATATAATAGCCCCTCTGTATAATATATAATCCCCCCCTGTATAATTTTTATATAAAATGGCCCCCCTGTATAATTATTATATAAAATGGCTCCCCTGTATAACTATAATATATAATGGCCCCTCTGTATAATTATACATAATGGTCCCTCTGTAATATTTAGATATATAATGGCCCCCTCTGTATTATTATATATATATATAATGGCCCCTCTGTAAGATATATATATATATATATATATATATATATATATATATATATATATACACTTTCTAATTTCACCATTTAATATTGCATACAATGTAGTGGGGAGCTTGAAAAGAATTCCAAATGTGATGGAACTGGAAACAAAAACGCAATTCTGAAACAGTTTTATGGGTTTTGTTTTTATGGCGTTCCCTGTGAAGTAAAACTGACCTGTTACTTTATTCTGCAGGTCAGTATGATTACGGCAACACCACATATGTATAGTTTTTCTTGCGTTTTAATACTGAAAAAATAAAAGCCTTGAAAACAATTCTTTTACTTTTCCGTCGCCATATACTGATAAAGCTGTGTGAGGGCTAATTTTTTGTGGGGCAATCGGTACTTTTTATTGATCATTGATTTTTTTTCTGGGAGGTGAAGCGACCAAAAAAAATGGAGAATCGTCCATTTTGATTTTTTTTTCAGTTTCACTATTTGCCTATGGGATAAATATTGTTATATTTTAATAGTATGGACGTTTCCACATGTGGTGATGTCCATGATGTGTATTTTTTTTATTGTTTATGTATTTTTATTTTCATTTTGGGGTAATGTGGGTGATTTGAATTTTTATATACTGTATATATTTTTTAAACATTTATATTTTTAAAACTTTTTCATAGTTCCCATACGGAACTATAACAATCAATCATCAGATTGGTATTCTCATAGACTCCAATACATTAGCAGGATGGCAATGAGGTGTGAGTGAGCGACATGTTTTATTTAAAGAACATGGATCTATCAAGTGTTTCATGGCAGGAACAAAAGAGATTTCTGAGGATCTCAGAAGAAAAGTTGTTGATACTCATCAAGCTGGAAAAGGTTAAAAAAGGTATCTCTAAAGAGTTTGGACCATTATTACCCTCCCTAGGAGTGGTCGACCAACAAAGATCACACCAAGAGCTAGGTGTAATAGTTCACGAGGTCACAAGCGGACCCAAGGCAACTGCTAAGCAACTAAAGGCCTTTCCAACATTAGCTAATGTTAAAGCTCATGAGTTCACCATGAGGAGGAGTCTGAACAATAGTGTGCATGGCAGGACTGCAAGTAAAAAGTGGCTTCTCTCCAAAAATAACATTGCTGCCCATCTGCAGTTTGCTAAAGATCACATGGACAAGCCAGAAAGCAATTGGCACAATGTTTTGTGGATGGCAGAGACCAAAATAGAACTTTTTACTATTCTTATAGACTCCAATATATTAGCAGGATGGCTATAAGGTGTGAGTGAACAACATGTTTTATTTAAAGAACGTGGATCTATCAAGTGATTCATGGCAGGAACAAAAGAGATTTCTGAGGATCTCAGAAGAAAAGTTGTTGATACTCATC
Source organism: Rhinella marina (assembly GCA_900303285.1). Classification (NCBI taxonomy): domain Eukaryota; kingdom Metazoa; phylum Chordata; class Amphibia; order Anura; family Bufonidae; genus Rhinella; species Rhinella marina. Next base: position 142,277 of record ONZH01023313.1, read on the forward strand.
AAGCTGGAAAAGGTTAAAAAAAAGTATGATCACCTGGACAAGCCAGAAAGCAATCGGCGCAATGTTTTGTGGATGGCAGAAACCAAAATAGAACTTTTGGTTTAAATTAGAAGCAGATTTCTGTTTGGAGAAAGGAAAACACTACATTTCAGTATAAAAACATAATCCCATCTGTGAACCACAGTGGTGGTAGTATCATGGCTTGGGCCTGTTTTGCTCCATCTGGGCCAGAATGGCTTGCCATCATTGATGGAACAATGAATTCTGAATTATACTAGCAAATTCTAAAGACATCTGTTTGTGAGCTGAATCTCGAGAGAATGTAGGTCATGCAGTTAGACAACAACCCTAAGCATGGTTCTACCAAAGCATGGTTCAAGAAGATAAAGTGAAAGTTTTGGAATGGCCAAGTCAAAGTCCTGACCTCAGTCCAGTAGAAAAGTTGTAGAAAGACCTGAAGTGAGCAGCTCATGGGAGGAAACCCAGCAACAAAACAGAGTTGAAGCTGTTTTGTACCGAGGAATGGGCTCAAAGCCAATGTGCAGGACTAATCAACAATTACCAGTATTTAGTTGCAGTTATTGCTTCTCGAGGGGGGGTCACACCAGATGCTGAAAGCAAAAGTTCACATACTTTTGCCACACACAGGCGTGATATTGGATCATTTTCCTCAATAAATAAATGACCAAGTTTAATATTTTTGACTTATTTTTTTATGTGGTTGCCTTTATCTCCTTTTAAGACTTGATGTAGTTTTAGGTAGTTTTTATGTAGAAATATAGAAAATTCTGAAGAGTTCACAAACTTTGAAGTATCAATGTACTTGCAGTTGTTTTGATTTTCATCCGGTGTTAATGAGATACAAAATGACATTTTTTCCCCACTAATTTTGTTGTCTTTGATCCTTTTCTATAACATCCTATAACATTAAAAGAGAACGGCACCCACAATATCGATCTATTCTTTTTGGGAGGAGCTGGCATTTAAGTTTCTGTAGACAAGTAGGTCCTTAGCGTGAGCTCCAGCCTCACCTCCACAGGTCATAAAGTAGAGGGAAATTTTCTGTACACTGAATCAATGTCACATCTTCAACTTGCAAGATCTGAACAAGAGCCAAAGTCGTAACTGTGATTTAAGAAACCATCGGCTTGCAATCCAACGCACTGCACAAGGAAAGCGATTTCTAATGTAATGACCCTGTGATTTACTAGAGAATTGCCTCAGGAGGAGCAAACGATAAGATTTTGTAAATATGAATGATTCTTAAAGGGACAGCCCAGACTGTTGGACTGCCAGAGACAGCCAAGCACTGTACTCTGAGAACGAGTAGAGTGACAACACACATGCTCTAGATGACACTCCATTCAGATGGGAGAATGGGATGTCTGCATAGGGGATAACTACTTCTAACTGGAATACCCCTTTAATTAATGTATAATGAAAGATTCTGCAACTTTCTAATACATTTTGTGTTCCACCATCTCAAGAGGATCTCTGCTTGCTTTCAGTGAATGAGAACATTCTTTTTGCTCGAAAGGCTAAAAACCTTTTCATGCCCAACATTTTTCAAAGATGAGAGGTTGTTACGTTGTATCCAGTCTAGAAACTCCACTGTGAGCAAAACAGCCTGGACTCCATATGTTTTACCTTCACTGTCTAGGCTTAATATAATAGTCACAAACACAAAGAATCAGGTTTGTATAGGTTTACAACCTCACTGGGACAGCAGCTGGTTAGGTAAGGCTACTTTCACACTTGCGTTGTTGTTTTCCGGTATTGAGATCCGGCAGAGGATCCTAATACCAGAAAAAAAACGTATCCGTTTAGTCCTCATGCATTTTGAATGGAAAGAGATCTGTTCAGGATGCATCAGGATGTCTTCTGTTCGGCCAGCATTCCATTTTTGTGACCGGACACAAAGCCGCTGTAATCTGCGGTTTTGTTTCCGGTCATAAAACTGGTAAAAAACGGGTCAGTCATTAAAAACAATGTAAGTCAATAGTGACGGATTTTTTTTTTTAGGAGACCAAAAAAACAGATCCGTCATCCATTTACGTTCAATGTATTTAGTGCCGGATCTGTTTTTTCTGTTTTTATGACCGTTTTTTTCTGTTTTGAAATCAAAACAGAAATAAAAACGGATCCGTTTAATTCCAGTATTGAGATCCTCTGCCAGATCTTGATTCCGGAATTAACAACGCAAGTGTAAAAGTAGCCTTTCACAGTACAAGCTGCTAGATACTGAAGTCACTTGGTGTCTTTCCTGTGTAATGGGGTTTTCATCCAGTTCCTGTGGTTGCAAATTACATAAATATATGGAGGCGGGGTTTATCACGTCATTCGTTCCAGAATGCTAGCTTCAAAAAGTTGCAGAATAGGGCTTCTGCAACTTTTTGGATCCCTTGTTCACAAATGTTGTGACCTTTTTACATTTTTACACTGCTCACTCCATGTTTTGAAAAGTGGTTGGTAAATTGGGCACGGTTACCTATGTTAATGAATTTTACTTTAGATTTATCACTGAGACTTTTTAAAAAGTCACAAAAAAAGTTGCAATTTCACTCCAGTAGGGGGTGGTGCAGAAAAACTGGAGTAGCATTTCTAGACAAAAGTGTTAGGTTTAAGAATAAGACAAATTTAGCAAACCACATGGACTATTACAGCAGAGAAAGCAGCATGCATATGTGTATACATGAGAGTACTGTATTTGTATCTTCACTATGAAGATACAATAATACAAAATATAAGAAATATCATTATTCATTTATATTTGATTATATTATCAAATTTTACTTTATTGAAATCTGTATTTAGAGGGAACCTGTCATCAACTTTATGCTGACCGTACTAAGGGCTGTATAAAGTAGTGACATAAATGCTGATTTCAGTGATGTCACTCATGAGCTAAAAGTAAGCGGTTTCTGAGAACCAACATCATAATGATTGCAGCCCAGGCCTTGAAAAGAGTCAAATCTACCTGAGAAGAGTCATGGTTATTCATAATCTCCTGTACTCCCCACCTATCTGCTGATGATTGGCAGTTCTCTCCTAGAGAGAAAGGGAGAAAACTAGGTAGAAGTCTGTCAGTCATCAGCAGGAGGGCAGGGAGAACAGGAATTCATGACTCTTCTCAGGTGGCCATGACTCTTTTCCAGGCCTAGTCTACAATGATTGTGATGTTGATTCTCGGCAACCACTTACAACTTATAAATGACATACCGCTGAAATCAGCTCACCTGTCTCTACTTTATTCTGCCGTTAGTATGGGAAGCATAAAGGTGATGACAGGTTCCCTTTAAATGTGATACAATTCATTATAAATGTATATAGTGTATGTAATATATATCAGTATGTATTGTATTATTATAAAAACATTAGTAATAATAATATACAATACAAATATATTAATTAATGTTATAATAATATGAAAAATATAAAAACAATATAATACAATAACAATATAATAGTTTAGACTGGTATAATTTTTTATGATTTTCATGTTGTTTATTATATCTTTTCTTATTTAGATTTCTTATATTTTTATGACATTTTACAATATTATTTGCTACACAATAATAATAACTATTAAGATTATCATATGACTATTAAAAGCAGCAGCTCTTCTTTATATTTTTTGTATTCTTTATGTGAAGAGAAAATCGCAATGACAGTTACTGCTTCTTCAGATTGTACCAATCTGGTATTAGGCATGAACACATCCTATAGTCAGCCATGCAGAGGTCAGTCTACCATCAATCCGACCGACATTCCAATATTTGTCACTATCTGGTAGGTGAGTCTTAAAGGGCGTGACGTTTTGTCTGTAATGGCTGAATCCATTCAAAGCGATAATAAATGGATTAATTAACAAACATACTGTAATATAAAAGAAAAGCCGAATTAAGGAAAATGAATAAAAAATGTAATGATAATCTGGATAAGCGTCTGTCCCGGTCATGTGATGGTCACACGGGTGCAGGGTCGTTAAAGTGCAGTTATCAGAGCTTTGTCCTGTATAAAAACATGGTGCTCGGGGTTATCAGGTCTACAACTACATTCAGAATGATTTCAGATTATAAGAATGAGCAGCGCAGTTGCCTATAGCTGTACAGCAGTGACGTGGTTAAAGACAGAAGTATCTGTCAAGCACAAGCCGTGCTGACCATCTTCACAAAATGAGACTGTAATACCCAATTCTGCTACTTGGCATCCTGCCAAAGAGACTGAATCAGCCAAGCGCAAAACTAGAGTTTAGGAACAAATCACGAGATAGATATAATAAATTAATATAACATATACAAATACATTTATCTATACATACACTCACACACATACATACATACTGTACATACGCTCACTCACATTCATACATACATACTGTACATACACTCACATTCATGCATACTGTACATACACTCACATTCATACACATGTATCCTGACATGTGCACACTCATAAATTCATACATACAAATACAGTACTCTCATTTATACACATATGCATGCTCTCACATACATAAATTTAGGGCAGGGCTACACGGTGACAAGTGTCACGCGACAGTAAGTCGCAGAAAAGTTGGGCTACAAAAAAATATGTGTGACTTGTCTTTAAAACTGTGATCTGGCTGTGAAAACACAGCCAAGTCACAGGCATGTCTCACGTCGCGTTTACATTCAATGGAGAAACTTGCAATGTGCAATAAAAAAATCCAACATGTCTGGATTTTTTGTGGCTGTTGCATTGCACCATGTGGCATGTCACAATGCAACACCATTGACAGTACATGAGATGTCACCCAACTTTCTTACAAACATTTTTGAAAAATGGGTCGTTCTGAAGAGCTCACTGAATTCCAGCATGGTCCTGTACCTGGAGGCCACCCCTGCAACAAGTCCATTTGTGAAACTTCTTCCCTCCTAGATGTTCCACTATCAGCTATGAGGGGTAGTATTGGAAAATGAAGGAATTTAAGAACTAAAGCAACTCAGTCATGACGTGGCAGACCACGTAAAGTTACAGAGTGGGGTCGCCAAGTGCTGAGGTCCATAGTGCATGAAAGTCACCAACGTTCTGCTGACTCCATAACTGCAGAGCACTAAATCTCTTCTGGCATTAACATCAGCACAAAAACTGTGCCCCAGGAGCTTCATGGCAATGGTTTCCATGGCCAAGCAGCTGCATGCAAGTCTAGTTTCAGAGTGGCACTAAAATCTTCTGGCAGAGGAACAACCTGCTGGAGTTCATTGTATCTGGTATAGCCGGATACTACTTCTCCCTCCGTAGCCCTATTGCTTGCAGCGCTATTTGTCTGGCCAACTCCTGGCACTAATGTAGGAAACAGGCCAGATCCCCGTCGGTTAGCTGGGTCCCATTATAGTCAATGGTGCCTGATGGTGCTCTGGCCCATTACGACTATGTTGGAATAGCCTACTGAAAGATTTGAAACTAGCCTTATATCACCAAGCACAATTCCAAGCATCAGATGGAGAGGTGTAAAGCAAGCTGCCACTGGCCTATGGAGCAGTGGAAAGGTTTTCTGTGGAGTGACTCTTCTTTGTCTGGCCATCTGATGGACAAGTCTGGGTTTCATAGATGCCAGAAGAAAGTTACCTGCCTGACTGCACTGTGCCAACTGTGAACTTGGTGGAGGACGGATAATTCTATGGGGTTGTTTCTTAGGAGTTGGCCTGGGTCCCTTACTACCAATGAAGGTAACCCTTAATGCTCCAGAATACCAAGACATTTTGGACAATTGTATGCTTCCAACTTTGTGAGAACAGTTTGGGGAAGGTCCTTTTCTGTTCCAGCATGACTGTGCCATAGTGCACAAAGCAAGATCCATAAAGGATCCAAAAGGTTGAGTGAGTCTGGAGTAGAACAGGGATCAGCAACCTCTAGCACTCCAGCTGTTCAGAAACTACAACTCCCAGAATCCTCCTTTGACTTCTGTGGGAGTTACAAGAACAGCCAAGAAAGTGTGCATGCTGGGAGTTGTAGTTTCACATCAGCTGGCGTGACGAAGGTTGCTGATCCCTGGTGTAGAAGAACTTGAGTGCCACACAGAGGCTTTGGGATAAACTAGTAAGCAGATTACAAGCCAGGCTTCTCATCCAACATCAGTGTCTGAACTCACAAATGTTCTTCTGAATGAATTGGCAAAAAGTCCCACACTCCAAAATCTTGTAGAAATTCTACTTAGAAGATTGGAAGTTGTTTTAGTTGCAAACGGAGGACCAATTCCATATAACTACCTATGGATTTAGAATGGGGTGTCATAAAAGCTCCGGTAGGTGTAATGTCTAGATGTCCCCATACTTTTATCCATATAGTGGGTCATTTATTATTCTAAAATATGCCTATATTAGGTGTTTTTCAGGTGCAGATGGCGTTGCAACGACTAGTTGCGCCGCTATCTGTGACTTTGCCCCACTCAAGCAAGTCTAAAATTTTGGGCATGGCATGGATGGGGAAGAGGACTGGCTGTCTTACATTTAGAACTGGCGCTGGATAGGCCGAAGTTATGGAGAGGCCTGTACATCTTCATAACTTCGGGGGATCCACCACCAGCTTAAGGCTTTATTAAACCTAATAAATGTGCCCCATAGTGTCTATTTATCTATCTATCTATCTATCTATCTATCTATCTATCTATCTATCTATCTGTCTGTCTATATACACACACAATACCTCAAACCCAGTGCTCAGTCTCTATTATAAGCCAAACCCAAATGGCTGGTGCTGGCCGTCCCCTGTGTACCAACATCACAAGGCCGCACAGCTTATTTATATAATGAGATTTCTTCTTTGCCCTGCACAGCATAATCAAGTGGGAATAGGAAGGAGATGAGTCTGGGATGAAAGATCTGCTGCGCAAGAGGAGGAGTGAAGACTTTCAGGGAACTCAGACAGCACGATGCAGAAAATCAGGTCAGCCGAGGGTGAGGAGATGCTTTCTCCTAGCCTGGGCTTTTAGCTGCCAGACTAGATTGTAAGATCCTTCGGGACCAATCTCCTTTATTCAGTATATACAGTGCGGCTTTAATCCCGTGTGTTCAATGCTTGTTTTACATTGGCACCTGGCAACCAATCAAAGAAGAGTAGAATCAGAATATTACCAGCCTGATGCGTGAGGCCCAGAGCTGCAGATAATAGTCTATCTTCATACACAATGCATGCAGTACCTACCTTCAGCATCACAGGCAAAAGGGAGAAGTGCGCCCCCTGCAGCCCACTTGTGTTACATACTTCAATGAGGGGGGGGCGGTGTCCTGTTTAGTTTGTGATTTGCAGCTTTAAATATGGGTTGTTGAGGCAGAGCAGTTGGATCTTGTCACTCTACCCCCAATACTTTACCCCACTCAGGGCTCCTTCAAATATAATTTTGTAAAAAAAAAAAACATCTAAAAAACCTGACATGATCAGCATTTTTGGAGCATTTTGCGGCATTTTTGCCCATACAGTTTGTTTTAGTACCTGTCATTCTATTAGATTAAAGTGTATTCCCCCTCTAATGTCACTTTTTCTGTAGAGCTGTATGGAGAAAAATTAAAGTGACCTTCCATTCAAGAAAACAAAATCTCATTAACGAACAGAACATTTACATGGTGACCTCCTTCTTCTCCGTTTAGCTGCAGATACGCTAATTCTCAGGCTCCTCTTCTGCCATCAATGATGGCCTCACTGTTTCTCAGACTATCTCGAGCATACTGTGCATTTGATAGCCCAAGACACTTCCTGCTGCCTTTGGATTGGCCAGCACTGCTCATGTGAACAGTGCTGGCCAATCCAGGAGCAGGGCTGGACAAACAGGAAGTGTGTTGGTCGACTGATGCATAGTGTTCATCAGGTAGTCTAAAAAATGGTGTGGCCACCTTGGATGGCTTGAAGAGGACCTTTCACCTCTGCTGACATGCCTGTTTTAATAGCTTCATGCATTCCCCACGTACTAACAATTCTGGAACATCTATTCTTATGTCTCTATGTTGTGCCATTCCTTTATTATTTCTGCTAGAAGTTATGAATGAATTACTAGCAGTCTGCAGTAAGGGTACAGAGGGGAGGTAACCAGTTGGGGGTGTGTACCAGCACAGTTTGAAAACGGCAGCACTGATTGGATAGAGTGAGTCTGTGCAGGTACACACCCCCAACTGGTCACCTCCCCTCTGTACCCTTACTGAAAGCTAATAGCAATTCATTCATAACTTCTAGTAGAACTAATAAAGGAATGGTACAACATAGAGTCATAAGAATAGATGCTCCAGAATTGTTATTACATGGGGAATGCATGAAGCTATTAAATCAGGCATGTCAGGAGTGGTGAAAGGTCCCCTTTAAGAGCAGGGGCAGACTGGCCATAGACCCTACAGGGAATTTTCTGCCCTCGCCCTCCTCATGGCTGCCAGCCAGGTAAATAATTATCTGATGCTAGTAGCATCAGGTACTTAGGAACCTGGCCGACAGCCGCAGGTGCCCTCCATCACCATCCTCAGGATGGTGACACAATTGAATACTGCAGCAGCCCCGCCCACTGTCCATTTGGAAATTCCTGCGGCATGGGGCCACTTTTAGTAAGTGTTCTGTTCGTTCCCTAGTTTCCCTGAGGGAAAAAGTCAGACCCAGAGCATGTTGCAATTTGAAAAAAAATGACATTGACACAAAAATGCACTTTAAAGGAGTTATTCAACCCCTATAATGCCTCCCCAAATGTCCAATCCCCTCAAACACATTTTACTTACCCTGCACCCCAGACGAGATGAGCCTCCCTAGCGTCACCCGCGATGCTAGGAAAGCTCGTTCCCGTGCAGGACCTTATATAAGGGAGAGATTTGCACCTGTTTTGTGTTTAGAGCCGCACCTTGTTTTGGCTCAAAATCACTGGAAATCACTGACCAAACACTCACTGTGTGAATGAGACTGAGGCCTCATGCACGCAAATTGTGGTCTGCAATGCACAGGCACCAACCATAGGGACACTGCGTGCAAACACAGACCCATTCACTTGAATGGGGTCCGTGATCCGCATCTGACGGTCTGGTGCAGAGGCACGGACAGAAACCCCATGGAAGCACACAGTGGTGCTTCCGTGCCTCTGTTCCGCACTGACCTTCCAGATTGCGGACCCATTCACCGGTGCCCATGTATTGCGGGCCCGCTCTTTGCGGGCCGCAATATGGCCATGGCCGGGCAACGGCTGTGTGCATGAGGCCTTAACACCCCGGAGCGTGTCTGCAGCAGACCCTGCCTTTGTGAATTGCAGGAGGCTGCTGCATAGTATTTCCTATGGAGCCCTTGCCTGTAATAGGGCTCCATAGGAAAGTAGTAAAATCATCATAGACTCCAATGCAAGTGCATTGGAGTCTATGAGAATAGCAATCTAATAATTGCTTGTTATGGTTCCCTATGGGTAAAATAATTAAATAAAATTATTAAGTAAAGTTTTTAAAAATAAAAATTAAAAAAAAAACATAAAAATTCAAATCACCCCCCTTTCCCCAAAATAAAAGAACAAAAAAAATTTAAAAAAAATACACATCATGGGTATCGCCATAGGATAAAAATATAAAAATTTATTTCCCATACAGCAAACAGCGAAACGGAAAAAAAGCGTCAAAATGGCCGATTTGCCGTTTTTGGTCGCTTTATTTTTTAAAAAAATAAATAAAATGATCAAAAAGTCATACACACCCCAGAATGGTATCAATGAAAAGTTCAGATCGCTCCGCAAAAAATGAGCCCCCATACAGCTCCGTACACATAAATACCAAAAAGTTATAGGGGTCAAAATATGGCGACGAAAAAAAAATATTTTTTCCAAATCTATAATTATTTTATAATCAAAACGCAAGAAAAACTATACATATCAGATATCGCCGGATTCGCACGGAACCTGTAGAATGAAATTAATGGGTCAATTTTATTACACATCGAACGTTGTAAATAAAAAACCTGTAAAACTGTGGCAGAATTGCTTTTTTTTTTGCAATTTCACCCGATTTGGAATTTTTTTTCCTGCTTCCCACTACATCATATGCAATATTAAATGGTGGCGTTGGAAAGTACAAATTGTCCCGTAAAAAACAAGACTTCATACAGCTATGTGAACAGAAAAATAAAAAAGTTATGGCTCTGTGAAGGCAGGGAGTGCAAAACAAAAACGCAAAAACAAAAAACCCTCTGGGGCTGAAACGGTTAAGGCCCCATTCACACGACCGTATGAATGGGGCCGTATGTATTCCACAAAATTGCGGAATATATGCAGCCCCATTCACCTCTATGGGAGCGCACAGCACGGAGCTGTCTCCGTGCCGCGGCTCCGCATAAAAAGATAGAACATGTCCTATACTTGTCCGTACGCACGGACAAGTATAGGCATTTTCAATGGGGCCGCACGGCGTGTGTTCCGAGCGCTGCGGAACACAGGCCGGGCAGCCCCCGTATATTTGCGGGTCCGCAATAATGCGTCTGAATGAGGCCTAAGGGTAAAGAAACGGCACTACAATAAAATGGCTGTTTGTCCTGCATGCTCAGGGTATTGTGTTTCTTCCTGATGTCTTTCCCATAGGCTTCTCTATTGGACTCAAAGGGGTTTTCCGGGAGTTTTATACTGATGACCTATCCTCTAGATAAGTCATCAGTATCTGATCAGAGGGGGTCCGACACCCAGGACCCCCACCAATCAGGTGTTTGAGAAGGCACCGGCACTCCCGTGAGCGCCGCAGCCTTCTCTTAGCTTTTCCTAGGCCAGTGACATCACGTTCATCGGTCACGTGGCCTAGGAGCAGCTCATCCCCATTCAAGTGAATGGGGCTGAGCACGATACCAAGCACAGCCGCTGTACAATGTATGACGCTGTGCTTGGTGAGCTGTGAGAGAACCACGATGCTCACGGGAGCGCTGCTGCCTTCTCTAACAGCTGATCGGCGGGGTCCCAGGTGTCAGACGCGCGCCGACCAGATACTGATGACCTATCCTGAGGATAGGTCATCAATATTAAAATCTCAGAAAACTCTTTTGAAAAATACCAGGAAAAAACATGTACAATCAGAAAAAAGTATGTTACATGTTAATCCATTTTTTTAGTTTAAAAAAAAAAATTTAATAAAATAATGATGTAAGTGAACCCTAAAAAACACTTGTTAGTGAAACTGTCCGAAAGTCTAAAACTTTTATTTTTGCCCGCCATGGAGCAGCAATCAGACTCCTCTGCAGAGACGGCCGCGCTCGTCTGCGTTAAAAGCCGGGAGCGTCCGTCAAGCATCTGAGTAAAGTGCGTGTGGCAGGTCATTACCCAGACACATTCTGGAGAGGAGGATATTCTGCTCTCGTTTGTCGCTCGGCTCAGCATAATCTCCACCGCTCCCTCAATCTGCGCTCAGACATTTATAGATGCCCAGCCAGATCCAAAAACCTGGCAGACTGCACAAGAGCAAGCTGGTATTGGGGCGAGAAGGCTAAAAATAGCGCCATTCTGTCCGCCCTCTTCAAACAATGAACAGATTTGTAAAACATTAGGGGACATTCGGCTGTCGCCTTCCCAGCAACCGAAAAATCCCATCCAGCTCCTGTATAATGCGGAGGATTGTTCTGTACATGACTCCACACCCCCCCCCTTTCCCAAAAGGCCGGAGCCATTGTTTAACTATTTAACGTACCCACATCCCCCCACCTCGGTAAGGACCATAAGCATCAATGGGGTGTATGAGAAAAATGTCTGCAAAAATAGAAGCTGCACAGTGCACAGAGGCCTACTGAGAGATCAAGAGTAAGAATTACACAAGAATGGAGAACAGGAGAAGTGGTACTGTGCACACAATTCAAAGTCCGTACTGTGCAGCTATCTTGACAAATATAATACATACATTTCGCTACATAATAAATGCCTTTTGCTGAGGTGAGACATCCCCTTTAAGTGTTCATTGAATCCTTATGTGGTGTTCCATGGCCTCAGGCCCTCCACTAGGCTTAAAGGGGTTATCCAGTCATCTGCATTAAAAAAAAAAAAAAAAAAAGGCTCTGCGCAGTGCAGGGGCAGACTGGTCATAGACACTAAAAGGAAATTTCCCTGTGGGCTGATGCCCAAGCTCTCCTGATAGCCAGCAGCCGGGTAGATAATGATCTGATGCTCTCAGCATTAATTAATGCAGGAGCATCAAGGACTTACGCCCCTGACCTATGGCCGCGGGTGCCCTCCTGAATTCTACTGTATTGCCATCCTCAAGATGACGATACAGTCCTGTACTGTGGCATGGGTGGCAGTATTTTGTGCTGCACTGTGGTATTTGGTTCTGCTGGGGCGGTATTTTGTTCTGCACTATGTTATTGCTGGCCCTGCCTACTTTTGTTGTCTTGCCTTATGTCAATTTGGACTCACCTACAACTTGAGGCGACTTTTAGTATTTTTTTCGAGTTTTACGCCCCTGCAGCTCCGGTTCCAAAACTGGCGAAACAACCTCTTTAAGACGGTGTGTCAGTTCTACTTGGAATGTTCTTTAAGGATTTTAAGAAGTTCCTTATACGCTGTGTTTCAATTTCCCAGTATTTAGAAGATCTCTGTTTACTGACATTGAATGGGGACATTTTTCATATCCATCACATCCATCTCATTACAGACTTTACGCTTCTCATAGCTGAGGGTATGTTGCAATTGTATCCAGTCTTGATTATTCTCTGTGACAGGATTCTCCAACCTCTCCAGCTATTGCAAAAAAGTACAACTCCCATCATGCCCTGAGAGTCTGTGGCTATTTAGGCATGATGGGAACTGTAGTTTTGCAACAGCTGGAGATCCATAAGTCTCTACATCAACAGCATAAATCTCTCTCATGTCCTAATAGATTGTTAGAAGGTATCAGTACAGATATCAGTTTGTTTATCTCATAGAGAAGGGGTCGGAAAACTCCAGCTGTTGTGAAACTACAACTCCCAGCACGCTCTATGGGAGTTTCAAGAAAAGCCGAGTAAGTGTGCATGCTGAGAATTGTAGTTTCACAACAGCTGGAGTGCCAGAGGTTGCTGATCGCTGTCATAGAGCATAGTCTACAATGGATAGAACTGTAACAAACCCTCATCCGGGAGACGTATTAGAACTGTATCGGCTTTCAGCCTCTGGATGTAAACAAGAAAGTTCCTATGCACTGACAGCAAGCAGAGATCTCGAAAATGTGGAGGGATTGATATAGAGTATGAGGTGAGGTCACATTAGTTATTGACTTCTGCCACGCATGTGATGGTGTATATGGCATAGTGGGGGCGCCAAAGCTCACACAGATGGAAACACATGGCCCTTGATTGATCAAGCCTTTACTCCAGAATTCTGGCTTCAAAAGACCCATTTTTGTTTTTAGACTTTTTGTATTTTTACACCACAGTTTTGAAACATGGGTGGGTAAGTGGTTGTGGTAGTAGCTTTTTTAAACAAAAGTGTTAGGTTTAAAGGGTTAATCCAAGAGTAATAAAGACCTGGCTGACCCACGGTGGTGATCATACTTACCTGGTTTACACTCCCGGGCCAGCTTTTCCTTTCCCTGCAGTGCTGAAGACAACATTCGACATCCAGTTAACGGGAAAGGAGGGAGGCGGAGCACGTGACTGCTGCAGCCAATCACAAGCTGCAACAGTGACCTGCTCCCCTTGCATAACAACTGGTCACATAAGGGAAGCAGGTCATTGATGCAGCCTGTGATTGGCTGCAGCGATCACATGTACTCCTGTTGACGGATGTTGATTTCAGCTCTGCAGGGAGAGGAAGAGCTGGCCCAGGACTGACAGTGACCGAAGCCAGCGACAGGGGCCAGGTAAGTATGATTACCACTGCAGGTCGCCCACTCTGGGAGGTCTTTATTAGTCTTCGATAACCTCCTTAACAGCGAGAAAAATTTATCAGACAAGATGTGACATTTAATAAAGTATGCCAACACAGACTCAAGCAAAACTGACTTCAAATATTCCCCTCATGATAAATTCCCCCCATATTGTTCACCACCTTCATCAAAATTGGTTGTTCATACTTAGAAATTTGTAAAGTCTCCCTCCAACAAATGGATGTTTTCTGTATAGTATACATTCATTATGCCTTTACCCTTTTATTTAAACGGTATGCAAATGACACGTAAATGAAGCTCTGTCCTTCCCCCATGGTGTGCTCTGCACATCTTTTCTTGCTTCCATCTATAGGTGAAGGGATGTAGAGTCTACAGGACATGTTCAGCCTTCAGACAAGATCGCAGAGGCTGCATAAAACACCATGAAACCAGCCTCCATTTTGTTCCGACTTCGACACTGCCTTTACTTCTAAAATAACCGAGTAGAAATGTACAACTTGTACTTTTGTTTAGTAGTTCGGTTTGTCAGCTGGTATTAAAAACGAAGACAACAGCGTGGGCGGGAATCCTAGGGTTTTTTTTTATGCACAAACATGTGCTGTGTGGAACTGAGCGATTGCTTTCCAAAAAAAAAAAAAAAAACCTGTGCAGCCTCCAGACGTATAAAATGAGCAGAGCTGCTACCTGCGGCTGCTGCAATCACTAAGGGAACAAGCGTACTCTATGAAGCTATTGTGCCAGCCGTCGCTGCTGGGTCCCAACACCTGGGAGCAAATAACAGACACAGCAAAATGTCCTGTGTACAGGCTACAACAAAATGGCGGCTGATCACTAGGGACATGGCAGAAAGTGATTTTTTTCCCTATTAGGATAGCTTCCTTTTAAACTAAGGGTATCCGTATGATGTACTATCAAAGCTCAACTCTTTTACACTAAAGGCCCCTAGAAATGCCAATCAGGGAGCCAGAAGGACTTTTTAGTCAAGAAGATCTTTCGTATTCTCAGACCTGGTCTAGGTGGTGCAAAAGTCACCAGAGATATGGGGATGCACAAAGGTGGCATATTTGTAGTGGTGCCAAAAAGGAGAACAAGAAAGTTGCATGGAAAGGTCACATGACCAGGGGTGTGGCTATAGGGGAAGCAGCTGCTTTGGGGCCTGAACTCAGAAGGGGCCCGTCCAGGAGGAGGACTAATAGATTTTATTGTCAGAGCCTCCTCAATAGTATTATATAATGACATTATATACAGTGACACTATAGGAAACAGACGTGCTGACTGCCCTAGCCTGAGAGTGATCTTGACTAGCCGCAGGAGTGGGGGTTGCGAAAAAGGTCTTGGGCCCGTTCAAAAATTTGCTGAGGGGTCCAGTCATTTCTAGTTACACCACTGCATATGACATAATGTCAACATGTGACTCAACCAAAGGATGGCACAGAAATGTATCACATGACCCCTGTAGGCCCTGCTGAATGGCTGAGAGTAACTAAAATACATTACAATTACAGTCGAGACATGAAGATTAAAATGGCCGTGGCCTACTTTATTAAATGTAAAATGTTACATGAGAACCAAAAGCTATTAAAACTATTATTAACATTGATAAATTCATCCCAACCTAGGGTGACTAGGCCGCAAAACAAAAAAAGACAACTAAACAAAACTGGGAAGGGTGGGTGCAACAAAAGCTGCCCCACAGGCTATTGAACGAAAAGGTAACCCCGCCTGTGACGCTGCTCTTATATAGCCCCAACCACCATCACATGTTAACCCTCACCACCAATGACGTCTTGTTACAGAGATCAGTCATAATCTGCCTCAATTCCAAGGTCACCATAGGTCCTTTACCTAACCAATTAGGCCATATCACCAGGCAGATAAAAATCTGCCTTGTGATAAAGAAGCCAAGAGCGGGAAACTTTCCCGCCAAAACCACGTACACATGGATGTCAATATTACCATGAGGATCCCTCACGAATGTCTGGGATCCCACATAGTCTAGTCCAGTGTTATAAGGCCATTTGCTCCATGTGTCACCCTAAAGACGACTTATGCTGTTGGCTGAGGCAACTTTTATAGGGAGATCTCCGTGTTTAACATTACCAGCATCACCCCCACTTTATAGAGTGGATACCACTGGGTAATATCTTCTTTTTGTTATTAAACATATATTTGACATGCGTCTGTCCAGTTCAGCCTGTTGTCCTGCACAGTTGATCCAGAGGAAGTACAAAAAATGCTCATGAAGTAGAAGCCAATTTTTCCTTATTTTAAGGGGAAAAAGATCCTTCCTTACTCCCTGGATCAACGACCCTCCTCCAATAACTATAACCTGTAATATTATTATACTCCAGAAATACATCCAGGCCCCTCTTGAACTCTTTTAGTGAATTCACCATCACCACCTCCTCAAGCAGAGAGTTCCATAGTCTTACTGCTCTTACCGTAAAGAATCCTCTTCTATGTTTGCGTAGAACCCTTCTTTCCCCTAGATGTAGAGGATGTCCCCTCGTCACAGTCACAGTCCTGGGGATAAAAAGATGATGGGAGAGATGGCAGCTTCAACTGACTAAAGGTTGAGATCAACGGTGACCTCAATAGTTCAAGCACGGATCTCTCCCTCCTCTGACCTTCCCCCGCCCTGGATAAACCTATGTCTAGTCACCTCTTTAGCATCACCCTCTGTACACAGGAGTCTCATACAGCACAGCTCTCCTATCTCTGGTGTTGAGAAGTTTGGTATGTTCTGAGACTTGTAGGTCCACACTATGGACATATGGGTTATTCAATCGATAACGTGCACTGGTACCCATCTAGGGTGAGAAACCCATCATTTGTAACCAATAATAACCAATAATTAATGCCCTCCAGCACAACCCTGTAGGAAGATGTCTCACCAGCCATGGGAAGGGGAGGGGGTCATTTCTCAAAGTGAACACACTTATCCTAAGAACAGATCACAGGGTGACTTCAACCGTACATAAGAATACAGTTGTGTGACCTACAATCAAGTCCCGCATCACATATTACTCTAAGGCCTCATGCACACGAACGTGTGCCGGCCGTGCCCGTGCTGCGGTCCGCAATGCACAGGCACTGACCGTGAGGCCACCGCATGCGGATCGTGGACCCATTCACTTGAATGGGGTCCGCGATCCGCATCCGAGGGTCCGCACCGCAAAAAAGTAGTGCTTGCGCTACTTTTTTGCGGTGCAGAGGCACGGCCAGAAACACCACGGAAGCACACCGTAGTGCTTCCGTGGTGTTCCGATCCGTGCCTCCGCTCCGGATCGCGGACCCATTGAAGTGAATGGGTCCGCGATCCATGATGTGGGCTGCACACGGCCGGTGCCCGTTTATTGCGGACCCGCCGTATGCGTCCCGCAGCACGGCCACGGCCAGCACACGTTCGTGTGCATGAGGCCTCATGCACACGGCTGTTGCCGGGCTGTGTCTGTATTGCGGACTACAAACAGCGGATCCGTATTATATGGGCCCCGGCTATATGCACACCACATCATGGATGCGGACCCATTCAGTTAAAGGTCTCCAGACAGCATTAAAACAAAGTGTTTGAACAAATCAACTTTGGATCTATGATCTGAACCTCGATTCACTCAAGCCTATCAGTGACGTTACGGTCATCGGTCACATGGCCTAGGTGCAGTTTAGTGACTAGGGCTGAGCGCAATACCAAGCACAGCCACTATACAACGTATGGCGCTGTGCTTGGTAAACTGTGAGGAGGCCACGGCGCTCACCTGAGCATTGCCATCTCCTCAAGCAGCTGATCGGCGGCGGTCTCGAGTGTCGGACCCCCACTGATTACATACTGATGACCTATCCTCAGGATCAGTCTAGCGTTGCTAGCATAGAAATGAAGGTAGTCGCAGCGACCGCAACCCCAGAATAATAATCCAGTAGTGTTTTATTTGCACACATGCGAGACGCACTGTCCCCATTAACTGCTACACTGCGGCCCTTGTGCGCGACTGCTATCACACGACTAAGATCGCCATGTAGCTGTACCCTCAGACCTTTGATATCTCACTGTGACGTATATGTGTTGTGACCCTTTAAGGTCAGAAATGTGGAAATACATAATGCATTTAAAAACATTCTAAAAAGAAAAAAGGATAGGTGAAAACAAAAAATGTCTTCTGATCTTTAACATAAAGAAGCCAAATCACCAGCACAGGGAGATTCAGCCTCACACACAGGGCTTTAGGTGCAAATTTTTCAAAAGAAATGCAACTAGGGGATCTTGAGCCTGTCCCTTTAAGGGCAAAATTAGCAATGTCCTTAAGGGGTTAAACTGAAGGGTCAGTACTATGATATGTAGCTCCACTGGTATAGGGTCATTGCCCGTGACCGTTATAGAAACAGAGCGCACTCTCCCCTCAGCACAGACGGCTGGATGGTATCCTGGCACACAAAGGGTTACAGCTGACTGACGGACATAGAGGTCACAGCCGTGTCACACAGCTCCGACTTTCCACTGCGCGGCCCAGCCAACCACGTGTATTTATCCCGGCATGTGTCCACTGGCAACGCCCCGCCGCCTTTTATTCGTCAGGTTTGCACTATGGTCCTGCCTCTTTACCGGCTTTACTTTTCATTGGCCGTATCCGCTGTCCATCACGTTCCAGACGGCTTGGTGACGTCACTGTCTGGAAACGCCTCTCCGTGTCCTAAGGGAACATTTAAAGAGACAGAAGGCATTTAATTATCCCTGGCTGGGATGTGAGGTTGTAGACTGCGTTTCTGACCTGCCGGCTGTGCTCTGTCACATGGTGATCCCCGAGCTGCAGGAGGCAGACAGGTCCCTCATAATGACAACGACTATCATCATTATCATCATCTGTAGTAGTAGTAGTAGTAGTAGGTTGTATATTTCTTTGGTTACTTTAAAGGGGTTTTCCCATCTCAGGCAATGGGGGCACGTTGTAACACGTTTCACCTGTAAATAAACCCAATATCAGTAAACTGCAAGTTTTTTATGTGTTTTTAAAAAGCGACGTGTAAACCATACCTAAAGGTCAGATTCTGCTTCTCCTCTTTACTGAATCCACACCTGGTTTTTGCTTCAAAACTGTCTGAAAACGTAAAACCGCAGCACCCTTAGGCCTAGTTCACATGAAGTCTGTTGCCGGTTAAATTTGGCACAAATTCTGAGTCAAAAAGACAGAATCTGCTGCCCCGCTGTTTTCAATGGGAGGCTGCACGCAGTTTTTAGCCATGACAACACCATGAAAGGATTCGGCATGTCCTGGCGCGGTGTCTGGAGAAACTCCACTGGAGAACCCGGTGGGTGTTTGCTCATGGTTTAGCTATATTCAGTGGGGTCACACCGCAAGTGGCACCATGGCATTGCCACTGATAAACCATATACGTGGAGGAGTTTGCAAAATGTGTTTCACCTCTGCACGGCTTCTCGACGGGTAAATGTCTGAATACTCGGAAAAAAAATGTATTCAAACGTGTAGCACAATGGGTACATTCATTGTAATAGGGCATTGTAATGTGTACCCTCAGGAGGCTTCTGTACAGGTCTCATCAAGGCAGCTGAACCACAAGTCCCAGCAAGCCCAGCCTGCAGAACAAATGACAGACATTGTAATTCTATGGTGGCAGGACAAATAATGTCCATCATAGAGTCTGTGGCGTCGTGTGATGCCCCCCATGCTGGGATGTGTAGTTCTCTGACAGCGCAGCTGCTGCTCTGTATACAGATCTCCTGGCATCAGTGTCTGTGGGCGCAGTAGGTGCAGAAGAGCTGGGCACAGGATAACACTGCAGCACTGGCTCCTGCTCCCTCTGTCTGGTACATGATTTGTATTTGGGAGAATATGACTTATGAATACGAGATGATAATAAAAATAACCCAGATAGAAGGTAAGATATTATTCTGTCACTGGTGAGAGAGAGAATCTGCCAACTCAGGTCTGCAGTGCTGATGCCTTAGAGACGGAGGATAGATAGATAGATAGATAGATAGATAGATAGATAGATAAATAGATAGATAGATAAATAGATATGAGATAGATAGACACAGATATATAATAGATAAATATATGATAGAAAGATAATAGCTATGTATATAGATACTTTAGATATAAAAGATATGATAGATATACAAATCGATACATAGATAGATAAATAATGACATAGATGCAGTGAAAGTACTCTGTCTCTTCTATCTATCTATCTATCTATCTATCTATCTATCTATCTCATCTATCTATTCATCTATTATCTGTCTATCTATCTATCTAATCTGTCCATCTCTTTGTCTCATATATATCTCGTAAATGACATAGATAGATGAAGAGATAGATAGATATACAAATAGATACATAAATATAGATAAATTGATAAGATGCGGTATATTAGGTAGACAGATAGAGTCCTAGCAGCAGTGTATATATATATATCTGTAACTTAGCATAGAGTTAAATCAATAAAACTAGATGAGACAATTATTCTCTCTCAAATACAGATGTAGTACAGTTGAGTTTGTCATCCGGCATGATGAGCCATAACATCACAATCTTCTCGTAATGTACACAGTTACCACAATGTACCAGTTCAGCTCTGCTACATATATAGGTAAATTCCTTCTATTATCCATCCTGCAGGGCTACATTTGCCCAGGCCCTGCCATCAACACAGATAATAACAGCAGCCTTAAAGGGAAGGTCTGTCCCCAGCAGTGATTGGCACCAGTTCTTTGCCGCAGTTCGAGATAAAAAAAAAATCAAAAAGTTGAGAAGTGAAGTCGCCTTTTATCTGCATTGAATCCTTTGTGTCCTTGCAGTCATCCCGGGCTGGGTGCAGGGTCCTTTGATGGAGCTGCCAGGCAGTGAAGGTGTTAAGTGATGCAGGGGGAGGGGGGACGTCTAGCATTGAAATCCTAATAGATATGTCTAGACAGGCTCTTGGAAATTCCTGTGACTGCGGGATGGGAACAGATGTACTAAAATAGACATTCTACCCACCTAGGCACACGCTCCTCAGTGCCATCTTCTGCTGGAAAGGGGCAGCCAGTCTGCACTGCCAACTTTATTTCTAGTTGTAGCTACCTGCCTCCCCCTTCACAGACTGATCTGCAGATGCCCCCCATGATGCCACCATGCCCTGGCATCTCTCACCTGACATGATCTCCTCCACCCTTGCCCTGGTATTAGTTCTCGTCTAACCTGGCTAATTTTAACATTCTCCCCTCTCTTGCAGAGTTGTGGAGAAGCTGGGTTATAGAAGTATTGGGAACTATAATGCTGGTCACCCAGCTTCTCCAGACTCCAGAATGGCAAATCTGCCTAGTTGCGCCGCCTAGTGTGGGATGTAACCCTGCGTCACTGGCCATCGTCATTCAGAAATCTTGGAAAGTTGGGTTAAAATAATATGTGAGAGTTGTGGGCATATCTGGTTGTGATCCAGCTTTCCCAGTGTCCAGCATGGCACACCTAGTAAGTATATAAAGCGTATGGCACCGTATCTTATAAAATGTGTCATCCAGGACCCTGGGAAAGTTGGCCATTTTGTCCCCCAGCCTTGGCAGAGTCCTGAAAGGCAAGTCTGATAATACTAGGGAGATTATCCTTTCAGGATTCTGAGACAGCTGGGTTGGGCGCTGGAATTGTCACCATATTGGTTCCCAGCTTCAATCTGCTTAGTCACACGGTGATATGGAAGTGATTTGCCATTCAGGACAGTGGGAAAGCTGGGTTAAGAACTAAGTGGAAATTGTGTGTGAAGTTTTCTCAGACCTGTGTAATCTTAGCACTAGGGTGCATTCACACGACGTGACGGCCACGCCCGCGTTGCGGACTGCAAATCGCAGATTTACACCCGTGTGCACCCCTCATCACGGTGCAGACCCACTGACTCTAATGGGTCCGCAACCCACAAGAAGACAGGACATGTTCTAACTTTTGCAGCACTGAGGCACGGACCCGAAAGAACATGGAAGCCCTTCTGTGTGTTCCCCTGTGTTTCTGGGTCATGTCTTATCTTTCGCCACATCTTGCGGATTGCAGACCCATTGAAGTCAGTGGTCGGTGGCCATCTTTAGTGGATCCACAGTTTGTGGTCTGTAACACGGGCACGGTCATGTGAATGCATCCTTATCCAAGCCCAGGATGATGTTGAGACTTCCCGGATGATGGGAGTTTGACTGGACGAGGTCATGCATGTATAACGCTAGCCATACACGTTAGTCTTTTGTCGGGTTCGGCCGGCGGTGTACGGAGAGCTCCTGACTCTCGGGGGAGACAAGGATCAGGTTAAATGAATATTTTCGCCTGACCCTTCTGTCTGGCAGCGGCTTTCTCCTCTCTCCTCATAGAATCCACATTCGGCCGAGGGATTCGGGACTCAGAGCTTTCCGCCTAACAGTCGTTCAGGCGACAGCTCTTGAATGTGTATGGGCAGCTTAACACTTTCCTGGTGTATACAGATGCCAAGATGGCAGCAGGGGACACCCAGGTATTGGCATTGCAGCCTCCTGTGTCCTGATTAGCTTCCATTGGAGAAAGACAGCATCGACTAGCTATTCACTTTATCATAAAGGGAAAGCAGTGACTGACAAAACAGGGGGGGATCTACATTGGTCTGTCACCCAGCTTTCCCATGCTCCTGAATGGCAAATTCTGAGAGCATACGGGAAACCGTGCTGGAGTTGTAATAGTTGTCACTTGGTGGTCACCCAGCTTTCCCGAAGGTCTGCATCTATCTAGTTTTAAAGCAATAACTGAGCAACATAACACTGCAAAAACAAGGCAGGTCTGCCTTTCTGGAGTTTGGGAAAGCTGAGTTATAACCTGCGGTAATGGTACTCGAACTGGTAATGGCGGCCATATTAGTTGTCCCTGAGGGATTTTTAACAACTTGACAACAGAGAAAGCGACTTCATGCTGCTCGCTGTGCAGAGGCTACAACTGTTACCACCCAGGGGCCAATTATAAAGCATTATTTTGGGTGCAGATTCCCTGTTAGTCTATGGGCGAGTGATTCAGTAATATAAATCAAGGTGGTTTATCAAAGGATTATAAGGGGTCATTTATCGTGGCCATTACACCTGTTTTTGGCATAAAAAATACACACATCAACCATAAAAAAAGGGTTGTCCCATCCCAAGAAAAATATTTTTAATTTTTCAAACCAGCATCTGGATCTGAAAACTTTTGTAATTGCATGTAATTAAAAATTTAGCATAGCCACTGAGGTATTCACTGAAATGTATCTGTATAGCGCCACCTGCTGTTTGCTCTTTTTCTAACTTCTCTGTCCTGCTCACTTAGATGGAAGCGCATGCTCGGTTCCATCTTTCAACTGTCACCAGATGCAGGAGAAAGGACACACCCCCTTGAGAAAGCACACACCCTCTAAGCTGCCAGCTGGAAATAAATCTAGCAGAGTAATTGGAGCAATGAATGGAGAGATCTCTGGATCCATGTGAGGTACAGGGCATGTACTGCATGATATTGGATTTTTAATAAACATTAATCATGGGATAACCCCTTTACGTATGCACAAGTTTTTATTTCGTCCTCTCCACTAGGGGGTGGTGGGATGGAATGGGAGCGTACCGGGTGCAAATTCAATCAACATTTTTTCTCTGTTTCCAGGCGTAAATAAGATTGAAATCTACGCTGGTTAGGGACTGGAGTTGATTTCAATCCAGGCGCACGGACTGCTGAAGGATACGCCTAATTTATGATGAGGTGCACGCTTCATCATAAATAAAAGCGCATCCTCCAACAGGGCAGGGGGGATCAAAAACCCGCATAAAATGGTAAAGTTGACTCCACCCAGAATGCACACGTCTCCCATCACTAGTTGCTTTATACTTGGTTTACCTGTTCAGCAGTTTTACAAATGATCCTTGCTATGGGGCCCTTACTTCTCTATGTAAGCCACTGTTGGGGACATTGCACAAACCAGCATAGGTTTGATGTCCCCTTCCCCTACTCCACCACTCAGGGTCATGGCTACCTTTATCACATGTATACCTCGGCATATATATTGATTACAAAATGTTCTTGGAATTGTGAGTCACTCATGGCTGGAGGTACTGACCTTAGGTTGCACAGTTCAGAGGAGAACAATGTTTTTTTTTTACGATGAGAAGGGCTGTTGGGGTACAGGGATCTGGGGGACCCATGTTAGTGCCCATAGCAGTGCCAACTATATGAACACAAATGCCGTAGTTCTGTTGCTCCCTGTGCTACACCACTATCATCAGCCATATTCCTTACCATTTATAGTTATTTGAATCATAATGTGGACAAGTAAATTATTTTGAAGATTAAAATTCTCCCACAAGAGAGATGTTGAGATATAGGTAGGATGGGGGCAATTGTGGTACCCATGGCAGTGCCAACTGTATACATACAAAGACCTTAGTGTGGTTGCTTTCTTTTTGTCCCATCTCTACTGATTTGAGGTATAATATGGACAAGTGCAGGATTTTGAGGGTTAAAATTCTCCCATGAGAGGGATGTTGGGGTATAAGCATGATAGGGGCCAATTGTAGTGTCCATGGCAGTGCCAACTATATACGCAGTAAGGGCTTAGTGCCGTTGGCTTCTTTGTAGCCCCATTATGATCAGCCATGTCACTTGCCATCTGTAGTGATTTGGATCATATGTGGACACGTACAGGATTGTGTGGGTTAAAATTTTCACACGAGCAGAGTCTCACCCTGAACCCCCTGACATTATATGGATAATATCACATACCTGCCACCTCCGCTGCTCCTCCCAGTATTTTATAACTGCCATAGACAGGTCTAACCAGTCATTAGCGCCACATGTGCTGACCTGAGGAGGCATCAAATTTATTTAGGTCGCAGTTTGGTCCAACTCTATGTTTATGTGGACCCTTGCCCTCTATCTACCCCAGCCTCTTCTACTATACCAGCCACAGTGCCCTCATGACAATGATTGACACAGTATACCCCAAAGTGCCATCTTACAGCGCTCCAACAAACGCCCCATTACATTACACTGCACAGTGTCCCTGACAGTGCTTGACACGGTACTCACTGCCATGCCAGCCATAACGCCTTCAAACAATGCCCCCATAATGGCCCCTTACAGTACCAACCACAGTGCCCCCCCACCCCCCATGATAGGTCATCAATTTCAGATTGGCAGGAGTACGACTACTGGCAGCGCTGCCAATCACTGTTTAAAGGGGTAGTGGAGCTCATATGAGCGCTGCTCCGCTTAAAAATTACTTGCGCATCGTCTGGCTTGTAGAGTCGGCGCAGTGAAATTACAACTACTCCGTCCCTTTAGTGAAAGGGGCAACCAACTGAAATGATACTATGCCACCGGTGCAAAGGTAATATTTAAGCTGAAGCAGCGCTCACACGAGCACCGATACTCCTTCAAACAGCTGATTAGCTGCATTACATCTTACATGTGTGATCGCCTTAACGCTACATTTTTGTAACATATCCCTAAAATGATCCCCAGACCCCATTCACACTGGGTTTTGTTTTCAATGGGAGGCTGTCCTGCCTTAACGCACACCCGTGATTTAAGGCCGCAACTGCGCCAGGAAAGGATGTGCCCATGGTTCGGGCAGGCACCACTGGAAACCACGGCAGATGTCTGCTCACGGTTTAGATCAATTCAATGGGGCCGAACAGTGAGCAAAGGAACACTGCGGTATCTGCAGTGGAAAACCCTGCGGATTTCGCCATATAAACTAATCCTTAGGTTACATGCACACGACACTGAAAAATGGACATGTGACGGACGTTTTTTTAATGGCCATCACACGTCCGTTTTAAGACCAATGGTAGTCTATGGGGTTATTCACACAAGTTTTTTTTTTTTTATGGCCAGTGAATAACGGACATCAAAAAATACATGTTCTATCTTGTCAGTTTTTCACTGACCGACTGCTTCCTTACAATTGAATGGGTCCATTTTTAACGTCAGTTTCTCAGAAGGGCAAAAGTGAAAAAAAGTCAGTTAAAAATGGACAGGTTATCTTTTTTTTAACGGGCGTTTTTGTCGTGCGCATGTGGCCTTAGGTCGGTTTCACATACAGCCATTTTCCTTTGGATGCTTTTTTTTTGTCCAGCCAAAGCCAGAAGTGCATCCATCAGGATGGAAAAAATCCTTCCTTCATATTTCCTCATCCCTTTGAATTGCCACAAAAATTACAGCTTTTATTTTCCCCCCAAAAAAGCCATATGTGAAACAACCTTTCAAGTTCCACATTTGAGGAGAATTTGAGGATGAAATACTGCACCAGCAAATGACTTTTCATAGTCTAGCTTTACTCTACAACAAGCCTCCCTCTGTTGGGCAGTCTGCTTTTTTTATTTTGACAGGCAGCTGCGCCTTTAAGAGCTGCACCCGCCCACTTGCTGCTGCGGATTGGCCGCCGCTCCTGTCAATCACTCTACTTCCCCCCTCCCCCTCCTCCTTGCAGTGGAAGGGCAGTCCCAGTCTGGCGCTGACGTCACGGCCCGTCTGGCTGCCTGGGGTTGGATCCGGCTGCAAGGCAATCTCCTTGGACTTGAGGAGGGGGAAGGAAGGACTGGGAGTCACTAAGTGCGAACCCAGGCTGGGAGTGGAGCTGTGGACTTGTCCTTTGAGGCTGGGGCTCACACTCTCCTCCAGTCCCAGTGTAGATGACAGAACCTGGGACTGCTACAAAGTAACTCTACTCCCACCACCACCATCATCCCAGCCCAGACTGCAATGTTCCAGCAAAAGCAGCACACTGAGCCCTGTGGCACCCAGTGACCCTGTGCCTCTTCTTCAAGGAGTTGCTCTTCTTTAATGTATGACTTGATGGGTTTGAACAGCACCAGCTCTGCCATCCAGTCCAATGTCTCCTGCTCCTGCAACTGCAAGAGGTCCTTGTTCCAAAGCATGGAGATCAGTGAGTACCCCCTGTCTGTGGGTGTGCGGGCGGGTGGGGGTCTGTGGAGGCAGTTGGCAGCTTCTTGGCACTTGTGCTGGCTCTACAGAAACTTTTCCTGGAGTTGGCTGTACATTGTGTAGTATAGGAGGAAGGGGAGGGGGAGTCTCCTCCACTCTGCAGGCTCAGCTCTCGCTCTGCTCTCTCTCTCTGCCTCTCTTTTATTATTACTATTATTGTTACTTTTTTGTGTTTTCTTGATACATTGTTGCTCCTGTATTGTGATTGTTAGGAGAAGTAATGGATAGAGTGGGACCCCCATGTTCTCTCGCCCAGAACCGATCCTTCTTTGCAGATTCGAGTCCAGACGCGTCCCTTTAAGCCGCCACCTTTTATTTTCTGTGTGTTTGGATGTAAATGCCCTGATTGTTCCCAGTGTACTTGCCACTTTCCAGTTTGACTGTTTCATGGAGGGGACGTGTCAATGTCATCCTTGTTGAGTTTTGACCCAGGTTGGGGGCTTGTTAACTCTTTCTTGCCTGGGTCTGATGCCTTCATCTGGTTTGGTGGTTTATAGCCCCCTTATTTTACTAAACTCCTTTGTTTTTGTTTTTTTAAAGAGTCGCTGTAAGCCCCCCTTCAGATCCCTACTCCTCTTTACAACATCCTCACGTCACCCCGTATCTCTTCAGAACCCCCCTCTCCACCGTCCTGTAGACCCCAATCACATCCCTGTGGACCCTTTCTTCTGCCCTGTGGACCCTTTCTTCAGCCCTGTAGACCTCTGGAGTCCCCGCATCTTCATAGATCCCTGTTTGCAGTGCTGTAGACCCCATTCAAAGCCCTCCAGATCCCTTAATCTTTGTGGACCTCTTCCACGTCGTCATACACCCCCATTCAAAGTCCTGTAGATGCTTTGCAGACCCCCTGCAAAGCCCTTGAACCCATCGGACCTCCACCACATCCCTGTAGACCCCCTCCGGAGCACTGCAGCTTTATAGACCCCACCGCAGCCCCATAAGACCCTCTTTATAAACTTCAAAAGGTCCCCCTCTTTCCTGCTTACTTGCCCTTTTTGTCCATATTGCTGTATTTCCCCCCAATTGTTTATTTTATTTTTCCACCCCTTCCCAGTGACCTCAGCCGCCAGAGTCTGCGACACTGAGACAACGTCTCCAAAACTTGTTTTTTTTTTTTTTTTTTCTTTTGCGCACAGAAACTCTTACATAAAGCGGGATTAATCACCTTTTCCATAGAGTCTGGAATGCAGTGGAAGGATTTCTGCACCCCAGGGGTGACTCTTACTCACTCTGCAGCACTAGCCCCCGTTGCATAGGAAAACTTCAAATAAAATGGGGGCTCACTGAATGTTTTTGTGGGTTCTCCCAGGAAGCAGAGAATTTACTGTGTAAGTTTTAATAGCGGGGGGCGAGATGTTTCCTATAGCTGCAGCCTGGGTTTAATGTCCCTGC
Organism: Rhinella marina; assembly: GCA_900303285.1. Classification (NCBI taxonomy): domain Eukaryota; kingdom Metazoa; phylum Chordata; class Amphibia; order Anura; family Bufonidae; genus Rhinella; species Rhinella marina. The sequence continues at coordinate 170,454 of ONZH01023313.1, forward strand.
GCTGAAGTCTAAGAGGGATTATGGTGACTGCACCAAAAATATTTGGGAGATGGCAGGAAGAGGGGCCATCCTGTGGCTCTCGGTGTCTACCACAACAATGCTTTGTCCTCCACAGCAGCACAGTGTATTTAAGGAGGCAGTATAGAATCCCATTATTCTCGCTCTTTAGGGGGGTGAGTTTGATTCTGTGTCGACCACAACTCTTTTGACTCTTTGTTGCCCTGTCAGTTATCGGCATCAGGCTGGAAATCCGTTATTTTAACTAGTTAAACACCCGAGTGTTGCTGGACTAATGGATGTCGTTGGTGACATTGTTGAGACCTATGGAAGCGAGACAGAGCTGAGGTTTTCAGGGTCATCGGGGTGTTATGGCAGGTGGAGGCTGGAGGACCTCGATACGCAGTGATTATTGACCTATGGTTATAAATATCGACATGTTGTTCCACTGCGTAGCGGATGATAGGGGTTGACATTTATTGATGTTGGAATCCTGAAGACGTAGCGGAAAGAGTAAAAATCTAATGCTGAAAGAATCAGTGGGTTAATGCCAGTTCATTGGCTTTACTCATGTCATACCATATCTACATGCACACCTATACTAGTATACTGATATGTGTGCGTGTTATACATGTGTCTGTATACCTCCACGTAGGTGCACATGTTAGTCTGCGTCTGTGTCTTTATATGTCTGGGTATAGGTAGGTGCATGTATGTGTATCTGTGAAAATGGATGTGCGTGTATGTGTAGATGGATGGATGTGTGTGTATGTGTGTGTGTATATATATCTATATATATATATATCTGTGTATGCATGTGTTTATAGGTATGTAGATGGATGCATATGTAGGTGTATGTGTCCCTGTCTGTATATGTAGGTATGTGTATATCTGTATAGATGGATGTGTATATGTGTCTATCTGTATACTGATGTGTATATGTATGTATGTGTTTATCCGTGTATGTATGTGTTGGATGTGTATGTGTCCCTGTCTATCTATATATGTATGTGTTTATGTATATGTAGATATACATATGTGTACATAGGAGTGTATGTCTGTGTAGATGGATGTGTATATGTGTCTGTATATTGATGTGTATATCTATGTATGTATATATATATCTGTATATGTGTCCATTTGTATATGGATGTGTATATGTGTCTATCTGTATATGGATGTGTATATGTGTCTATCTGTATATGGATGTGTATATGTGTCTATCTGTATATGGATGTGTATATGTGTCTATCTGTATATGGATGTGTATATGTGTCTGTCTGTATATGGATGTGTATATGTGTCTATCTGTATATGGATGTGTATATGTGTCTATCTGTATATGGATGTGTATATGTGTCTGTCTGTATGTGTAGATGGATGTGTATGTGTATATATATCTGTATATGTGTCTATTTGTATATGGATGTGTATCTATCTGTATGTGTAAATGAATATGTATCTGTATATGGATGTGTATATGTGTCAATCCGTATGTTACACTGTCTGTGTAGATGGATGTGTGTATGTAGGTGTCCCTGTCTGTGTATATAGATGTAGCTGTGTGTGTGCAGATATCTGTATATAACATTCCAGATGGGTTTTTCATTGGCGGATCATGCAGCGCGCTGTCCCTGTCATGGTCTGTGTATCGTCTGATGTCCGTTGACTCAGAGATGACTGGAGGACGGAGCCCAGGAATATATGAGTCAGTATACGGAGGGCAATTACTTGCGGCAGACGCTCTGTAAGCAGAAGATGCCATTGGTTTCCCCCCAGGTGAAGTGTTAGAATCCTCAGCGCCCTCAGTCCCAGCTTTATGGCGTCTTTTGGGGACAGATTTCGCTTTGGAGTGTATTTCCTAGTGTTTTTTAGGATATGGGTATTAATGTCGCTGCGCTGCATCCTCAGTGGTTCTGTCTCTGTGGGTGACTAGTCTGTGTGATGCTCACACACATATATCACATTGTCTATAAAGATGTAGCAGGGCTGAGTGCATGCAGAAGTAGCAGTGCGGAGTTTGTCATTGCATGCCAGTCACTTTGATAGCATAACACGTTGTTTGGGGTTTTACATAGGACTCTACTCAAGCCGTCTCTTAAAAGGACAGGATTAGTCACAAATTCAGCTCTGCTAGATCTGTATATTAAACAGTACCACATATACCAATTTTTCATTTACGCCATAGATGCCCCCCTCTTTCCCACTGTCAAAGTAAAATGTCACCATAACAACCGGCGTTTATTTCAGATCATCTAAGCAGACCACTTTCAAGGATAATATTCGCTATAAAGTATGTTGGATTATACCATGCAGTGCCATTGGGAAAACAACGGTAAATTATCAGCCTCAGACCAAGATCACAATTTTTCTGGCTTTCCTTGTAAGATCGGTTCCAAGATTTCTGTCTCAATGTACAATACTGATGCATCTGGGCTGAGTTTGTCCTCTGGCACAACTCCCTCTAACACCATTATGTGTCATCTGCAATGTTCCATAGCACTGTAGCTAAACCTGCTGCGTTATCTGTACCCGTAGATGCAATGCGATGTCCAGAGACCAAAATCACAAACTCAGCTCTGCTACATCTATGCCTTAACTGTGCTGTAAGAGGTTAACCTTGATCTGATGTTTGCTTAGGCATTCATTCTTATTAAATTTGTCACCCGTGTTGCTGTATTAGGGCATTGCATAAGTTCTCCACCCCCTCTCCATCCCTGTGAAGGTCATTAAGACAAGAAAATTGTCAAAAGTCATCAACTCCAGCGATCAGAGAATCGTGGCATCGTCAGCCTGTATATAGAAAGCCGCGTACGCTATCCTAGCATAGCCGTACCGGTATCCCCATCCACCTGTCAGGCTGATACCTGCGCCAGAGACATGGTTACCGTGTCCTAAAGCCATGGAAGGCGCTTCCTATGAAGTTACATTCAGTGTCAGTGACCCCCCTGGGCAATTATAGGATTCAGTTTGAGTCTTGCCAAAAAAACATCTTTAGAGGAATTTCTCCTTCCCTAATCTTCCTTTCAGCCCCTGCTCTCAAGAACAAGCGTGAAATCGCGGTTTGCGGTGAATTTATTTCACGGACGTTTAATAAACACATGCGTGGGATTGAAGACCCGTCGCTGGTCATGGTCCTGGACAGGAGATTAAGCTGTGAGGATACATAAGGACTATAGGGCTGTTCGGTCCACCCATACGTAACTACAGTCATGGCGCAAAAGTGGCCAGATCCGATATCATAAGACATTATGGTGGATGATAATTGGCCGAGCAAGGTTGCGCGAAACATGATTGATCTAAAGTGATGTCCACCTTCGGGGAGGCAAAATTTTGTTTTAATATGGCAGACTGATATTAGGGGGGTTAGGCTCTTCTCTCAAACCTGTCCGATTTTTTTTTTTTTTTTTTTTTTTTTTTTGTAGATATCCTGTAAACATATTTATAAGGAAAAGTATTTTTTCTTTAGATATAATAGAATAAGATGAATAATAAACAGGAAAATATAACAAGTGCAATGCCCGGATGAGTTGCAGTGCCCAATGCCAGTTTGTGGTATAGATAAGTTTGCTCCAGACGCTACCCTTCGCTGTCACATTGCATGTAGGTTATACGTTAGCTCATCGTTTTTGATTGCAACGTCCCGATCTCGCAGGACAGCAGCATCTTGCAGACGTCTGTCTTTTTTTTTTCTCCCGTCTGGGGGCAAATAACCAGACATTGCGTGAGCTTGTTCGTAAACAGTCTGCAGAACCTGCCGGGCTGAGCTGCCAATGAGCACCCAGTCTGCAACTGCTGCAGAACCTCTTGGGTAACAGAAAGATGCAGTGTTGCAAAGCAGAACAGCAGGGTAATATTATTGGCAAAGATGCATTTCTTTTTTGTGTCTGGCCCTGCACCAGTCTTTCCCATAGATTAACCAGTCCTAGACCGATGGTGAACAATGGATAATGGCGGCTTCTATCTAGGTGGTTGGGTGATGATTTAAGACCCATGCACACAACCGTATCCACAAATTGTGGATCCGCTAAGTAGGGATGCAGTGTGTGTTCCGTCTGCATTATTTTTTTTTTCTTTGCAGAACGGACATACGGATGTGGTAAGCACACAGATGATCCGTGTGCTCTCCGCATACGTATCTCCATTCCACAAAATGCGGACCACGGACCCATTGAAGTCAATAGGGCTGCAAAAAATGCGGATGCAACACAAACAGTATTCGTAGTTTGCGTGTGCATGAGGCTTTTTTGGAAGTTTTTTTTTGTGGGCCCGCTATGTATCTGATCCCCATGTACTGAGTAGTGTGTAATGTAACCCGTTGCTCCCTGTTATCTGCCATTTCAGGCCAGGAGAGATGACCACAATCTGCTGATCCCTTCTATCAGCAATTTCAGGCTAGGGAGAGGCTGACTAGTGTTCTTCCTGGGATGAGTAGATGTGTACAACCTGCCCTGCCCTGCCCTCCATGTTCCCTACTTTATGTCACATATCTCCAGTCCTGAGAACCTCTAGAGCCTTTTTCTGTCCATATGTAGATATAAAAAATATCAGAGCTTCTCTTATAGCGTTTTGGCATTGTGATTAGCTGCAGGTTTAGTGCTCCTTTAAGTGCGCTGTATGGCACTACTATCTACACAACGTTGGTTGTGCTCTATGTAAGAGCTCAGGCTGCAGATTTAGTCAGGTTTGTTGCCTGGTTTCTTGCGCAAGCAGCGAGTCCTGGCAAGCCTCAGATACTCTCATCCTTGTGTCCTCTTGGATGCTGAGATCTGGTGTCTGTTCTACAAATCTAATTTTAACAGGAAAAGAACAGAATTTGGAACATAACGAGAGAGAGAGAAGGAAAAAAAAAAAAGAAAAAACATTCACAGACCCAGAACTGAGATCTGCACATATGTTCCCAAACACACGGCAGCTTGTGGTGTTATGTCACCTGTAGTTACCACATCCTGCTAACCTGCTCCTCGCTGCGCACTGGACGCTGCCAGGGAGGAAACAGACTGCCATCCACACTCACCTTCCATGACCTCCCTTGCAGCTGCGGCATTATGAACCAGGTGTAAAGACATTGGAGGGAGATTTATCAAAAGTGGTGAAAAGGAAAACTGGCCTAGTTAACCATAGCAATCAATCAGATTCAACCTTTCATTTTGCAGAGCTCCTTTGGAAAATTAAAGTTGAAATCTGATTGGTTGCTATGGGCAACTAGGCCAGTTTTGCTTTTCACCACTTTTGAGAAACCTTCACCATGCTCTGCAGAAAAGCTTTTCCTTAAAAATGTGATCTCAGTCCCTCCAAGGTTTGCTGGGTGTCCAGAGAGGTCCCCTCCAGTCATGGCGATCTCTATAGTCATACCTGTGCGTGTGTGTTGGTTTTTTGCTGTACTATTGGCTTTCTATTCATATGTTGGGATAAACAGTTTTAGGGCTCTTCATCATCTCACATCACTTCTTGTAGTTTCCATTTCAGGTGACACAGGAGGATTTGCCAATCTGGCACAGGAAAGCCTGGAATTGGCAACAAATAACACTCTACCCAGGGGTGCACCTAGCCTTTCTGCTGCCTGAGGTGAAAACTGAAACGGCATCCTCCCCCAATGCCAATTTATTAACCTATCCCCTTTGCCACAATGAAAGCGCTCATTTCCCATGGCCCTTCCGCTGCCTCCCTCTTGCCCCACCTGGTGGGGCAAACTGAAACGGCATCCTCCCCCAATGCCAATTTATTAACCTATCCCCTTTGCCACAATGAAAGCGCTCATTTCCCATGGCCCTTCCGCTGCCTCCCTCTTGCCCCACCTGGTGGGGCAAACTGAAACAGCGTCCTCCCCCAATGCCAATTTATTAACCTAACCCCTTTGCTACATTGAAAGCGCACATTTCCCATGGCCCTTCCGCTGCCTCCCTCTTGCCCCACCTGGTGGGGCAAACTGAAACGGCGTCCTCCCCCAATGCCAATTTATTAACCTAAGCCCTTTGTGACAATGAAAGCGCTCATTTCCCATGGCCCTTCCGCTGCCCCCCTCTTGCCTCACATGGTGCTTCCTGAGGCAGTCGCCTCACCTGGCCTTATTGGTGGTGCACCCCTGTCTCTACCCCATAATAAAATGGAGTACATAAGGCTTGTAGCTTTTGCCAAGCCCCCATTTTGCTATCCTATGTCTATGAATACTTTTCTACATAGAAGTCTGGGCTCCACGTCAGACCATTCATGAGTTCTTCCAGTTCAGACTGTGGAGCATTGCAGTATTTTACATAAGGGTAGTGTAGGAACCCCCCTGGTTCCTGACATCCATGTGTTTGGCTGATGTTCACTGCTCCCCTTTTAATGCTCTGGCACAAGCTGTTATCAGTCCTTCAAATCCTTTGTTTTCTACGTGAAGATATCTATTGTGGCCAGTGTGGCCACCTCATATTCTGCTGTGGTTTATTGACTGTATTTAAAATGCTATAGATCTGAGCTCCGGTTATGGTCAAAAATGTGTCCACAAGGTTTTCCTTTAAATACTTTGCTTTTAACTTAAAGGGAACCTGTCATCTCCAAAACACCCTGTGAACTAGAGTAAGCGGTGTATAGTGTAAGTGATGCTGAATCCGATTATGTAAGTTTTATCTTCATACTCACTTCCATTCTGACGCTGTGCTCCGACAAACCTGCAGTAAAATGCACTCAGTGGACTCCGGTGCTCACTCACATAATGGAGATGACTCAAAGAAGAGTCCTCTCAATGCATTTTACTGCAGGTTTGTGGGAGCACAGCGTCGGAATGGAAGTGAGTATGAAGATAAAACTTTCATATTCGGATTCAGCATCACTTACACTATACAACACTTACTCTAGTTCAAGGGTTGTTTCGGAGATGACGGGTTCCCTTTAAGTTGCAAAAACAGCGATGTAGTCATTTTGTAATAGGTGTATTCCGTGTGGTGTATGTTGTAACAATTTAGATTGTAAGCTCTGTTGTCCAATGAGATATGCATGGTAGATTTGTGTAGTTTAGCAGAATAGGATAGTGCCATAACATATATTTACAAACCAATACAAGATGATCGTAACAACGGAAATGTGCATAAATGGCCATTTTAATCACTATATCTGTAAACATCACATCATCATGAAAGAGATAAAATACTGTCCCCTATGTACAACTATATAACTACTATAATACTGCTTCCTGTGTACCAGAATATAACTACTATAATACTGTCCCCCATGTACAACTATATAACTACTATAATACTGCCTCCTACGTACAAAAACATAGCTACTAGAATACTGTCCCTATGTACAGTATAACTGCTATAATACTCCTGTGTTCATGACTGTAACTATTATAATACTGCTCCCTGTGTAAAGGAATATAACTAGCATCCCCGTAATACAGTCCCCTATGTACAAGATTATAACTACTATAATACTGCCCCTATGTACAAGAATATCACTACTATAATACTGCCCCCATGTATAAGAATATAACTACTGAAATACTGCCCTCTATGTACAAGAATATAACTACTATAATACTGTCCCCTATGTACAAGAATATAACTACTATAGTACTGCCTTCTATGTACAAGAATATAACTACTATAGTACTGCCTCCTATGTACAAGAATATTACTACTATAATACTGCCTCCTATGTACAAGAATATAACTACTATAATACTGCCTCCTATGTACAAGAATATAACTACTATAATACTGCCTCCTATGTACAAGAATATAACTACTATAATACTGCCCCTATGTACAAGAATATAACTATTATAATACTGCCCCTATGTACAAGAATATAACTACTATAATCCTGCCCTCTATGTACAAGAATATAACTACTATAATACTGTCCCCCATGTACAAGAATATAACCACTATAATACTGTACCCCATGTACAAGAATATAGCTCCCTATGCACTACCATTGTAAATACGTGTTTAGCTTTTACATTAATTGCTATATGGATAGTTATTTAACCACTGGTTTCTCAAGGACAGATAAACACATAGAAACGCTGGAATAATTCATAGGAGTAGCAGATTTCACGTTGATCTTGTAAATACCTCAATCTATCGAACAGTTAGTATTCTATTCTTTGTCTAATTGTCTTAAATGCAGCACAGGAAAAAGGAGAATCATCACTGGCTTAATTTTGTGGGTTTTAGCTCATTTCGGAAAGGCGCTTTCCACCGCGACAAGCTGAGCTAACATTACAGTCATATAGTTAACACAAAAACAACATAATCGTTTCTCGGTCGTGAAATGAACCATTTATTATTCCCCTGATCACCACCGGAACAATATCGCTACCTGGCAATCGCTTTGTGTAAAAAATACCTGAATAGTGGCAATGGAAAGGTTAACTGAATTGGCATCCTCTAATACCCATCATTTCTATAGACTGATGTTGTAGACTGGCAGGGAATAACTTTTATTTCTTATCCAAAAAGTTGTAGAGTGCTTTGGGAATGTTAGGTGTGAGGCCTCACTGTTAGGAATCCCCTTACTCTCCTGGCTCAAATTGCAGCCCATCTGTACTAAATGTTGAGCAGTGCCAAACAGGGACGGAAACGCCCCAAAAGAAAAATATGCCCTAGTATTGGAAAGGGATGGGGGTACTTGAAGTCGCTTGTGGACATGGATTTTGTGTTGTGTAAGATCATCAGTCCACTACTACATACTACTCTACAACTATGGTGGTGTGATTGCATCACTAGAAGTTGCCTCTGTAATCTTTATTTTTTTAGTTTGAATTTTTTTTTAATTTTTGATGCTTCGTTGAACTTTATTTTCCAAAAACATAACCCCCCTATAGTGCCAGATGGACTTCAGTGTGATTTAGCTCAATGTCCCTATTAAAAAAAAAAAAAAGATCAAAGTCCGGTCACATGTGAAGGTTAGGGGCAATGTGCTACCCTTTATAGAACAGGTCACCCACCCAAAAACCCAAACAAAGTATCTCCAGCTTTCCATTCTCTGATTCAATAGAATGTGTTATAGAGGAGGTTGCCCCCTGTCAATGCTCACTGGGTTTGGGGGCTTCTTAAACTTGGCTTGACCCTCTGAGGAACTAGATATGGTTCCCTAGGGAGGAATTATCTGGCAATCACTGCTAAAGGATTCCAATATTTCTTTCCACCATCAAAGGAAATGTAGTATCTTATCCAGGATCATCTCTAGTCATATAAGAAATTTTTGAACAGTTTTGGTAAATTATTTTGTTTGCAGGAACTTGTGGAGCTGGTGGTCTTTTTGAAGTTTTAGTCCTTGAAATGCTTCTTCTTGAAGTGTCCCCCTGTAAAAATAATCTGAGGTCAATCCTGTGTCTTGTTTTATTAGGGAATTTTTGTATCTGGTCTTTATGGTGTCTCCTGCCAATCTAGTAAAAGCCCCAGCTGTTAACATCCATGTCGCCTCCACATACCGTGACTTTAAGGACAAGGATCAAATCTGTGGGAAAGGTCTTTGTGAAGGTTATTAGTGAAGTTTAAAGGTCACTTGTCTTATAAACATCACAAAGGAACCAAGGATTGAGTCTTGTCCTCCAAGTATAATTGCTGGAAATCCTCAAAGGCAGCTTGACCCTCCCCATTTTTTAATGGTGTTTTGGATGCTCTGGCAAAGAAGTCTTTCCAAAACTCTAAGAAAGAACCGATTATAATATGTAGCAACAACTACTTGGGGATGCAACTAGAGAATTTTTCAAGGAAATATTGATATGGGCTTCCAATCATCTAGGGCTACAAAGGTCTTCATGACCTCCATCTTTGACCTGATTTGATAAACTCGTAATCTTTATCTGTACTAATCTTTGTATTAATAAAGATATATCTTTCTAGTATATTTCATGGAAAACTCCATTCTTTAACCTTCCATCAATTCCTTTCTCTCCCAAAAATAATTGCCCCCTCTTAGTACAAAATAATGTGGTCCATCGCATCTGCTCTTTCATTTTGAGATTATGTATGCCAAAGGGGTCTGGTGTCTTTGGGTAAAGGGAGAGACAGTGAGGGAGGGCCTTCCCCTTAAGGAGTGACCAAAAAATTGCCATTGGTATCACCACAATGAAGCTAAATCGGAAGCAGGATGTGAGTCGTTTTTTTTTTTTTCAGTCAGTGCCATCATTTCTTCCTTTTGATGTTTTGTATATTATAGGTTCCAGCCAGGTACTCATTTAATGGTGGACATATTAGGAGGCTCAACTTGAAACCCTTGGACCACCCTTAAAAAGTGCCTCCTCCCCCCCAATAACCTCTTTTCTAAAAACGGTACTACACCTGACCACGTGTTGTTTGTGGTCTTGCAGTTCAGCCCCATTGGCTTTAGTAGAAAGTTAAACCCACGGACAGGTGTTTAATTATGAAATAAATTGTCATATTTTTATTTTAAATCCTGGTCTACCCCAGCTATCCTATAAACAGATTGACAGAAAAGGTCATTTTTAGGATTTTTTTTGGGGGGGGGTTTTGGTAACTTGTGGATAAATTTGAAGGATCAGGGAGACTACAAGTAGCAGACTGGCCTTTCACATCATGCCCACCCTCCTCCTGCCACTGGCTGTATAGAAGACTGGATGGTGTAGCGCTCATATTAATTTTGCATCCTGATGAATCCACTTTTACATGAATTTGTACAAACACGTCTGGCGCTCTTTGTTCCTTCAGCTTCGCTCCCTAATTGATGTCTGTAAAAGCCCAAAGGTTTATTCTTGCGGAAAGCATGATTCATTTATCGGTGTCTACACCAGTCGCGCAGATCTTACTGTAATTCCAAACCAGTCATACAAGCCAAAAGTGATTCACAGGCAGCAACTTGCACAAGATGGATGGTCATCTCTGCAGCCTGGATCCCTCTGCTGGTAACTTAGTGGGTGCAGAAAAAGATTAGATGAAATTAAAGAGTTAAGTTGGCCGTGCACATCAGATGAATGATAGCCAAGACTGCCAACCATCTAATGTGTGGGGATGACTCTCCACCAGCAGTGTATGTTGGAGAAAAGAGATGTTAGATTCTAGCATGGTAGATAAGACATCTTCAGGTGTGGTCCGTTTCCAACTGAGAACACATGCATACTTGGAACTACATGTGAATCAGATGTTCAGGAGGAATTTGGTCAGCCAAATGAGAGTTTGATATCATGGCCAAATCTAGAAAAACATGGTTGCTTTCTTTCCAAAATAGTGGCATTGCAGGTTATTCTAAATGAAGTCATCAGTGGAGCTGAGCTGTTGTGGCAAGGTCTGGAGGAAAGTAGCCGTCATTTTCTAACCCTGTAACTCATTAAGGCCCCTTTCACACGAGCGGGAGACTCGCATGTCTCCCGCAACGCATCTACAGGGCTGGACTCCGCACGGACAGGGATCGCATATAATGCTATGTGATCCCTGTCAGTGCGGAGTCCAGCCCTGTAGATCCGTTGCGGGAGACATGCGAGTCTCCCGCTCGTGTGAAAGGGGCCTAAAGGGGCTCTTCGGGATTGAGGATGGGTCATCAATATGAGATCGGTGAGGGCACCCCTGCCGATCATCTGTGTGAGGAGGCTGCAGAGCTCCTGTGAGCGCAGCGGCCTCCTCGCTGCTTACCAAGCACAGCTCTGAACATTGTATAGTGGCCATGTCTGCTGTTGCAGCTCAGCCCCATACAGACTTGGCCATGTGACAGATGAACGTGATATCACATGGTCTAGGGAAGAGGCCTAAGTGCTGACAGATAGCAGGGGCCTCCTTATACAGCTGATTGGCGGTGGTCCCGGGAGCCTGTCCCCAGACAATCTCCTATTGATGACCTAATCAGCATATAAATCCTGGAGAACCCCTTTAAAGTACATCTCCCCCCTAAGGTTGTGGGGGGGGGGGGCACTTGCTCCATATAGCCAATTCCATACATGGTAACTTTTAGGAGAAAATTTTTCCCAATATACATTCCCCCTTTTCTGAAAACCTTTTACGTACAGCACCACCACACCTTCATTGTTTGGGCCACAAACAGGGACTTTTCTGCGGGCACCCGGGAGATTTGCCAACTCGTCTAGGAGGTCTGCACTTTTCGGGAGGGTCACCAAGCATGGCTATTCCTGGGAAAGTTGGCTGACAACCTGTGTGGCCATCAATGCAACCTTCAGCAGTGGTTTTCACCAGCTACCACAGAGCTTCAGTCAAATGTGCCCTTCAGGAGCCTGGAAAACATTGGTTACCATGCGTATTGGCTGTCACCTAGTGAACGTGCCAGTTATGAACTATGGTAGAAGGGAGTAGATGTCCTGCCGGGAGGTAAGCCCTGTGGCTATCAGCAGTAACCCAGCTTTCCCAGGAACGGATCATTAAAAAGAACTTGAGAGCTAATATTTATTAGGGAATTCTTTGGATTTTAATGAAGTCTGGCTGATCTACTTGGAATTTTTTGGAAACTTCCCCTCCCTTGTCAGAATAATAGCTGCATGTGTTCAGAGCCAGACAAGATCTGAAGAGAAATTTTTTGCCTTTTGTGATGAAAATGAATGTGAAGTTATGGTGCGGGATATCACAAAGCGTGCCTTGTCTGGAAGAGAGAGACTTTTTGACGCTTTGTTGGGAAACAGATTTAAATTTTAATTCATTTAAAGGGAATTTAACTTTAAAAGAAAAAGAATCGCCCTATAAGGGGTCATCCAGATGCCTGTATTATGTGCAGTAGAGGGTGTTTTATAGATAATCTATGGGCCGTACTGTACCGAAGTTCGTCGCATGTTCTATCAGATGGTGTAATACAAGAGGATTCTTGGTATCGTACAGTATATGGCACCACATAGTTGTCCGGGCTTTTATGACGTCTTAGGCCTGTTTCACATTTGCGTTGTTGTGGCAAGTCCAGGGTGACCAGAGCTAAACAGATCCTGGTGAATCATTCGGAACGCGAGGCTTTCCTGGTGGATCCTACTGAACTTTAAAGGGGTTACCAATCCCTATAATGACCCCTAGAATACCTGAGCACCTCCTCTAGAGCATACTGATCTGCTACCTGGCACCCGCGACCCTCTGGATCTTTGCACAGCCGCTGCTGCATCACCCGCAATGACGCCAGAGAGGCCTGCCATTGGCTGCAGCGGTGGGCATGCAGGGATCTCGAGGGATCCGGGAGCCAGGGAGAAGGTAATTATGCTCTAGAGCAGTGTTCCACAACTCCAGTCCTCAGGGCCCACCAGCCGGTCATGATTTGAGGATATCCCACAGAATGAATACCTGTGGTAAGTCCTGATGCAATGACACTAATTATATCACCTGCTGAAAACTAAGGAAATCCTGAAAACCTGACCATTAGGTGGGCCCTGAGGACTAGAGTTGAGGAACACTACTCTAGAGGAGGGGCCCGGGCATTATGGGGAATGGATAACCCCTTTGAAAGAGTTTTCCAACCCTGATATGATCGTGGGGATCCGACACCCGGGACCCACGCCAATCAGTGAGCACAGTGGCCTTCTGTCAGCTTACTAAACGTAGTGCAGTACATTGTATAGCGGCTGTGCCTGGTATCACGCTCAGCCCCATTCACTTCTATGGGGCTGAGCTGCTCCTAGGCCACGTGACCGATGAACGTGACATCACATGGCTTAGGAGAAACTGAGAGAAGGCCACGGCCCTACTGCGAGCGCCTCTGCCTTCTCAAACAGCTGATCGGCTGGGAGTCGGACCCCCTCCAATCTGATACAGGTCATCAGTATTAAAGTCTCAGAAAACCTCTTTAAGACCTTTCTGACAGGTTACGTACCCTATTGCACCCTCAACTCTATGTGTATAGCTCTCATACATATGCCGCTCTTTTTCCTTTGGTTTCGTCTGGGTTAAACAGTCTGCAGATTCCCCGTTTTTTCAGTCCTCTGCTGTCTGTGCTTCAGAAAATATTCTAGCGCTTTGAAATACGTGAACATTTTAGAGGAACACAGAGCCATCTGTTTAACGCATCATCTCTCCAGAATCCTAAATTATAGCTGAGTCAAGAGCCAAAAATTCTGCCATCCTCTGTTCACCTCGCCTGGGCCGCACCCCCCTCCCCCGTCCTTCAGTCTGGATGTGTTTCCATGTCTGATGAGCATGACTGCATTCTACAGACTCCTCCGATGAATATGTGGTCATTGAAGATTCAGCTTTTGTGGCATGGGCTCAAGACATTTTGTTCAGTTCAAATGACGCCCGCTAGGGGCTTTTATATGAGGCCCACTTCCAACAGCAGGCCAGGCAGTCATCGGCGATTACTGGCCTAAGCCTAGGGATCAGATTGTCCTTTGTGACCCTCATGGGTACTGTTGCCCATATAAATAATTGGGTAGCAGTTGTGTGAGTCTGACGTAACGTTGGCCATAGATGAGCACGACAACCTGGCTGAATGACCAGTTAAGAGGTGAATGGCATTGTCCACCTGTCCACCCTCTGTTCTAGTAAATACTTATGTTCTGTATGACGTTATAGTTCCGGAATGTCTTTCTTTACATGTTTGTTGTGGTGTCCCTCCGTTATTCCACTTGGAATTGTATTAGTAAATTGACAACTGGACATTACCATTCCCCTTGTGCTTGCACAATTTGACACAGTCCAGTCAATGCTGACCAAGTGGGAGATCACAAGCTATTTACCGGGGCAATGGTAACACTCTATTGCCAAATTATTTAAATATTTCCAGTTGTAATAATAGAGGAATGGCACACCAAATCTAAGAAAAGATACAGCGGAGTACTTATTCATGGCAAAGTCTTTAATAAGGCTACTTTCACATCTCAGTTGAAAATATATCTGCAGGCCGACTTCTTAAAGTCTTGGTAATAAGTCTGCTATGAAACTAATGAAGACACCAAACCAAGCCCAATTTTGTACCACTTTTCAGAAGTAGCGTAAAACAGCCAAAAAAAAAAAAAAAAAACCTCCAAAAAAAACAACCCACAAAAACAACAACCTCCCCCCCAAAAAAAAACCAACAAAAAAACCAACAAACAAACAAAAAAAAAAAACCTTTGTTTCTGCTGCAGCAGGATCAGATCTTGACTTGGGGCAGTTTGCTGCATTTGTTGAAGGTTGTGACGTGGGTATTGTGTGTGGGATTGGGGTAGAGTTGCCCCCGTCCCTGCTTTTCTCAGCTGAAAGTCCCACCGCCTTGTCCTGCTCACATCATGTCACTGCTGTCTCACCATGATGTTGGTCATGATCCTCTGAAACTTGAGCGACACTCCTTTCTCTGAAGTGGGGCGTCATCCCCTTAACATATCACATTTTTGTTGGGTTCCCCCCTCCCCCTCCCTGTTTACTTCTGACTCACGCAGAGTGGAGATCATGAGATCTTGAAGTGTTTTCACATTGTCTGCTGCCGTTACTCTGGAGAGCAGCCGACCGTACATCTGAAGTCATGCAATACACATAGGACACAGCTGAATGCTGCGCCCTGGTGCAGTTGGAGCAGCCTCTGTGCAACACTGATATCTTGAGAACTAATGCAGGACATGTCACTACGTCAACCAGGTCCCTACTTTATATTTCGGAGAGCGGGGGCCTATAGATAGTATAATAGCTGATTTAGAATTGTGTCCCTCCCTAATTTTACCAGCCACAAAACTTCTGCTTGAGAGGGAGCTGCAGATGTGTTCATCTTGAGCTTCTAACTTCATGAATAGAATACCAGAACTACAGTAAAAACTGACATACAGCCATAGAATCAAGAGATATAGGAGAGAAGTTCAAGGTTTGCTTTTTGTGGCATGGATTGGCCTTCAAGCTGCAGAGCATAAGGCCTGCCAACACTGACGGCTATCACTCCCGATCCCTCCATACACATGCATGCTCAGCTCCATGTGTTCTAGGAAGCTGTCTGTCTAATATGTATGGGGGGGCCTCACCACTCTACCTGGCTATACACACCAGACTGTCTAATGTCTGTAGCCATCTTAATATATTAGGTCTCCAGGTGCTTATCTTGGTGTCCTCCCTGATGTCTCTCTCATGTCCCTACTTCAGCGAGGGTCCTACTTTATATGCATCTATAGATTTTTTTAGACATTTATGTTGCAGCTTCACTTTTTATGCATGACAAAACTTCCCTGTCAAGAGCAGTAGCTAAAGATCTGCTTACGCTGATGTTTTTGCTTCATAAATAGAATCTGAGAACTATAGTGAAGACTGACACATGGACAATCAGAACTGCAAAAGAGAGGAAATGTTCTTGTTGTGACACGTCTGCTCTCGCCTGATCCTTTGTCGCCCCAATTCTTGTGTTTCCTCAGCTTGTTTATTTTTTTCTGTACAGCGTTTTAATGGGACGGTGTCTTCTTTCAGTGCCCGGTTCCTCCTGCGGTTTTGTTTTTACAAGGTCTATATTGTTCCTAAAGGAGGAAGCGGTCTGCTAATCTCTTCCAAGTCCATGACGTTACAAAGAGCTTCAAGGAACCTAGCCCCAGACGATTGGAAGGAGGAGATAAGACAGTTTATAGATCAGAGTCTTTGATGTCTGGGCTCCACGTTACACAGCAGTGAAGCACGAGTGCTCACACAGCAGGTGGTATCATGCTCTGGCACACGCTTTGGGCCTAAGAGTTGAGACCCTGTGGACTCCCTAATGGACATTTACCCCATTATAACCCAAAGACACCTCAGTACAAGTCCTTAATTGAACTGGCTTCGATCTCATGAGAGTTTTTTTTTCTTTTTTTGCCTTCTTCTGGATCAGCTTTGCAGGATAACAGGCTGAATTGGATCGACAGAAAGGTCCCTTTACACGGGACACGGTATGGAGAAGAGTGATTGCTAATGCGATTGTTCATCCCCATACAGACTTGTTGATTGCCAGCAGCAGAGGCTGCTTAGACACCATGATCTGCTGCCTGCACAAACAGGCATATTACCTGGCAAACAGGTAATCGGTGGCACCTTTACACCGCCAGATAATAGCTAATGAGCGTTCCTATGAATGCTCGTTAGCGATTAACTGGTGGGTATTCGGCCTATGGAAAGGAGCTTTAAGAAAAACTCCACCAAGACTTAATCTTCTGATCTATGAGCAAGGACCCTAATCCGCTTCATCTCTACTACCCCAAAGAGGTTTAGACATACCTCTGGAAAGTCCGGTTTTTCAGGGGCCTGTCCCTCCAAAGGAGCAGGACTTATTTAAACTTAGATAATATGGGTGCTTCTGTGTGCCTTTCTTGTGGAGCATGGGGCAGGGTTTAATCTGTTCCACAATTTGGGATTCGCATGCTTGGAGTTGTAGTTTAGGTATCCCACAACACCGTTGGCTCCTTATTTTTTGGAATGGGCATGGACCCAGCCTCACAACCACAGTGTTATCTGTGATGGATCCATAAGCCATAGGATCCCATGTTAAAGAACAGTATACCATGTGGTTCTGTTTGTGGTATGCTGCCATGTACCAGTCTGACGGAGTTCGTCATAGATATTAGCAATAGATATACTTAGCTAACATGCTGGAGGTTTCTCTCTGCATGCACACTTATGTAATGTGAATACAGCCTAAAAATGCCCATGTATCTTCAATAGCTGTGGGCCACCAGCTCAGGCCACTCAGCCAACAGCTACCTCTCCTGACTTATCCATACACACACATGGGAGAGGGAAGAAATGCCCTGCTAGACACCTCTGGCAGGGACGTATCTCCCTGGAGAACAAAAGTATTCAACACCAGGGGACAGACGGAAGGTCCCCAAAAACTGGTTCAGCCTTTACCCACAATTCCACTTCCTGTTTTGTAATTCTGTATGTGGTTAACTTCCTATTTCTCACCACACTCTTTTAGCAACAACCAGAGAGTCGCAGGTTACAGAACCAGTTACTCCTGGTTATCCTGGTTACTCCACCTTATCCGGTGCCATGAAAGTCTATGGTGCTGTCGGTCCTTTTGGACTACACTGAAAATTGGTTGGGATTGCACCTAGTCCAACTATAGATTCCAGAATTACTCCTACAGAGAGTCCTGGAACTTGTAGTTCCCCAAGAGGCCACCTCCCTATAGCCTGCGTGTACTGATCTTTTTTGAATTGTTTGTTCCCCGGGTGTCGCGGGGAGTGTATGAGAATCTACACATAATGGTTCTTGTGTCTCAATAAAGGGGTTCATTTCCATCTGGGAG
The DNA here is from genome assembly GCA_900303285.1 of Rhinella marina. Lineage (NCBI taxonomy): Eukaryota > Metazoa > Chordata > Amphibia > Anura > Bufonidae > Rhinella > Rhinella marina. The sequence continues at coordinate 188,550 of ONZH01023313.1, forward strand.
ACTGAACCAGGCCTTTGTCCGGACGCTGGGACATATTCATTGCACGCTGCACTATTTTGCAGATCCCGGCCGCGCCGCTTAATGCATTCCTCCCAATGTTCTTGGATACAAAAGAAGACGTATTAAAAATAACTGTGTTATTACTCACCGCCTCAGAGACTCTGTAATAACCCGCAGAAGCCGCTTCACTCACACTCAACCCACCTCTGAATTTTGTTGTTCTTCTCTGGGAATGCGTCAGTGATTTTGAAAAGCTTCCCCGCTGTCTGTCGGCCCCATCCTCTGTCCCCCGCTCCGCAGTCTCCTATACTCTGAGTAACTCCTTCATGGCAGACACTCGCCTTGTATGGAAATCTTCTACCTGCAGCTTTGGGAAAGTTGGGTGACAACTCAACTGGCCACAGAGGAGATGATCTTCTCCAGAGGCCCGAGTGGTAAATCTGCCTTGTAACTGCAACTGCTGATGTAATGCTCAGGATTTTAGGAAAGCTGGGAGATTGATATGGCCTCAGACAGCCGTCCTTTACAAAGGTGGTCAACCTGTTGGGAAAGGCAGTTGTCACCCAGCTTCTCTATGCTCCTGATCTGCAGAAGTGATGGTAAACCAGCTTCTCCAGAGTCCTGAATGGTAAAGTTGCTTGGTAATGCAGCCATATGGGTACAGGAGATGTTTGAGCCGAGTTGCTTCTTGGGAGCCTGGGAAAGCTCAATGATTAATGTAATGGCAACCATGTTTGGGACCCATTTAAAAAAAATGGATATATACCCAGTTTGGGAATATTTGTAATGATGTCATAGAAGAGGACTTTATTATTGGGGCTCCCAAGTCTTCCCCTCATCCAATTCCATTAAAGTCACTGCAGTTCTGTGACAGAGGGGCATCTGCCCACCAAAGCCCTGGTGCCCCTCCAGTTAAACCACTGTATGCAATAACTTTCAGGGGCGTAGCTAAAGGCTCATGGGCCCTGGTGCAAGAGTTCAGCTTGGGCCCCCTTCCCTCAGTGCTTTGTGTCTTCTTATGCGGAGCAAGGGTCTTTGGGCCCTCTCAGGCTTCTGGGCCCGGTAGCGACTGCTACCTCTGCACCCCCTATAGCTACGCCCCTGCTTGGGCCATATTGGGAAAGGTCAACCCAACCTGTGTGACTGATATCTGCCACTCTTCTGCTGCATTGTTATAAGTGAAGTTCTAGGGGGTGACTGGCCATTTCAGAATGTTCATGGTTCAACTACCCAACTCTGTGGTGACTTGTGATGATTCCTGTATGAAACCCCCTGAAGTTTTGAGTTCTTTGCCATTCATTGTGAGGCAGTGAGTGGGCAGCCCTTATTATGTTGAGGTAATGGTATCCGATGATGGTGGTGGCGTTTCTAGACTGTGACAGGGCACTGAACACATCCTTTGATGCTTCTTAAAAGTGATTAATTAGAAATTGCCTCATCTGTCTGGTCAGTCAGGAGCTGAAATCTGAGCGCTGAGAACACTGAGGGCCTGTGTGTGGATGTGGGCTCCTTGTCAGACGACTCATCATACCCTTCCTCCATCCTGAAATGATTTGACTTCTGTTCATAAGCTTTCTTGTGGGAACATGCGCCTGATCCTAGATTTATAGGTTTTGTAGCATTATTTTTTTCCTATTTACGACTAACGTTAGGACAAAGAAAAAAAAAGTAAAAATCCAAGCGTGGGAGATAAAAATTTTCTGACCAGATTTCCATCAAGGGAGTTTGTCAGCTTGTTGCAGCATATTAAGCTAAGCAGAGTGTCATGTAAGGCTTGCTGAGACAATTACGGTAAAACATTACTACTTTTGAAATCCGTGGCTGCATTTAGCAAAAAAACAAAGGCACTTTTTAGAAAAAAAAGGATGAGCAAATGAGATATTCGGGCGGGCCCTAGCCCCTGGGTGCACCAGAGTTCCATCTCTGCTCTAACCTGGCCCCACAATTTCTGCCCGTGCTGCACGGTGTATGCTTATTACAGCATGCAAATGACCTGTACTGTGCATGCGCCTAAATTCTGGCTCAGGTGTAAGATTACTGGGCCAGACAACTGCAATATCCAGACATCTGGTCCTGTCCATAATAGAGAAAAAGAAGAAGCTTACTGAGAAGAGGCATGGAACTTTGGTACACTGAGGGGCTAGGGCCTGCCCTCAGTGTACCAAACATCTTATTTGCATATTTTAGGTAGTGTTTTAAAGGGTTATTCTCATTTTAGACAATGGGGGCATATCGCTAGGATATGCCCCCATTGTCTTATAGGTGCGGGTCCCACCGCTGGGACCCGCACCTATATCGAGAACGGAGCCCCCGAAGTGAATGAGGGCGCACTGCGCATGCGCAGCCACCCTCCATTCATTTCTATGGGGCCGCCGAAAATAGCCGAGCGCTGGCTCGGCTACTTCCGTCGGCTCCATAGAAATGAATGGGAGCGCACCGCGCATGCACGGCCCGGCTCCCATTCATTTCTATGAGCGGGCAGGGAGCTGCGCCTGGTGGTGGCCGGACCCCCGGAAACCTGGGGTCCTCCAGGCGCAGCGCTCCCCGCTCCGTTCTGGCTATAGGTGCGGGTCCCAGCGGTGGGACCCGCACCTATAAGACAATGGGGGCATATCCTAGCGATATGCCCCCATTGTCTAAGATGAGAATACCCCTTTAACTGTCTATGCCAGCCCTATAAGGCACTCTGCTTAGTTCGATATGCTACAAGAAGCAGACCCACTCCTTTTAACAATAGCTTTAGTGTGCCAGACGCCAGTCATTATGGTAGTAGCATGTTATTGGCCGTATTATATTTTTAAAGGAATAGAGAGCATCCCCTAATTTTCTTTCCTCTATATCAGTTTCTGTATCAGTATCTGATCGGTGGGGGTCTGACACCCAGCAGCTCTAACGATCATCTGGTTGAGAATACAACGGCACTCTCATGAGCGCCACAGCCTTCTCCCTCCAGACCAAGCACAGCACCGTACATTGTATAGCAGTTGTGCTTGGTATCGCAGCTCAGTCCCATTCATTTGAAAGGGGCTGAGCTGCTCCTAGGCCAGGTGAACGATGAACATGACGTCACTGGCCTAGGAAAAGCTGAGAGAAGGCCGCGGCGCTCACTGGAAAGCTGTTCGGCTGGTGTCTGACCTCCACCGATCAGATACTGATGACCTATCCTGAGAATAGGTCATCAGTATCAAAATCTCGGAAAACCCCTTTAAATTTGTGTGAATGTAATGATAGATGTAAGTGATTATAGGATTAGAACGAAAGGATATGTTTATTGGAGGAAACTTGTACAATTGAAAGGAGGCTCTAGCCTGGATACGAGATAAGAGGTAGTTGGGCATGGAGGCATACAGGTGCTGTTTATTCTCCTGTGGTATATTTGTCCACAGATGTTACAGCTGGGCCAATAGATCCTGGACACTCATAGTTTGCTGAAGCTGCTGTTCCAGGTGGTCCCATAAATAAATAATTGGTGATAAATTTGGAGACCGGACAGGCCAAGGAAGTGTTGTTTTCTGGAGAAGACATTCCTGAGAAACCCTTGCTGTGTGTGGGCAAGTATTATCCTGCTGAAAAATGCCAGTTGGAAGCCCTGTCATGAGAGACAACCCATGTGGCTTCAGGATGTCCTGCACATATCACTGAGCTGTTAGTGTCCCTCTTATCACTACTAGGGATGGCTCCCCAGATCATCACACCAGCAGTTGGGGCAGTGTGTCGCACCACAGCAAAAGCAGGATTGAAGCACTTGCCACGAGGCCTCCATGCTGGAACCCCACTGTCATCAGACCCCAAACAGAACCTTGATTAGTCACCAAAGACTGTACAGTTCTAGTGCATAGTAGTCCAGGTTTCTCATTCACAACACAACTGAAAATGAAGGTGACAGTGGCTGGCTGTCAATGGCAGGACATGTAATGGGTGTCATGACACCAAAATCCCTTCTTCTAAGTGTCTGAAAATGGTCCTGGCAGACACAAGGGTGTGTAATGAAGGTTCCAACTGTGTCTGTATGGTGAAAAACAAAACTGTGGGAGCTGCTCGTGCTTACTGGTTCTGTGTGGGCCATCCAGAGCCTGTTCACTGTGTTTATGCGCCTTCGCATAACCACTGCTCCTAACACCTCCAAATAGCTAGGTCAGAACGGCCTAGATGGTGGGCATTTTGTTGAAACAACCATCCTGTTTCATTCAGTCCAGTGATGCACTCCCTTTCAAAGTCTGTTAACTGGGCAAAATGTCTTCAAGTGTGGCATAGAGGCATGTCTAGCAGTCAATGATATCTCGCCAAGAGGTATGCTACCCAAAAGTAGCCTCTGTAAGCCTTTTTATAGGGCAGTGGGGGGGAAGCACTTTACACCCTCTTGAGACAAGACCCAGTGTCTACTCAGAACATCCTGTAATCATTTACTTATCTGCCTGAGGCATGCTGGGGTTTGCAGCAATTTTTTTTTTGTCAGTGATTGTATTTGTAGTCTAATGCCATTTCGAACTCTAAATATAAAGAAAAACTTCCAGAATGAGCTTTTAGTATACCATCAGGACCGGCAAAGTGCCAACATGGACGCCAGATGTTGTCACAGCTGGTATTAAAATGCTTTCTGTCACTGTACAATATGATAGTATGTGAATATGAAGGAAACGTTTCTGAGAAATTTATCCAAGTTGAAAAAAAAATCCTTCAGCGTAAACTGCTTGAAGAAAGGACAAATGATTTTATTTAAATATTTATTTTGATATCATTTTTAAATTATTAGTTTTTTGTATTTTTTTATAGTTTCACTTTGTGCAGCGTTTTCCTTTTCTGTTGTCCATCTTTTTTTTCCTCTTAAAACCGTGACACAAAGTGATAGCTAAAATCATTTCCATTTTAACTTCGTCTGACAAACGGATCCGGGGAGACCAAGCTCTAGCCGCATCCTTAAATGACTACTATCGCTCTATGTCTCCTGCGCAGCCTCAAATGGCCTTTGTTATCTGGTGTCTAGACACAGCGCAGCCAGAATATTTGGGTTGCTGGGAGAACAGGGAGATTTTTTATTTTTTTTTTTTGGTGTGGATTTTTTTTCTACTTCAGTTATTCTTAAATCCTTTTAAAAATAGAATTTCATATTTCCTAATAAACTGGTATCTCTTTGTACATTGTCTTTAAGCTTCTTATGTGAACAGTAAAAAGGAGGTTTATGGAGAGGCAGTGGGCTGTTCATTCAGTTGTATGATCGTTGTGTCTAGACAGCGTGCAGATGTGATTGTAGCAGGGGAATAGTCTCTTTTTTTTTTTTTTTGCCCATGTGATATTTTAAATGCTTCTATACATATGTCTTAGATGTACGTATGAATGAGATCTGGAGTGAGGATTGAAATGTACAAATCTGAGATGTGGTTCATGAGATTTTTTTTTTTAATTCATATCGTTATATTGGAAATTATTCATTTCTACAATAATCCTGATCACATGCCTTTAAAAGATACATATTTTTTACAACCAGTTTTGAATAGATTTTTCTACTTTTTTTTTATAATTTTGTTATTTTGTATTATTATAACTATATATATATATATATATATATATATATATATATATATATATACACACACACACGTCTACACTATATATATATATATATATATACACACTATATATATATATATATATATATATATATATATATATATATATATATTATTTTTATACTTCTACAGGCTAAAGTGGAATATTAATCAATTAATAAATTAACTCCTATTACCATTGGTGGACCTCCCCCCGCCCTTCAGACTGTCTGTAGTGACATCCCAGTAACATGATGCATCCATAAGACGTGACCTGTGTGGGACGATATGAATAATTGACCGCAACATTAAAACATTACACTATGCCTTTATTTGGTTATGCGTATCCTTTTTGCCAGTTATCACAGTAAGGCTCGTTACTAAGCGGACTGTCATGATGTGACTCCCACACCAGGCCAGAGGACATCTATATGATCTGTCACGGGTGACAAATGATGCCCAGTTTACCATTACAACATTGGTTACTGGTGCAATGAAAACCTATCTGGCCAAAATGAAATAATAATTTTTTGGACAATTTTACATTAAAAACACAGCTTAAGCTGGGTTCACATACATTTTTGCTTTACGTTTAACATGCGTTAAATGGACGCCATATAGTACAGTATAGAGTTCCATTGTAAGAAGAAAAAGTAGACTTTTTTTGCCGGACTTTGTAGGATGGGAAAATATATATGTTAAATGTAATGTGATCCCAGCCTTAACTGCAACCAGGGTTAGGGCCCATGCACACAAATGTATTTTCTTTCTGTATGCATTCCATTTTTTCCGTATGCGGAACCATTCATTTCAATGGGTCTGCAAAAAAAATGTAAGTTACTCCATGTGCATTCCGTTTCCATATGTCCGTTCCGCAAAAAAATAGAACATGTCCTATTATAGTCCTCATTACGGACTAGGATAGGACTGTTCTATTAGGGGCCAGCTGTTCCATTCTGTAAAATACGGAATGCAGACAGATGTCATCCGTATTTTTGCGGACCGCAAAATACATATGGTCGTGTGCATGAGCCCTTATCCAACGATTTCATTTCTCATTACCAGGGAAAATCTTGGTCCATGGTTTGATAATATAGTTTTTTTTAATTTATTTTTTTACATTTTTATTATTGTAATATATTATTTGGTTCATGATATTGTGTGTGCATGTAGTAGCAGTATGGCGGTGGTAACTTCTGTTAATATTGGTTTTTGAGAGTTATGTTGGCGATAGCAGCCATGATGCCAGTAGTACAGCACACGACTGTACTAGCTGGTGGTTGTAGCGGCCATGTTCTGGGTGCGTGTAAACGAAGACTGGAGGAGCACCATTGGTTTGGCGGGAGAGATTAGTATATTTTATTCATTTTATAACATTTGCTACCGTTTTTTCTTTTTTTTTTTCCAAAGCTCGGATAACCGCTTTAATTTTATGGGGGCCTTGTAATTATCATTCCTGACGTGCAGCTCTGAACTCTAGCGTCCATTCCGAGCAATGTGTGATGTTAATGGGGGTTTGGACATCCCAACAATGTTGGTGTTTGGTTTCTTTTCAGGTGTTAAAATTTCTATCCCACAGTCAGCAGACATTCTATACTGGGAAGTCAATGGCTGCTGCCGACTTATACTGGTATAATGATTCTGGTGCAGGAAATAAGTGTGTAAAAGTACCATTAAAAAAAAATTTGAACATTTGCCAGATTTAATTTTTTTTTTTAAATTTTTGGAAGCATACACAGACTTTTGCTTAGACTTGAGGACATTCGGGTTGAATTTTTTTTTTTATATTTGTCCGTAAAGATACATCCGTTCTGCCTCATCTCCTAGACAATATTTTCTTTATGTTTACTCGGTCACTAGGTGGCAGCATTAGGGCTCATGCACACGAACGTGTACCGGCCGTTCCATGCATTGTGGTCCGCAATTTGCGGTCCCCAAAGCACGGGCACCATCGGTGCGGTTGCAGTAGACCGATCCAGACCCATTCAACTTCAATGTTCAATTTTTTTGCGGTGCAGAGGCACGGAGAGAAACCCCACGGAAGCACTCCACAGTGCTTCCGTGCCTCCATTCCGCACTGCTTCTTCCAGATTGTGGACCCATTCATGCTGTTTGCGGGCCACAATACAGGCACGGTCGTGTGCATGAGCCCTTATGTTGCAGAGTGCACAATTTAGAAATGTTTTTTGGAAAAAAAAAATGTTTTGGATACAGACATGTGTGCTGTATACATGCCGCATCAGTGTTTGGGTTGTACAATCCAACAGCTCAGACAACACTCCATGTTAGGGCTCATGCACCCGACCGTTGTTTTAGTCTGCGTCTGATCCACATTTTTTGCGGACTCATTCACTTTGATGTGGCTGCAAAAGATGCGGACAGCTCACCGTGTGCAGTCCACATCCGAATGTCCGTTCCATGGCATCCGCAAAAAAACAGAACATGTCTCATTCTTCATATTACGGACAAGGATAGAACAGTTCTATTATGGGCCGGACGTTACGTTGCGGAAAATGTGGAACGCACGCAGCTGGTATGTGTTCTACGGATCCGCAATTTGTGGACTGCAAAAACTGCTACGGCCGTGTGACAGAGCCTTAATACCGGTGGATGGGTTAAAGAAGGCGTTGCATCTGCAGTATAACGGTACAGTTGTTCTTCACATGCACTGGAGGGTTGCCTCCATCTTCTTTGGTTTGGATTATCCAGTCATGAGGTTATGTCTCCTCCAAGGCCGTTGAGAGGTCAGAGGGTATAATGTGGTCAAGCTGGGGGATGAGGGGCAACAATAGTCAGCTTGATGAGCATGACTCTAACTCACTGACCATTGTCTAGAGTGAAAGAAGTCAATCCATCATTATTTTATGTGAGGAGTAAAAAGAGTGACAGATGTGGGTCATTAGCCAAAGTCATTCCCAACACCATCTTTTTTTTATCATTATTATTTTACCGTTTTGAACAATTTTACTCAGAATTTGACATAGTTGATTATAAGTCTTTAATACTGTAGTAGATACCACAAAGCCTTTGGATATTAATAGCAGTAAAGACCGTAGGCAGCCAGGTAAATATGGATTAAAACGTGATAAATATAACTTGTACAGTTTCTTTTGAATAATTAGTAAAATAATTTTTTTAGTACAGATTTAAGAACCAAATTACTAATTCCTAAGTTTGGTTATACAATGTACCGTCGCTGACCAAGAATGACAAGACGCTGAGGCAGCCATTCTGTGTGAAAATGATTCACTCTTCAAAGTAACGTGGCCTTCATTAAAGGGCTTATCCAACCCCTATAATGACCCCCTCATATAGGTTATACTTAGCCCACTCCCTGGCACTTGCGTCGCTCCTGATCCCCTCACGGCCACCGCTACATGTCACAGGTCGCCAGCAATTGGCTGCCCCCTGGGAAGCAGGGTAAGTATAATCTATATGAGGGGCTGGGACATTACGGGGGTCATTATAGAGGTTGGATAACCCCTTTAAGCTACATATGCAATCATTTTGTTTGCTCAAGATTTGCGTTATGGTGATGTCACCAGTTACTCTTCAGTCGATCAGCTGCTTTCCCATGCCCTTAACCCTCTCATAAAAAAAAGAAGAAAAAAAAAAAGAAAAATCAAAGAGTCTGACAGGTGCATGTCATCTAAAATAGTGGCTTTTAACCCCTGTCGGGGAGCAGCTCTGCAGATATTTTGCAATGTCATGAACTGAATGGTGATGGAGCAGGTCAAAGAGGGTGACTGACACAGTGCAGCCTGTGCAGAACCTACTTTAGCCTCATCTTCTTCCTAGACTGTTAACCAACATCAGATGTCTGGCAGGACGGAACATATGACCTGTCAGTCTGTTGTGCAGCTTCCCCCTCTATAGCAGAGATACAAAGGATTTGTTTGTTGTCTTCCTCCCCTCCTCCACCCCTTATTTTTGTTTCTTTTTTACACTTTCCATTAAAAAAAAAAAAGTTCAACTTTTTTTTTTGTGTTCCAGACGGATAGATGAAATATTTGCATATTTGCGTTTTGTCTGGAATTTAACATCTAGTCTGTCTGATAGCGAAGTCTCAGAATGTTCTGTCCTTTCGGAGAAGAATAACAGTGTTACAGCAGAAAAACAATGCTCGCTATCTCTGTGTGCCGCAAAATACAGGACGTTTAAAGGGAAAGGGATCAGTTTCAAAGTTTTTTTAAAAATTTTTGGTTGATTTGCATCTTGGTATTCCAGCTATAGCCATTTATAACATTCAGTGCGTGCATTCACGAAACCTTTTTTTTAATGGTCGCTGGCCTGTAGTGGTTTGATCACAGAAGAAGAGGGGGAAAAAAAGGATCATGTAAACAAAACGGATCTTGTTGCATCAGTTAGGGCGCATTCACACGAGCGTAGTTTGGTTCCACATCCGAGCTGCGTTTTTTGCGGCTTGGATGCCAACCCATTCACAAAAGATGTGGACAGCACTCCATAGGACATGATAGATCATGTCCTATTCTTGCCCGTTTTGCAGACAAGAATAGGCATTTCTATACCAGGCTGCCCGTTCCATTCCGAAAATTGCAGAAGGCACATGAGCAGCATCCATGTTTTTCGTATCTGCAATTTGCGGATCACAAAACACGGCATATTCGTGTGCATAAGCCCTTATGCATATGATTACATAGGATCCGTTTTTTTTACAGGATCCTGTCAAAGAAAAAAAAAAGATCCTGTTGCATGTTATCATCCATTTGAGCTATTTCTGTCTAAGATCTGTTTTTTTAGATGGAAAAAAATTACTGCGTTCAGGACTTTTTTTTCCGTTACAGATGACAAATGATGCAACAGGATGCGTTTTTAATGGATCCTGATTTGTTTTTTTTTTTCTCTGTCTTCTGACAGATCAGAAGAACGGAAAGCTAAACAACCTTGTAGAGCTTTTCGTATCTAGCAGATACTACCAAAAAGTTTTTTATTTTTTACACTTTTAAAATGTATTCATATGTTTTCAGGCTAAACTTAACAAAAACAACTTTTTGTAGCACAAATCGCCGCTTTAGTTTTGCACTGCTATAGGTTTACTATGATAAATTGCTTAAACTTTTGGAAGCCAAAAAGAGAATTTGGGGAAAGAAATTCTGGCTGTAAATTTACCATAAAAGGGGTTGTCCCGTTACAACAACTTGTATGGATACATGTCCTCCACTCCATTCAACCCCATGGGTCTGCTGGAGATGGCAAAGCGCAAGCGCCCAGCTATCTCCAGCAGCCTTGTAGAGTGGACCGATGTGGCAGTGTGCACACGTGTATACAGCTCCCTTCAAACAGGGGGAGACTGGTCCCTCTTCTGGTGATCGGAAGGGGACCCTGGCGTTTGGACCCCCAAAATCAGACTCTTATGGGATAAGTTGCTGTAAAGAGACAACCCCTTTGAATGTACCATATTTTAAAACTTCATATGTAAGACCTCGTCATGGGTCTTGCATAGATCAAGCAGATACATGTTGACCTCTCAAAAAACAATTTTCCTGTAACAATTTAAATTGACTGAAATTCTGTCTGTTGAACTGATTTCAAATTCCCTTTAGGCTCGGACCGGCTCAATATCCTCTAATTGGGGTTACGGAGCTTTCATGTATGGCCACAAATCTGCAGTCACTTCAGATATCGAGGTTCATTACCGACAGACCTGCTGGACAGGAACCTTTATTAATGAGTGACCTAGATAGGATTTTTTTTAAAGGGACAGTAAACAAAATAAAATTGCATGTTTTCAAGGGATGCCTCTGTGGTAGAAAATAAAGCCACAATTCAGTTTATTTTATCTTTTTTTTTTTTTTTTTTGATTCATTAAAGAACAATTTCCTTAAAATTGATAAATTCTGCCAAGTCGCTAAAATTCTCTTTACCCACTGACGATAGTGCCTAGCCGTTCACAGAGAGAGTTAAACTAAAGCAACATGATGCCAGCCATTTTATTTGCATAATGTTGGTTATATCTGGTTCAGGTAAAGACACCAACCAACATGGCCGCCATACTGGCATCCCCAGTGTCTCCTTTATCTTTGGTTAAGAATGGAGTATTTTTTTATGTAATATATTTCCTTGTCCCATCTTGCTGTATAACTAGACTTATTTCCTGCAATGCCACGTGGGAGCTGAAATGGCAGCCATATAATGGATGCCACAGTCTGCCATTGTATGCATTAATGTGTTTTGTTTTTTTAAATTAATTTTTTTATATTAATTTTTTTTTGCGTGGAAATGGATCTTTGATAGATATACAGAAAAAAAAATTGTACATAGTTTCCCATTCTATTTTTGGGGATTTTCGGCAGCCGTATAATTAGACATGAGCTTTTTGGCTGCCCACGTTACAGATCTCATCCTCTTTTTCTGTTTCCTTTTGTTGAACATTAATCATATATTGTCTGGTTAAGGCGGAGAGCCCGCCACGCAGGAATCTTGTATGGCAGCATTATAAGCTGGCACCTCCTGCGTGGTGGCAGGTTCTCTGAACAAGGACAGGTGAAGGGCAGTGTCACCCCCGTCTAGCTGGATATTCCTCTTCTCTGGTATTAGACTGTAGGAATCCGCAAGGTCAGCGCAGGTCAATTGCTTTGTGTCAAGGAAATGCGGAAAGCGCTGCCTGTTGCCTACATACATGTCTGTGTGTTGTCTCGGAGGGTGTCCTTATAGAAAACTATGAGTCAGGCCGTCTGTCATTATTCATAATTAAAACCTGTTGCGACTATAGGGCAAAGGATATATCTGCGGCATGTCTTCCAGGCAGCTGCAAAAAATAAAATGTAAAAAAAATTAAATTGGAAATTAATTAGGATTCATGCACACAGGCGTATCCATATTTTGATCCATGTGCACTAGCTATTCTCGTGCGCAATATGGACCAGAATAGGACACACGGATCTGCCAAAAAATATGGATGTGTGCATGGCTCCCTAGAATTAAATGGGTCAGTATGCATTCTTAAAAAAGAAAAAAAAAATGTGGATAGCACACTGATGAAAAATAACTTTATGTCCATGAGACCTTAGAACTGTGTGTTATTCAACTAGATACATTTTTAAAAAAAATTTTTAGTATCCAGATCCATTCATGGCCATAAGCTGAGTATTGCAGCAATGCCGCATTCACCCTTAGGTCAGAGAGTACATAGGGGGTAGTACACTAACGTGTGATGTAGTAGAATACAGCACGAGAGGGATGACTGAGAAATTCAAGAATAAAATACTTTACTTGGTTTGGAAATTCTGGTGGCACATAACAATTTCTATTGCAAACCCTTATATAACCTGATAGATATATACAGGTGAGTAGAAGTCCACTGGTTTAGCCTATTGGCAGTGGTTCCTTTTTGCTAAAAAACAAACAAAAAAACACCCTAGAAACAATCGGATAAAATTTGATTCGGTCCAAGTTGCTTTAAAAATATTAGTGTTCTGTGAACATTCCCACGAATACGTACACATGAGTATATAAAGTACGTATGAAGCTTTAGCGTATTATCGTCTAGGCCCGCACAAATAACGAACATACAGTAAAAGTACACTACTTAACTGAATACGTATGCATTAGCGTACAAATTATCAGATGCGTAGCATTAGCGTTCAAATTATATGATGTGTATGTAGCGTTAGCGTACAAAGATTTAAGAAGATTCTTCTAAAGCGAATCTGAAAATATTCGGATTCGCTTTGGTGTAGGAAAAAACGAAGATTCGTAACAAATCTGCGAAGCGGCGAATAGATTCGCTCATCTCTAGTCTTAATAAATGACGCCTAAACAATAATTTTAGGGGTTCTCCATGTTGAGCGATTTTTAGATAAAACTGGTGAAGCTGATCTTTATTTTTGGATTTGGAATTTTTTGTTTTTCTTTCTGTCGTGTGTTGTAACAGACGATTCCATTGTCTTTTATTTCTGACCTGGAAATTTTGTTGCTTTTCGAATAAATTGTTCTGCTTCTCCCACCTCCCTTCTCTTCTCTCCCTTTAGGACTCGTGCTGTGCGTTTTGAACAAATGAATACATTAAAAAATTAGATAAAATGTATGACATGGTCATGACTGTGTCCTTGAGGTCGTTCATTTTTTTTATTTTTTTCTTGGCAACGTGAAAAGCTTTTGTTTAATGTTTTTGCTGCCCGCGTCGTTCTCACCTGGCGGGCAGCATCTACAGGTGCCTGGGAGATGTGTGTTGAAACTGGTTTTCTCCAGGCAGCAGCTGTTACGCTGGTCTAGACATTATGCAAATAAAGCTGCTCTCCCGTTTGTCTGGAAGTGGCTGGGGCCTGCCCCGTGCTTGGCTGCTGGAGTCACACTTCAACTTGTGTTACCGGGGAATATAAATATAGCTGTGACTCTGCACACCCTGAACTTGCCCCTCTTACAGCCGGGCAAAGGGGGAGCTTGTATGCTTATGGTTGCTTTTGCAATTCTTTTTTTTTCCCCCAAGTTAACCCCTCCTGTTCAAATTTTTTAATTTAAAAAATGGACAAAAAAACTGTATGATCTATACATTTGTTTCAGTAGGTTTTAATTCAGCATTTTCATATATTTGTGAATGGTTGTGCACACAATTTATAATTTTAGCTTTAAAAAAAAGTCAAAAATTTGCAAATGTAAAAAATATACGGGTATAAATCTACTATGATTATTCATACATAATGCTAATCTTTTTGTGCTCAGATCTTCTTCTGGTGTGGGGTGGAATTTTGGAAAGAGGCGAGAGAGGGAGTCTAAATCTTTTAGAGGCAGAGATAAGTGGTATGACAGGAGTTGAAAGTCGGTGGCAGAGCGCTGGCGGACCAGAATCCCAATGAATTCCAAGCGTCTCCCTTCACAGACAGCCGCAACTAACGAGATTAGATTTTTTTTATACATTTCAGACTCTCTGATCCCCATGCTTGAGTGAGTGCCGAAATTCCAGTGTTTACACTTTGCTGCCGCAGGGCTGCGGGGCGGCATGAGATGGCATATTTTATGAAGCATCTTTCTATCCATCTGACCGTCTGTCTGTTTATCATTAATAGGAGGCTGTTTGTAATTCCGTTCGCCTTAGGCGGCGCAGCATCCGAGAAGATGTCTGTGAAGTGGTGTTGGGAGCCACTGTAGCGTCTTGGTGGTTGTATCTGCCCAGTTAAAGCGACCCTGTGAAACGATGAAAAAAAATTATACGGTGCATGTACTCTGACCCTGCATGGCACTTGCGGCCATGTGTGAGTAGGAAATCTTTGTACCGGATGAGGCCTCAGCAAAGCAAGAGCAACATCTAATCTTTACATCTAGGTTTCCTCAGAATCAAATAGTTGTTAAAGGGAGTCTGTTACCAGGAAATTCACTCTTAAGCCATGCCCAATGTCTTGTAGAGCTAGCTCAACAGAATGTCACGATACCTTTCAGTTAGCAATCTGTTACATCATTCAGGAGAAAAGTACTTTTAATCCATATGTAAATGAGCAGTTAATTGCACCAAGGATGCACCATTGCTTCCACTGCCAACCCCTCTGTCTTCCTGTAATAATCTCACCTGGCCCTGTCAATCAAGAAAGAGGGAGGGGTAGACAGAGCAAGGGTGCAAAGAGTGGCTCAGGCCTGCCCTCAGTGCACTTAACTGCTTATTTGCATATAGATAAAATGTCTTTTTCTCCAGAAACAAACACGGGACAATGTACGAGCAGATAGTTGGGAAGGAAGCGTCCCTTCCCGGCAACCATTTAAAAAAAGATGATTGACCTCAGGGAGATCAACCATCATCACCACAGAGACACCATCACGAGTCTCAACGTTGGTGAATCTAAAACAAGACTCCCTGGGAAAAGCAATATGCAAATCAAAAAGAAAACCACAGAGACACCATCACGTGTCTCAACGTTGGTCAAAACTAGCCAGGCCTTTCACTGGGAAGGAACAACCAAGGGAAAGGCAATCTCCAAAAGGAAACCACCTATGCCAAAGCATGGTATCCATCCACAGACAGCTGTTTCGGGGGTATTTGCCCCTCATCAGTGTGGAGTAGGAATCTGGCTAGTGGGAGCAATGCCTAGTAGAAGACCATTTAAGAAAAGATGATTGACCTCAGGGAGATCAACCATCATCACCAGAGACACCATCACGAGTCTCAACGTTGGTGAATCTAAAACAAGGCTCCCTGGGAAAAGCAATATGCAAATCAAAAAGAAAACCACAGAGACACCATCACGTATCTCAACGTTGGTCAAAACTAGCCAGGCCTTTCACCGGGAAGGAACAACCAAGGGAAAGGCAGTCTCCAAAAGGAAACCACCTATGCCAAAGCATGGTATCCATCCACAGACAGCTGTTTTGGGGTATTTGCCCCTCATCAGTGTGGAGTAGGAATCTGGCTAGTGGGAGAAATGCCTAGTAGAAGACCATTTACCTTCCCGGCAACCGACTGATCGCTAGTGTGCACTGATCTCCTCCAGAGTATGGGGAGGATCGCTGATGGATGGGTGGATGTGGTTTTACTGCACCCTACAGCCTACATCAATGAAACTAGCCATTATTGGTAGCTCAATATGGCACCATTTGGGTCAGGATTAGTTTTCAGTATTAAAGGGGTTGTCTCACGTGAGCAAATAGCATTTATCACGTAGACAAAGCTTATCCAAGGCACTTACTAATGTACACCAAATCCTGACTTAGGCCTCTCACCCAGTTAAGCCAGTACTCTCTGCCTTGCACTGATGAGGGGCAATCACCCCGAAACAGCTGTCTGCGGGTGCTGGCTTATTTAATATCCGAGTCTCAAGGCCTGTTTAAAGGGTCGAACATTGACTTATAGATTAGCTGCCGCATCTGGTGGCATTAGAGGCAGAGCTTGTGAAGAGCTAACTTGCATCCCTTTCTTTCCATAACATTATACACTGCTCGTTTCCATGGTTATGACCACCCTGCAATCCATCAGTGGTGATCGTGCTTACACACTATAGGAAAATGCGCCAGCCTCTCGGGTGTCCTGGACTGTGGGAGTGCACATAGGCACGCATGCCGTCCTTGCCACCTCGTATCTGCGCTGCAGCAGTAGCTGTAACCCCTGGAAACCAGCAGTGTATAATGTGATAGAAAAATGAATCCAGCCAACAAAAGAGACAATATGGATAATCACAATACATTAGTAAGTGCCTTGCATTAACTTTCTCTACATGATAAATGCCATTTGCTGAAGTGAGACAACCGCTTTGAGTGTGTCTTCTTCATTTCATAGTTCAGAACAACATATCCTATCAAACTGGTAAATACCACTAATATAGGAATTCAAAAATATTTTCCCCCTTCATTACATGAGTAGATAATCGTTTACAAAAATTATAAAATGGAGCTAAAGTGATCAGTTATCCAGTAGTGTAAAAGCTTTGAACTATTGAATGACAAGCGATAATTGTTTAGTATTTTGTTCTTGCAATCACTGATGTAGACAGGTATCTATTACATGGTTGCACTCACAAATTTTTACACGATACTCTGCGCCTCTAAAGGGTTGTCGTTCCAACGTTAACAACTCGAATAACAACTTGTTTGTCGGTCGATCGAATCAATTATCTTTTCGTGTGAGGGAGGGTTCACATCACCGTTTAGCTTTCCTTCCTTCTGATTCGCCAGAAGAACTTAAACGGATCTGTTATTTTGTGCATCAGTTCTGACCAGGTTTCATCAGTGCGTATCATTTGCGTCAGAGATCAGTTATTTTTGATGGGAGAAAACGTCCATAATTGATGCTCAGAATAACAGGTCTATTTTTTTTCTGTTCTTCTGATCCAGTGATATCAGTGCACCCTGAAGAGGCTTTTAGTCATAGACTGGATTCCAATTTGGTCATATCCTAACCTAGGCAGGTCTTCCATCCTGCTTCACGGATGGGTAGTGGCTGGATCTCTGCCGATTCCCATTATAGTTAATGGGGCTGGCGAGCACTGTGGTAACATCTGGCTATGCCTGATCCAGAGAGGTCCGGCAGAGAACAGTCTGCCAGAGAGCAGGCCAACAAGTTTGAAACTAGCCTTACCTGATAGCAGGAGAACCGCACCTACTCGTGCTGGGTGGAATAATTCTTGAGCTATAAAAAGAAATATCCGAACAGCTCCATGATCCTTAACTAAGCCAAACGCTTACCTTACGTGACCTCAGCCAAGCTGGCAGATATGGAGTACTATTTGTTGGATTTTTCGTCTGTAAAACAAAAAATGATGTGTGCCTTTAAAGTTAGATTGTGCAGTCTTGTGACGTTGGGCATGTTATCTGCTTTGTAACGCTATACAGTGTAATGCTTTGTTTTATATTTGGTAAGGACCTAGAGAAGAGATTCATAAGGTGACTCCTTCATGGGTTGCATCACAGTATGTGGGATTTCCCAGACTATCAATGATTAGAGCAGTTCTTACTAGTTGTATGTAATGAACATGCAGGGAAACCTTCACAAGTCTGACCCAGGAAAATTGAAGAATAGATGTAAAATTCTCTTTTGGACATTGTGACATACATATTTGCAGGGTGCCTTTATAGCCCGTATGGTTAAAGGGGTTGTCTCACTTCAGTAAGTGGCATTTATCATGTAGAGAAAGTTAATACAGGGCACTTACTAATGTTTTGTTATTATCAATATTGCTTCCTTTGCTGGCTGGATTCATTTTTCCATCACATTATACACTGCTCGTTTCCATGGTTACAGACCACCCTGCAATCTATCAGTGGTGGTCGTGCTTGCACACAATAGGAAAAAGCACCAGCTTATCTGAGCTCCCATGGTCCTGGCCATCAGAGAGGCTGATGCTTTTTCCTCTAGTGTGCAAGCATGACCACCACTGATGGATTGCAGGGTGGTCTGTAACCATGGAAACGAGCCATGTATAATGTGATGGAAAAATGAATCCAGCCAGCAAAGGAAGCAATATGGACAATCACAATACATTAGTAAGTGCCTTGTATTAACTTTCCCTACATGATAAATGCAACTTACGGAAGTGAGACGACCCCTTTAATATGTGAAAAACCAGTATAAAGTTCCAAAAAAATCCAGTATTACCAAGCAACCATCCAAGGATGGAGTGGTCTGATGGTGCCATAGATATCAGTACAGTTCCTTATTCCTGCTGGATGATTTGACTATCTTCTCATTACTATGGGTGTCGATCTAGTTTGAGAATTGTCCGAGACTAGTAGTCTAAAATTTGCCTTACCTTGTAGTAAAGGTGCTGCCAATTATAAGTAGAACTATGGTAAGATAATTGCTACTATTGCCTTACATCATAGTTAAAGCTGGCATACTTTTATTTATTTTTTATTCAAAAAGGTTCAATTTGTGGCCCATGTTGCAGGACTGTGAATTATTTAAGAAATTCTTACAGCTGGTTAGATTGTTCAGAGAGCGTTGTGAGAGTTCAGCAGTGATTGCCATCATGGTATCCTCGATAGTGGTTTGTGTGATGATTACAGGGCTTGATCTGTACAGAACTTGTCATGTCTGTTAGTTTCAGAGCCAGGGTTCCTCCCAGGGAGCCTGTACAAGGAACTCGCTTATAGCAGGGGAGGGGCTGCTTCTCCAGAGCGCTGCATGTTGCTTTAAAGAAGTCTTTATTTTGCTGCCAGCTTGGAGTCAGTGAATCACTGGTCATCTTGACAAGGGCAGGGCAATTACATCTGGAATGTACTCCCCAAGAGCAGGAGAGCAGAGCTGCCAAGATAAGGCCACAGAGGCTAGCCTTAATCATTTCAGGGCACACTAAGGTTCTGCCACTTTTGAGGGGTGGTGTAGGCGGGAATGGGGCTGCCTAAAAATGACAGGCGACGCTCTCTTATACAAAAGTTAAGTGACAGGCAAAACTCTCATAAGGGAAAGTACAGCAGCGATATGCGGGAGGATACATTTCTTAGGTTTTGGGTTTTTGAGGAACGATGTCGACGATGTATTTATTTTATTTTTTCAAAAAGGAAAGTGCAATCAAGCGTCTTTTAAGACATTTTTTCTGAACATAAAGTATGAAAATTTTTTAGCATATCCACCTTGATTTCACAGCACATCTATCACTTTCCTTGACTTTTATAACAAAGAAATGTCATAACAGAATTTACAAGCAGTCAACTTCCCAGGCTTAATTTTTGCTTTTAGCAAACAAAAAGCTCCTATTATATCATATGTACTGGATGAATTATTTTCGTATCTCTATTGTAGAAGATAACTCAAAGATGTATTTTTCCTGAAAAATTTTGGATTGGTGAGTACTTGTTAAAAATCTGTCTAAAATTTGGAGCAAATTGGAGGACTTTGGCACACCTAGGGTTTATACACTTTTTTTTCAGACAAGCAGAACAAGGGGGTAGACCTTCATGGAAACGGGTTGGGGCCTAAGATGCTGCAAAATTGTGCCACAATTCGGGCGTAAAAATCTGTCTCAAAGTAAGCCAACCAATAGTTGGTATAGAGTCAGAGAAAAGTGTCCATCTCTGCACCAGATTTATCATCCAGCCAGTGATAAATTTGGTGCAGGTCTAGACAGCCTGTCTGAGTTTACTTCATCTCTAGGATTAGTAAATCTGGGCCATTGAGTCAACCTGTGACTCATGCCTAACTGTGTTCACCAATTTTAATGGCTTTGTGTGATTAGAATAACTTCAAAAAGCACTGCAGCCTCATTGAATGGCTGTTTTAAACATTCATCGGTTAATCATTATGCGAGTTATCATACTTTAGTATCAATATGGTGTTTGGAGAGACTTCTATGTCTGGAAGGCAATGAAAGATCACCCTAATCTGGAGTTAGATTATGTCCAGCCAGAGATACAGTACCCAGGTTGTGAAGGTTAACACAGCTCTCAGTAGCATGCCACTGAACTCTACAAGCAGGAGCCAAGTATTCATGTGATTTTGGGAATTGTTGAGGTCCCATGTAAACATGCCTAGAATAACAAGGTTAGAATTGTTTTGTTACCATAGGCACACCAATAATATTGGTTATCAAATGCATCGATCTCAATGTCCTTAGCCAATTATGAATAATTTGCAGATCCAAGGTTGCACCATGTTGAGTCTTTTTTTTCTCAGTGACCACATATTTTTAATATGGTAAAACCAACTCATTGTTTCTTCTCTCTTACTTGTAGCGGAACTGGAATTCGTTCAGATAATCATCATTGTCGTGGTGATGATGGTAATGGTCGTAGTGATCACGTGTCTCCTAAACCACTACAAGCTTTCTGCACGATCTTTCATGCATCGGCACAGCCAGGGCAGAAGGCGGGAGGAGAATCTGTCTTCAGTAAGTGTGCCCATATTTGCATGCTGTTGGTCATTTGAGGGCTGTAGTTTTGGTTGCATGGAACGGAGTATGAGATTTTGCTTCAGACACTTAAGTTCTTCAGTGACATTGTTTGAGGAGTTCTATGGACAGAAGCCCGTATCCTTTCCCCCAAAAACTGCCTTTGACCTTTTTTTTTTTAACTTTTAACCAATCACAAATGGTCAGGTTTCTTCTCAAGTAGAGAAAGCCATTTGTCTTTGAATCTATGGTTGGGGGGGGGGGGGTCGGAATTCACAGGCCATGACCTCCCAATAAGGTCAGACGTTCATAAAAAGATGATCCCTTTTACTCTTTTAGCAACATCCATATTATATGTAAGTAGATGTTTGTCATGACTATATTGAGCTTGCTCCATATGCAGCAGGTGATGGCTAGGTTATACACTTGACAACCGTCTACTATGGCTGGGTTTGAACTGACTGCGATGTTAAGACCATTGTGCATATACATACTGACCACCATATCCTAATGACACAAGAGGGTCATGTGTTATGGTTGAGCTTTGGAATGCTCTTGGCCCCATTGACTTTTCAAGATGATCAGTGGAGGGGAACCCAGTCATTAATGATAATTAGCATATCTTGTTGGTTATTTGATCAGCAGAATAAAAACTGTTTGTAGAATCAAGAGATACCCACACCCTCAAAAACGACAGAATGGATTTTCATTGATCAAAAGTATTCACAGGACCTATACTCACAGTGTTTATTTTTGTCTGAAATAGGAAGGAAGCCTGTGGCCTTCGGAGAGCACAGTGTCAGGAAATGGAGTGGCAGAGGTAAGATGGCAAAATAGGCATTGTGTCATCATGCTTGTTGGATCAGTGGTTTTGGGCATTAGGCAACTTGTGAGCCCAAAAAAAGCTTCAAGAGTGCCAGGCATAGTATGTCCCAAAATTTAGGATTGTGGTACAGTAAGGTTAAGTTATGACAACGTCAGTGACTACAAGTCATGGGCTTTAAGTGGAATTTAAAACACATTTTAAAATCTTTATAAATATCAGTTCATATTTCATCAGTGGACAAGTACTTTAAATCCATATGAATAATTTATAAGCAGCATGGTACTGTATAGCTCCCTATTTACATTGTGTCTTTCACTGCCCCCTACAGCACATTTACACACCAAGACCCTCGGACAGACTGAGCATCCCACCGTTTCTTCAGAGAGATCGCTTCAACCGCTTCCAGCCCACCTATCCCTACATTCAGCACGAAATTGACCTCCCACCCACCATATCGTTATCAGATGGAGAGGAACCGCCACCATACCAAGGACCCTGCACGTTGCAGCTGCGCGACCCTGAACAGCAGATGGAACTGAATCGAGAGAGTGTGCGGGCACCTCCCAACCGAACCATCTTTGACAGCGACTTAATTGATAGTTCAGTCTACGGAGGACCTTGCCCGCCAAGCAGCAACTCCGGAGTGAGCGCCACCTCTTACAGCAGCAACGGGAGGATGGAAGGGCCACCTCCAACCTATAGCGAGGTCATAGGTCATTACCCCGGGTCCTCATTTTACCAGCATCAGCATAACACGGGCACTCCCTCAATATTAGAAAGCAGCAGACTTCACTTGCAAAGCAATGTTCTCGATAGCACAGTTGCACGGAGCAAAGACAAGGACAAACAAAAAGGACAGCCGTATTAGGATCAAAAGCAGCGAACTGAATGACAAAAAGTTGAAATCTATAAAAACTGCACTTCTAAGCTGGCCCATTCGTTGTCAGCCAGGGTCGCAATACCAAGACTGTTGCGTGCCTTGTGATGACCAACAGATTGCGGGGGCAAAAAACTTTTAAAGAAGTCGAAGAAGAGGAGGGAAAACAAAAATGTTAAGCAAGAAAACCCTCCCGGCCTCTTCACCTTCTTCCTGTATAAATATTTAGTTGTTTTGTCTGGTTTGAATGCACAAGCCGAGGAAGCTTGCTATCCTGTTTATATGTTTAGCTGTGTCTTGGATTCCTTTACACAGTTGCCCTTTAAGAAGTTGACTAGCCTGCGTGAGTGCTTACCTATATACCCCCATCACCTTATATCTAAATATATATATATATATATATATGTAATTTTTTTTTTAATATTTCACTTAACGTTAAGGAAACAAAATCCTGAAAATATTTGCACAAAACTTTATTTGTTAAAAAGAAGACTTGCAATATATAATTATATATGAGAACTAAGAGAAAAAGAGTATGAGTGAGGGGAAGTATTTTTGTATTACAAAAGGGCCTATACATTTTGGGATGCTTGTTCGTCAGAAAATGGACCTGAGAACAAGAAAATTTTTTTTTTTTTTTTTTTTTTTTTGCGGGGATGGGTGGATTTGTTTGAGTGCCAACTCAGAAAGAGTGCTGTTTAGAGTAAAAATGAAAAAAAAAGAAAAAAAAAAAGGAAAAAAAAGCAGGGGAGTAGAGTTATTTATATAAATGTTAAAAAGAAAATTTGCACTATTTTTGATATGACCAGTCCTTGTGTTAAAAACAATGTATCATGTCTACCACAAAAAAATACAAAACTAAGAAAGATAAAAAAAGTTATGTGCTTCATTGATCAGCTATGTTCAAAAACCCAAATGAAAAAGAAATTACAGCACTTTTTTTTTACAGATTTGAATTGTTGGTTCTTTGATTGGGGTAATAATGCATTATTTCTTTAGAATTTGGCTTTATGGTGTGAAATTTTTCAAGCCCAGATTAGTAGTAACACATTGCACAATTAACAAGCTTTTTTTCCCCCAGTAACAAATCCACACAGCCATGGATCTGTGTAACGCCTAAACTGGGGCCAGGACCTGCTCATTTTTGAATCTCATTTCTAGGCCGGCATCAATAGGACATTTATGACATATTACCCAGGCTCATGATCAAAAGTCACATAATTGGTACAGCTTCCTTAAATTAGGCCCCAGTTCCCTAAGGTCAACATACGCAGCCATATTGTGCAAAAAACATTTTTAGAACTATTTGGCCTAGCTATTTAGAAAGTGGGGATCTGATTTATTGCAGTGGTCTGCTCCTCTGTCTCTCTGTATGTGGCCTCCTTGATGCTTTTCGTAAGTGCATAGACTACTCCCATTTGTATATATGCCCATACCACAATATCACCACTTCCACTTTTTTAAGGGACAGTACCCAATGTGCAATTTCTTTCATACTGAGTTATTTCAAATGTTTAAGAATGGTGGGGAAAAAATTGAATGCATTAAACCAAACATCACCTTAGGAACTGACTCATGCTGTACTGCTTACACATTCCCTATTAGACCAGAAACAGTATTTGGGCCAATTTACTAATCTTAATTGGAGAAAATAAATTTTTATTAAAGAGCTTCTGTTATGCAATTCTGTTGTTTTTCTTTCCCTTAAAGGTCTTAACAGATTGACAGGAAGCATATAGTTCCTGCACAATGCCAATGGCTCAGCTCGTCAGCAGGGGTTGTACAGGATTAGAATTATGTGGTTGCTTGCTTTCAAATTCAGTGCCACACCTGGTCATGGGTTGTGCCTGGTACCGCAGCTGAGCTTTGTTGAAGTCAGTAGTGTTGAGCAGCAGTGCCGCCATGGACAGGTATAACACTATTTTTCTAATGAGGCAACCATATTTTTCTATTTTTGGCCAAAACTTTTAATGTCTACCATTTTGCTTTGTGACAGAACAATGCAAAACCATACAGGTTTGTGCAAAAAGTTTGCTAAGCAGAATGAAAATTATAGTGATTTCTTTTTTCTTATTTTTGCTTCCATTGTAAATTTCACTTGTACTTCTATAACCCTTAATGACTGGCATAATGAGAACATTGGGCAATTTGATCGGTAGAGGACATAGTACACTTGACCCTCTTCCTGTTTAGTCATGTCCTCTTTCAATTTATTCATTTAAATTTCATTTTTCAAATTATTAATTAAAATTTTACATAGTGACACCAAGTGAATCTTGGTGACATCAGTGAATTATGGCAAAATTTGAAAATATGTAATGTCATTAATAACCTAAGGTGAACAATGGCAAGCAACCATGTGTTTTTCAACACACAAGGGTTGCTGTGGCTCTGCTTTTTGTCTTACTTTTGGACTAAAAAAATTCTTTGTCATAATAATCAAATCACAAAATCAAGTTTTGTTTTACATATTTTTTTTTTTAAATTAGATTTTATCCTAAAATTAGCCATTTCAGCTTTCAGTCTTCAACTGCCGATTGCAGACAATAACCTCAGTTTTTAAGAACTTCCTCTAAAAGTAAGATTCCAAGCATTATTATACTTTCAAAAAAATATAGTTTACAGATTGGATATAATCTGTGCAGTAATACCAGCTATAGATGGCTTGTTCTGTTGCTCGGGACGGATTTGGGTAGTGGGGGTTGAAGTCTATTACACAAGGGACTTTTTTTAGTTGTCTTGGAAATTTTCTTTGTGTTTATGTGCCAATTGTGACTTCTTCCCAATGACACACATTGATGGGCAGGAATTTTTTTTACTGTTCAACTACAACAACTCCTAGCATCTCTTAATAGTATAGAAGTGTAGTCAAACAGCTGTTAGTTTGCCATACCGCTATCACTGCCTAAACAATATTATGTATTGCTAGGACACTGCTTAAGATTTTCACACCAGATTGGAGTCACTGGGTCAAGCACGGCATAAATTAGCTTGTCTAACTGCTAATTATAGTGATTAACAGACCTTCCAAGTGAACTGGATCGAGATTTCATCCGAAATCTATATCTCAGTGAGCTCAAAATGACAAGATATTTTTCTTCTCTTTAGCGGAATTGCACTTCAGCCAGAAATGTTAATTAAGACCTTAAAAACCAAAAATCAACAAACAAGACCCTCACATGGCCAGCAACACTTTACAACAGTGTAATAAGCGGAATATTGAACACAGACCCATATTACCTCTGTCTCCTGAAATTGTAATGTATAGAGACAGATGTTTTTGATAGAATTTATAGTAATATTTGCTGACTTTTCTGCTTGATTGTTAACAAAAATGATAATTTATAAGCAATGAAAATTTATCACACGTAAAAAAAATACTCCCAATTTTTTCTAATGGTAATTAGAGAAAGAAAATCTAATTTAGAACTTTGCACATTTAATGTTCTGGCCATTGTTGCATTGAAGCCTAATCTGTAGTAGAATAGCCAAAATAAAAATTTGGCCAAATTCCATTTTCCTGTGTATATCCCCCACAAATTTCCAAATGAAGGGTTGGACATTGTAAAATCTTGTTATATAGCGTTTTTTTTTTAAAGTGGGAATAAGAAAAAACTAATTGTTTACAAAGTGGGGTTGGGTTGGCGTTTTCATGCAAACACACCCTTCATTTTCTGATGTTTTTGGAAGACGATTAAGGCTACTTTCACACTAGCGTTATGGAATTCCGGTATTGAGCTCCGTCATAGGGGCTCAATACCGGAATAAAACGCTTCCGTTTTGTCCCCATTCATTGTCAATGGGGACAAAACTGAACTGAAGACAACGGAATGCTCCTGAAAGCATTCCGTTCAGTCTTCAGACCGGAGAGCAAACCGCAACATGTTGCGGTTTGCTCTCCGTACTAGTTATCCGCACCTAAACGGATCCGGAATGACCCCCAATGCAAGTCAATGGGGACGGATCCGTTAGGTGTGGACACACTTGTAAACGGATCCGTCCTCCATTGACTTTCAATAGAGGTTATTCCGGATCCGTTTAAACGCTAATACAACCGGATCCGGAATTACGGATCCACAAGGTTGTATTACTCAGTACGGATCCGGCGGGTGAAGGGACCCGCCGGATCCGTACTAACGCTAGTGTGAAAGAGGCCTAAGGAATATGGGAAAGCGTTCTTCCTGTAGGGGTTTCTCAATTTGCACAAGAAAAGAAAAAGAAATTCCTTACAAAGTAAACTCAAACCAGCAGTGACCTCTTAGTGGACTGAAAATATAAAACAAAAAGAATACGGCAATAAGTTTTTTGTTTTTTTTTTCAAGTGTCTCCAACGTTTTATTTGTAATTTGTTTTACTAGTCCACAAATATATAATAATTTTGAAGAAATTTAATTTTTTTCCCTCCAAAGGTTTGAGAGAATCCCATGTTTACAAAGGAAAAAAAGATACTAGAAACTTTTGGCTGCCTGATGACAAGCTCATGGCGTCTTTGTATGATACAAGCATCTGTAGGTGTTCATTAGGATTTATTTTGGTGTCAAGTCAATTTAGTGCCTTACAAACGCCTTCAGTGATGAGGGGTGGTGGCCGGGTTAAACCAAGCTTAGCTGTTCCTGAAGGGGGTTCAAGAATCTGTTACCCTCCCTTACATGCAGAGACCCAGGCCAGTGGGGTATTATACTTTTAATATGTCCCCCCCCATCCTTCTCTCTAAATCCTATATATAATGTGCCTCGTTCTGTATGGTGCTTGTTACGCAGAGCATTGGACTGTTCCCAAGGTTCTATAGAAGCCTTGTTTATAATGCACATATCCTATTGCCAGATCGGCTGAAAACTGTGGTAGATTTTGTATGACGCAAATTGGAGGTGTTTGATTGCCCCTGCTAAGCCAAAAAAAAAAAGTGCACACCAATATTCTGTCAGATTATTTTGTTATACTTTGGTACTGGAGATCATAGTAACTATACCTCTATGTATTGAACAATCTGAAATGGCGAGATTGGGAGAAAAAACTTGCTGAATTGTGTAGGAATGATACAGTAGCAGTAAAGCATACATGTATTTTAATAAAGCCTCAACTATCTAAATTCACATTGTATTCCATTTTATATTAAAAATTATTTTTGTAGTATAGGTTTTGTCACAAATGTGTTTGTCACTTTCCTAAAATCTCTTGTTTTTTTGTGTCAGGAAATGGCACAGTTTTTTTTGTTAGGGCCATAACAATATGTAATGTTTTTGAATGAGGTCTGTTCCAGTATCATTCCTTCCAGATTCAGTAATCTGAACCCCACCCTATGCATTGTACAGCAATTTTAAAGGGACCCCATATGTTAAAAATAATATGTTGCTGTAATTTTCTATTATCCCAAATTCAGAATTTTATTCCATTTTTGTGATGATGTTGGGTCTGCAAGCACCACCTTCAGTGGTAGTTGTCCAACAAAAATATCTTTTATGGTTGTATTTTTGGCCTTTTTCTTTTTGCCAAAAACATACCATCATACCATCATAAAACTTAAGTTACATGTGAGAACTGTCCCAAAATGGGATAGAATGCAGTCAGAGAATGCAGGAAAACCATTCCACTTTTTTTTTTTAAGGTTCTTGTGACCTGTTTTCCTGCATTCCCATAGTGTCCCTTTAAGAAAAGTTTAGACCAAATATTAAGGGTCTCATTACAGTAGCCAATCAGATATTCTCTTCCGACAGTCATACTTGCACTAGACCGATCAAAACAAAATACCTGGTTGGCTACCTTCAGATTGCACAATTTTTGGAAGGTGGCAATTTATGACTGAAGTTGCGTTTGGGGCTTTACCTTTTTTGTGTGTACAAATCTTTAGAATTTTTGTTTTCATTCCAATGTTAAGTGTCTCTGCCCCCTAAATTACAGAAGTAATCCTGAATATTTAGATTTCTGAACAGATCAAAACAAAATGGTCTTTGTATAGAACAAATGTTTTAGCTATTTTGCATTACACATCATGACTGTCATTTTGTAGGCTCAGTATAGACCCCATGTCCTAAGTAGGTCAGGCTTCTGGAAATAAACAGGGCTAGCTCCTAGTGCATTCATTTGATGTGTAAATTCCCTATGATTATAATATGGGCCGCAATTTTATTTGTGGTGGGAGGCATAAGGGGATTTTCTTTTACCCCATACCCCAAAATAATATAGCCTACAAAATGGCAGCATGGTGGACCAAAAATCCAACTTTTTTCCCCAAAGCAATGTAAAATTTGAAAGGAATTTTCCAGGTGTTTAATATTTATGAACTATTATCAGGATAGGTCGTCAATATCTGATCGGTGGGTGTCTAACTCCTGGCACTCCAGCTGATCAGCTGTTGGAAGAGGTCGCAGTGGCTTCTTCCTAGGCCTGAGACGTCACATTCATCGGTCACATGGCCTGGGCGCAACTCAGTCCTATTCAAGTAAATGGGCCTGGACTGTAATACCAAGCATAGGCGCCATACAGTGGACGCCGCTGTGCTTGGTAAACTGAAAGGAGGCCAAAGCTACCATATCACCACAGCACAAAAGCTCTTACCAGAGTGTAGCAGCCTCTTCAAACAGCTGATTGGCAGGGGTTCGACACGCGGATTATAGGTCATTAGTATTAAAAAACTTGAAAATACCATTCATTAGAGAAAAAATTATATTTACCTACGCTGTTTAAATGTGGTATAAATTTGTGACTGATGTCCATTATAGTGTTCAGCCAGTGGCTAGAATTTTTCTGTTAAAGTAGAGCAAAATGAAAATAATATCCAATAATTTGTTTTTTGTTACTTTTTTTTTTTAGTATGTATATGCTATTTTTTTTTTTTTTAAATAATGCACAATGAACACCGATGTTAAAAGCATATTTACTAACCTTACGCTTTTTGTGAGAAGAGGTAAACTTGTTTCTTGAATTTTGTGGAAAAAATGTTTCTAGAAAAATAAAAATGTAAAGTTATTGCACTAAACTCTGTGAAAAAGAACGAAATGGACATTTGAAGAAAGATCCCAAGTTACAGGCCTGATTTATGAAGCATTTTGTGTGAAAAACTGGGCAATTTTTTACATATTTTAATATATATATATCTCTATAAATATAAATGTTGAAATGTCCCAAAACCTACACTACAAATATTGCTGTATAATATTATTCAGCTCTATTAGGAGCTATATTGTGTGCTTGTTACTTTTCGGATACTTCCGTGGCATATATGTATGGCGTTCGTATTTTAGGCAGTTTTTATCACAAGTTCTGTTCCAGTCTACTTATGTAAACTACAGCACATTCAATGCAGTACTTGATAAATATTCTAAAAAAATCTAATTATTATGTTCTATTTGCTGCAGTTTATGGTATATACAGATGTACTTTGATGCCAATTTCCAAACTGTTTTTGCTTACTGTGTATTAGTAGAAATGTCATACAGATGGCTGCAATACTTACTATACAATAAAATTTCCTTATATGTTGCCTCAAAATGTCGTAGTGTTTTTTGTTTTTGTATTTTGTTACATAGTGTGAAAAATTCAACACTCTTGGTTTAGTACAGGCATTTGCATGGCTAAAAAAAGAAAAAAAATGGATTTTTTTAAGTAGAGTTAAAGTTCAGAATAAAAATACTCTATGCCCACAAAATTGTTTAATTTTTACATTTTAATAAAGAAAAAATAAATAAAAATAAAATATTAGTTTATTAAAGAAAACATTAAAGAGGTTGTCTGAATTATAAAAAAAAAGTCTCTCAGGCAGGAATTGTCATAAAATAATAAAAGTGCATACAGTGTATTCGGAAAGTCTTCAGACCCTATCACTTTTTCACATTTTCATATGTTTTGGCCTTGTGCTAAAATAATCTGCACTCAGTACCCCCAAGTGAGAAAGCAAAACCAGAATTTTAGAAATGTTTGCAAATTTATTAAAAAGGACTAACATTTTGCCTGGACATAAGTATTCAGACCATTGAAATTTAGCTATGGGGACCTCCCATTTCTCTTGATCATCTTGAAGATGTTTCTACACCTTGATTGAAGTCCACCTGTAGTAAATTCATTTGATTGGACATGATTTGGAAAGACATAGGGACAACTCTCTGTTCTTGAGTGGCCCGGCCAGAGTCCTGACTTGAACCCATAGAACATTTCTAGAGAGACCTGAAAATGACTGTCTGCTGACGATCCCCATCCAACCTGACAGAATTTGTGAGGATCTGCAAAGACGAATTGCAGAAAATCCCCAAATCCAGGTGTGCAAACCTTGTGGCATCATACCCAAGAAGACTGTCAGCTGTAATGGCTGCCAAAAGTGCTTCAACTAAGTAGAGTAATGGGTGTGAATTAGAGATGAGCAAATCAGTTCTAAAAATAATTGGATTAGTGACGATTTTCACATTAATTTGTCAAATGCTTGACGATTGGCTTCGAACGGATCTCACAAGAAACCATTGTCCAGTGTCATTTTATTGGGAAACGACCGGAAAGAAGAATATAGTGGATCACATGAGCCGGGAGGGGGAGGGTTTACCCTGATTTGCTAAGAGGCTGATAGACAGCCTGATTAGCCAATCAGGAGCAAAATTCTTGCACACGTGAGTGTGCCAAACATGTTTCTGTGAGACTTCAGGTCCAGGTATGAATATGTTTTAACTAATTGGCCTGTCGGTCTTAGCAGTCGGGGTGCGGCAAAGCAGGCAGGGCGAAGAGCCTCTGGGTGCAACTGCACCATCCTCGTTGAGCCAAGGGGTTAATTTACATATTATAAAAGTTTATTTTTCTACACATTGAACCTACATAAAGAAATGGGATTAAAAGCACTACATTCAGCTGACATGCGCACATCTTGCATGTCAGTTGCATTAATGCTCATAAATCTGGTGACAGATGCCCTTTAACTAGCCTTGAGATATGACAATGGAAAATAGCCAAGCCTAATGTCCTTTTGTAGATAGCTGCTTTGGGGTGCTTGCTCCTCATCAGTATGGAGTAGGATTCTGGCTGGCTGAGTGTGATGCCTTGAACGCAGCTTAGGCAGAGTGCTGACTCTCCTTAAAGATCGTAAAGAGACTTATGGGCAATGCTCCAAACGTGAAAATAAGTACCTCCCAGGGGAAAGAGACCATCTTCCTAGCACCGCCTTCTGGAAGTAGCTCCATATGTGTCAAAGTCCAACTTTTTAAGAAGCTTTGGGACATGACTGGAAAATAGCCATGCCAAATATCCATTTGTAGACGGCTGTTTCAGGGTGCTTGCCCTTGATCAGTATGGAGTAGGATTCTGGTTGGCTGTTTCCGGTGTTAGTGAATGTGTTTTACTGCAATAACTGCACTGGTATACCCATTTCACTGAATGTCTTGTATTGCTTCAACATACCGCTCAGTTACCACAAAACATTTTACTGCAAAAACTGCATTACTATACCCATGTAAGTGAATGCATTTTACTGCAAAAACTGCATTGCTATACCCATGTTAGTGAACCTATTGTATTACTTCAAGATACCACGTACTTACCACTAAAGCTACATAAACTGCATTATGAATTATCAATACCAGTGTGCAGTGTGTTTGTAGAAGGGGAGATACATTTAATTGCACCACTACCCTTAAATTATAGAAAAAACACTTGCAATGTTTCTAGTACAGTTTAATCATCTGCGTACCAAACCTGTGACTTTTCATTTATAGACATCATAATAAAATGTCTGTTAAATGGAAGATTGCAAAACAAAAGTCCCATGCCTCATCATCCAAGAGTCAGAATGTGGGTAGTAGTTAAACAGCAGTAGCAGCACCAGCCATCTGGCCAGTAGTAATAAGATACAGTTCACCCTGGTTTCCACATTATTATTTTGGACAGAGAGGATGACATAGCAGGATAATGTTGAGGTCACCACTGAGTCTGACAGGGGTCACAACATTCCTCCTTGTAGCCACCAAAAAGCCTTTCAGTTGCATCAGCTTGGTCTATCCCCTTTATTCCTTTTTTCCCCCACTCAGCCCCTCTGAGATGAGCATCGGAGCATTTCAGTTAAATCGCGCAGGGCAATGGCTTTTTCTGGAGATCCGGTGACGTACCGGAGCTCTTCATGGGTAAGCTAGGTGGAGGCTTCCGCCTAGCAGTGAGCCCAATGACATCACCGGCACTAACAGGTGGGCTTTAGCACTGCCCTATCCTATAAAATGGCTAGGGCATCGCTAAAGCCCACACATTAGTGCCAGTGACGTAGCTGGAAACACTGCGCAAGGCAAGGAGGAGCTCATATCAAAGGGGTTGAGTGGGGGAAGAAGGGAATATGTCCAGGTTCAGCTCTGAACCAAGACAACTCCTTTAAGAGGCAACAAAGCCCCATGTGCTATGGAATATACTCCCTGTTTGACTTGTGTCTGGGTGAGAACTGGGTGTTCCTGATCCCCCTTCCTCCTATCATATGTGTAAAGTAGTGCATTTCCATGTTATTTTAGAACTGATGATCCTGGGTGAGTGTATATAGTGCCCTGGAGCAGGGGTACTTTGAACTCTGGACATTTGACCCGGTTTCCCCTAAGCAAAGTTATACACTTCTTGCTTTATTTCACTTTTACAGGTTAACTTGCACTGTTTAATACAGTGTAACTGCATTATATGTTGTGATATATATCCTGTTCATTATCAGTGTATTTTCAAGGCTGTGGGGAACGGGTTAATGAACACTGAGAGACTGTTAGGACTTTGAATGAGAAGTTGGTACTTTTCCACATCTGCCATGGAGTTTTAAGAAGAGCATGTTTTGGAGGGAAAAGCCAGACTTGTTTACCATCAAAAGCCGACAGACTGACCTTTTGAATGTCTGGTTTTAGCTCTGTTGTTATGTCTGGAAACTTGTTTTTGTCTGGGAAAACTGCTGTGTCATTGCCATAAAGTATCATTGAAGCTCTAATGTAAGTCTATGAGAGATGGAAAGTGTTACAATGTATCTGTTTGTGCTGAGCTTCTCTACTCCACCCCTCCCACTAGAAGGTTCCAGTCTAGAAATGTTAGATAAGGAGAGCAGTCAGAGCCCCTAGTGTTATGCGGTTAGGGACCAGTGCTTTGAGGGGAAGACTCATGCCAGCCTGCATGAGTGACCAGAAGAAGATGCTGAGATGAGGATGCTGAGCCACAGACCATGGGTCACCAGCCCTGTGACCAAGGAGCCACCCACACTACTGAGCTACAGACCGTGGGGCTTTGACCAAAGTACCAGTCTTCTAAGAGAGAGGGACAGCTAGCTTATGCATTTCCTCTGCATCAAACCCTTCTTCTGCCATAGAGGATACTGGAGAAGCCAGCCCTATGGCTTGCCTGTATTGTTTTGCACCTGAATTCCTCCAGTAAAGAAGCATCCTGGTTAACTGCAGACCCTGACTCTCTGGACTTATATTCCATTGGGGTGCACCACACCTTACCTCAATGGTGTCTCAGGGACCCAGTGTAGCATTGGGGCCCCCCCAAACCCAGCCACTGCATGTAGCCACACAGCCAACTAATTGCTAAAGTGGCAAACATTACGCTGGCTGTCTCCTTGCCAACTTCAACTGGCTGCATTTGGGGGAAATAACACATGCTCACTGCATGGAGCACATGATAAATTTAGTCGTGTAACGTTTCTTGAAAAAGTACTGTGGCTTGCAGAAGGTGCTGGCCATGTCCAGGAGACTGTCCTAGCATTTCAGCCATTCATATGTGGCAAGTAACTCCCTCCTGGACAA
Organism: Rhinella marina; assembly: GCA_900303285.1. Classification (NCBI taxonomy): domain Eukaryota; kingdom Metazoa; phylum Chordata; class Amphibia; order Anura; family Bufonidae; genus Rhinella; species Rhinella marina. Next base: position 222,797 of record ONZH01023313.1, read on the forward strand.
AATGGTCTGTTGTTGCACCTCTTCATCTGTGATGTTCCAACTCACTGGAATTCCACCTTGTATATGCTAAAGCGTCTGTACCAGCAAGTGTTGAATAATTTCATCATACACTAGACCACCTGAGCAGGTAGCATGTGTTGCTTTGAGGTCAGCAATGGCAGCTCATCAAAAACTCATGTCGCGTACTCAGGCCCTTCAAAGAGGCTACCAGATTTGTCAGTAGGCACAATTTCAGAATCAATGATGTCATCCCTCTGAGATCCCTCTTAGAGAAGACAGTCACACTGATGCAACAAGGTCCGGAGCAAGAAAACCAGCTTACACATCTTGCTGGTCACCCTGTAGCTGTTGGGGACCCACACGGAGAAAGTCCAATGGAGGAGGAATTGGAGAATGAGGATGAGATACCACTGGAAAACAAGGAGGAGTCGCTTGCGCAAGAGTACAAGGCTGATGATGTTGACACTGGCCATGATGACCAATCATCTCAGAGGGGGGCAAAGCTGGAAAGAACTGGGTCTTTGTGCACGCTGGCAAGCTGTATGCTTGCTTGCATACTGATATGCGTATCATTTGCATGAAGCAATCTGCTGATTACTGGATTGCCATGATTTTAGACCCTCACTATAAAAGCAAAATGGGGAGATGTTTTCCTGTTGCTGAAAGGGAGGCCAAATTGCTTTAATACCAGGATATACGGTGTATGCAGCTTGCTGCAGTTTCAGAAAGCAGATGCCTGCCACCCGGGTATTTGATCATGAGGTCCTTCTCTACCCCCTGCCGAGTCACCCACCTCCACCCGTCCCTGTTATAGCAATACGTACACATATTCTCCCCTAGTCCCAGTCTCTTCACTTTATGTACCACATTTTATGAAGTGTCTAGATATACAGTACAGACCAAAAGTTTGGACACACCTTCTCATTCAAAGAGTTTTCTGTATTTTCATGACTATGAAAATTGTAGATTCACACTGAAGGCATCAAAACTATGAATTAACACGTGGAATTATATACTTAACAAAAAAGTGTGAATCAACTGTAAATATGTCTTATATTCTAGGTTCTTCAAAGTAGCCATCTTTTGCTTTGATTGGCATTCTCTTGATGAGCTTCAAGAGGTAGTCACCTGAAATGGTTTTCACTTCACAGGTGTGCCCTGTCAAGTTTAGTAAGTGGGATTTCTTGCCTTATAAATAGTGGCCATCATTACTTTAAGAAATGAAGGTCAGTCAGTCCGAAAAACTGGGAAAACTTTGAAAGTGTCCCCAAGTGCAGTCGCAAAAACCATCAAGCGCTACAAAGAAACTGGCTCACGTGATGACCGCCCCAGGAAAGGAAGACCAAGAGTCACCTCTGCTGCGGAGGATAAGTTCATCCGAGTCACCAGCCTCAGAAATCGCAGGTTAACAGCAGCTCAGATTAGAGACCAGGTCAATGCCACACAGAGTTCTAGCAGCAGACACATCTCTACAACAACTGTTAAGAGGAGACTGTGTGCAGCAGGCCTTCATGATAAAATAGCTGCTAGGAAACCACTGCTAAGGACAGGCAACAAGCAGAAGAGACTTGTTTGGGCTAAAGAACACAAAGAATGGACATTAGACCAGTGGAAATCTGTGCTTTGGTCTGATGAGTCCAAATTTGAGATCTTTGGTTCCAAACGGATGGACTCTACATGCCTGGTTCCCACCGTGAAGCATGGAGGAGGAGGTGTGATGGTGTGGGGGTGCTTTGCTGGTGACACTGTTGGGGATTTATTCAAAATTGAAGGCATACTGAACCAGCATGGCTACCACAGCATCTTGCAGCGGCATGCTAGTCCATCCGGTTTGCGTTTAGTTGGACCATCATTTATTTATCAACAGGACAATGACCCCAAACACACCTCCAGGCTGTGTAAGGGCTATTTGACCAAGAAGGAGAGTGATGGGGTTCTACGCCAGATGACCTGCAAAAGGGCCAACAAGTGCTAAGCATCTCTGGGAACTCCTTCAAGACTGTTGGAATACCATTTCAGGTGACTACCTCTTGAAGCTCATCAAGAGAATGCCAAGAGTGTGCAAAGCAGTAATCAAAGCAAAAGGTGGCTACTTTGAAGAACCTAGAATATAAGACATATCTTATATCATATCTCATTTCAGTTGTTTCACACTTTTTTGTTAAGTATATAATTCCACATGTGCTCATTCATAGTTTTGATGCCTTCAGTGTGAATCTACAATTTTCATAGTCATGAAAATACAGAAAACTCTTTAAATGAGAAGGTGTGTCCAAACTTTTGGTCTGTAATGTACATAATAACCACAGCCTTACCAGGAACCATTCTGGACTTACCTCTTCATAGAAGCTTATCAGATTACTTTCACAAAACCATACAACCATGCTGATGCTATTATCTTTACTAAGACACTCCAGGATACAATTGCTAATAAAGCCTTCAAATATTTTACCCACAATAGACGTTAAACTTATCATTTACAGGCTCACTTTTTGACCCCTTTATATAGCGCCAACATATTCTGCAGCCCTTTACAATCAAAGGGTCATGTAAAAACAAAATCACAGTTTACATAGCAACAAAAAATGCAAGAAATAAAACAAGCCCTGCTCGAAAGAGCTTACAGTCTATGAGGAGATAGTGGTGACTTAAAAGGTTGCGGATTGGTAGTCCCCCAAAAAAGACTGAACATATCCTATTCTTGTATGTTTGCACCCCTTCAAACTAGATATGCCCACATTGTCCCCCTCACAGTAGTTATGCCCACATCGTGCCCTCTCACAGTAATTATGCCATCATTTTGCCCCCTCACAGTAGTTATGCCTGCATTGTGCCCCATCACAGTAGTTATGTCCACATTGTGCCCCTCACAGTACTTATGCCCTCATTGTGCCCCCTCACAGTAGTTATGCCCGCATTGCACCCCTTCACAGTAGTTATGCCCACATTGTGCCCTCTAACAGTAGTTATACCCTCTCTGTTCCCCCCTCACAGCAGATATGCTCTCTCTGTGTCCTTTTAACAGTTGTTATGCCCCCTCGCAGTAGTAATACCAACCCTATATACACACACCACACTGTGTAGATGACACACTATTCACACACACCACACATTATACACATGGCACCCAATTCGCACACACCACATAGATGACCCTATTCACACACACTATATGACACTCTATTCACCCAGTTTAGTCCTCCTCCTGTACAGCGCTTGGCTGAAGAACCTTGACCTTGATTGTGACATCATGGAAGGTCCTGCAGCGTCTGCTTGCTGTATATGGTGAGCTGTTCCCCGCCCAGAATGTAAGGCTTCTATCCCCGCCCACTCTCCAGTCCTCTGCTCGCTGCTAGATAGCTGGGGGGAGATGAGCAGAGGAAGGACTGGTGCAGGAAATGGAGAAGAGGTGTCCCGAGAGAGGATTATTAGCAGCACAGCAATATAGAAAGCTGCTCTCAGGGACAAGGAATCTATAGCTGTTCATCTCTTACCTGACAGCCTGCTGTCTATAACATGTGCTGTTGCTAGGGTTGCCACCTTTCCCAACAAAAAATAGAGGCCAAGTTAAGCCACACCCCAAAAAGGGTGTGACTGTGGGCATGGCTTAACACGGGTTGTTAAATCACTATCATACTGTGGCTCCCAATAATAGTAATGCCCCCATTAGTGCCGCCCAGAATTAATAATGCCCCCATTGGTTCCCCCAGTAATAGTAATGCCCCCATAAGCGCCACCCAGAATTAATACTGTCCACATTAGTGCCCCCACAGTAATATTAATGCCCCCATTAGTGCCCCCCAGTAATAGTAATGCCCTCATCAGTGTACCTCAGAATTAATGCCTCCCATTAGTGCCCCCAGTAAGAGTAATGGGCCCATTAGTGCCCCCCAGAAATGATAATGCCCAATTAGTGCCCCAGGAGGAATTATGCCCCCCATGTGCCCCCAGGAAGAATAATGCCCCCCATTTGTGCCCCCAGGAAGAATAATACCCCCATTATTGCCCCCAGGAAGAATGATGCCCCCATTAGTGTCCCCCAATAATAATAAGGCCCAATTAGTGCCCCAGGAGGAATTATGCCCCCCATGTGCCCCCCGCAAGAATAATGCCCCCCATTTGTGCCCCAGTTAGAATTATTCCCCCATTACTGCCCCCAGTTATAATAATGCTCCATTACTGCCCCCAGTTAGAATAATGCCCCCAAGTTAGAATAATGCCCCCCATTAGTGCCCCCAGTTAGAATAATGCCCCCTATTAGAATAATACTCCCCATTAGTGCCCCCAGTTAGAATAATTTCCCCCATTAAGATAATGCCTCATTAGTGCCCCCAGTTAGAATAATTCCCCTATTAGGGCCCCCCAATTAGAATAATGCCCCCATTAGTGCCCCTTCTCTGTTTCTGCCAAAAAAAAACACTGTCACAGCTCCTGTCCTTCAGTCAGCAGTGCGAGCAAATGGAGGAGGTGAGTGATTGGAAATGGAGGAGGTGAGGAGGGTTGGAAAGTTAAAGCCTGCACTAATGAGGGCTCCGCAATGGAAGCACTCATTAGTAGCAGTCCTGTTAGGAAAATACCAGCATAGAAAAAAATTACCGGCACCGGCAGGGCCACTAAAATACCAGCCTTGCCGGTGAGATACCAGCTGGGTGTCAACCCTATCTGTGGTTCCCCTTTCACAGGAGGCACCTGGGGTGGACCGCACCCCCCTTGGCACACCACTGCATGTACGATCAGGCAGGTGCAGGAGCTGCGCCCGCTCGATCTGTAGCAGGGGCTCTGCTGTTACAGCCGAGCCCCTGCTGTATCTGCCGGCATCCGTGAAAACACATGACCGCAGCATGCACAGGGTTTGCGGAGGGAGGGAGCTCACTCTCTCCAACCCTATCGGGTCCCTGCGCTGCCTTCCACAGGTATCAGAGCCTGCCAGCTATGGAATCCTATGAGACCCAGATCCCTGGTTGGGTCTTATAGGAACTCTGTCAGTGTCAGTGTCAAAGCCGATGTATTGTAATGTATTGTATAGGGAATCAGACCCCCAAACATATATTTGTATAGTCATTGGTCGCTAAGAGGTTAAAAATGTCCCATTTAGCCTATGTACTTTTATTTTTGAGGACACTGTCCCAGTTCATTCCATTAAGGTCTTCTCTTAGCTGGTAATAATTGGCCTCCCTGAAAATTGGTGTTTTTGATGCTCCTCTATTAAACGTCTTAATCAGGGGCGATTGGCCATAGACCTTACAGGGAAATTTCCCAGTGGGCCGATGCCCAGGGGGCCACCTGAGTCCTCCTCACGGCCGACCAGTGGAAGTTTTTGGGGAAGTATTTTGTGCTGCTGGCAGTATTTTGTGATGTACTGTGGTATTTGGCTCTGTTGGAGTGGTATAATGTGCCACAATATGGTATTGCTGGTCCTGCCTTCCATCAATTTGGACCCGACTACAAAATGGGGCCACTTTTAGTATTTTTTTCCAGGGCCCCTTTAAGTTCCCAGTCCCCCCTGGTCTTAATAAAGGATACATGAAAAGTTATCATGTTGTGATCACAATTACCCAGGTGGTGGAATAGTATTTTCACAATGTTTATATAATTAAAAATTATATATTAGATGTATAACAGAATGCTGGGGTACATATAATGTGTAATATAAAAATACAACTGGTCCCGCATAAAACAAGTCCTCATATGGCAGGGAAGTAAAAAAAAATGTCATGTTTTTTGCTCTTGTTGTCAGTTGACCTATTGTATTCATTTATTGGGAAAAAGTCCCGCGTTACGTTCCCCTTTCCTGTGGATTGGGGATATGTTTGCATTGTGGAAAAAATAATTATTATGTGTCTCACGTAAAGGAGAGTAAAGATCAGTTACATCAGTCATGTTCTTATATGGGACATCCTGCAATTCCTGTACTCACATTTTTATCAATCGGTAAAAAAGAGAGCCTCATCTAACATTAGCTGATTGTTTGTTACCCACATGAGGGCCCTCTGGCCCTGGGTGACAGACTTTCCATTACTGCAGTTCGTCGTCCTTCACGCTATTTAAGCACATACTTGCTACTCTTCACATTGTACTGATAACGCAGTCAAAACATTCACGAGCAGTCGGCAGTTCACAAAGCAGAGGCACAAAGAGGTGGCATGGCAGCTTCCTTGATTGGAAGTTGTTTTCTTTACCACATAACCCTCATATATATGGCATCCTGTGTATAGTTTCCACTATACGGATTGCACATAGACAGAGAAAGACATGGCTGCTTTATTCCAGTAATAGTGCCACACGTGTCCAAGGGTTGCCGCTCAACTTTAGTGAAGGGCACGGGGCTGAGCCACACCCAGGGGCGGATTGGCCATAGACCTTACAGGGAAAGTCTTTGGGGATGTATTTTGTGTTGCTGGCAGTAGTTTGTGATGGACTGTAGTATTTGGCTCTGTTGGGGTGGTATAATATGCCACAATATGGTATTGCTTGTCCTGCCTTCCATCAGTTTGGACCCGACTACAAAACGGGGCCACTTTTAGTATTTTTTCCAGGCCCATTTTAAGTTCCCAGTCCGTCCCTAGCCACACCACCACAAAAAAAACTGTACACTGGTGTGGCGCTGTTTTTAGATAAAAGCACACATATTTTCCTAATCTTGAATAGGGCTCTTTTACACAAGCGGATCCTGTGCATGGAATCTATTTTGTGAAAGAGTGTCAAGCCCCGTTCCGGACAGCAGAGACACGGAGCATTAACATGATTGATAATGCTCTGTGCCTCTCTGTGACCTTTTTACTGCAAAATCACAGTGACAACTTTATCTCACTGTGATTTTGTAGTAAAAAGATCACACAGAGGAACAGAGGATTATCAATCATGTTAATGCTCCGTGTCTCTGCTGTCCGAAACGGGGCTTGGTATTCTTTCACGCAGCGTATTCCACGCACAGGATCTGCTCGTATGAAAGAGCCCTTAGGTGCTGTAAGTTCCTAGTAAACTTTGCACTGCAGAGCTGTACGAAGATGAACATGTGTTGACCACTGCAAGATACCATAAATGAGAGAGTCTATGGATGATACAATAACAATAATAGTTGAAAACTTTTGATTGTGGAAAGTCTTAGTTTGCAGAGCACATGAGGGGTATAGATGCCCTTGAGGGCCTGGTGTTCTTATATGTACAATAGCAGAGTAGTGAGTGCAGCTCTGGAATATAATACATGATGTAACTCAGGATCAGTACAGGATAAGTGATGTAATGCATGTACACAGTGACTCCACTAGAAGATTAGTGAGTGCAGTATATGGTATAATACAGGATGTAACTCAGGAACAGTACAAGATAAGTAATGTATGACCACAGTGAATCCACCAGCAGAGTACTGAGTGCAACTGTGGAGTATAATACAATATGTAACTGAGTATCACTACAGAATACGTAAATGTATGTACAAAACAATTAAGGATGTACCTCAGGATCAGTACAGACAGTAACATAATCTATGTACATATTGACTGCACCAGCAAAATAGTGAGTTCAGCTCTGGAGTATGTAACTCAGGATCAGTACAGACAATAATATAATGTATGTACAGTGACACCACCAGCAGAATAGTTATTTCAGGTTTGGTTTATAATACAGGATGTAATTCGGGATCAGTACAGGATAAGTAATGGATGTACACAGTGATTCCACCAGCATAATAGTGAGTTCAGCTCTGGAGTATCATACATGATGTAATTCAGGATCAGTACAGGATAAGTAATGTAATATACTGTATGTGTACACAGTGAATCCACCAGCAGAATAGCGAGTACAGTTCAGGAGTATAATACATTATGTAACTCAGGATCACTGCAGAATACATAAATGTATGTACGCATCAACTCAGATGTCCGAGTTGAGGACCAATAGGGCATTCATTAATATAACAATTTATAATGACTGGAGGGAAAATGTTAGCAGTAAATAAATGTGGCTTGTGGGTCCTTTAAGAAGAAAGTTTGGGTTAATTTGATTATATATTTGGTGTTACCTAATTAAAATTGTTAAACATTTAACTATAAAATACAAATGTTGCTGTTCCTTTCAGTCTGCTTGAAACAAAATGTCTAAATGATGGAGGCTAAAGTATAAGATCACTCACAGCCGGGTCATATAAGGAGACGTTGCAGAGAGAGAGACATTTTCTTTTTTGTACTTGATAAAAATCTGGCATAAAAAAAGGTGAAAAGTTTCAGTGTAGTAAAAAGAAAGAGAGAGGTCTTACTGAATAATTTAACAGCAAGATCCCAAAAGACTGTGTAGAGATATGTGAAATCTGGAATTACTGCCAAAAATAAATAGTGCAAAAAAAAAAAAAAAAGAAAAAAAGAATAAAAAGTTAATATAATACTGCCCCTATGTACAAGAGTATAACTACTATAATACTGCCCCCTATGTACAAGAATATAACTACTATAATACTGCCCCCTATGTACAAGAATACAACTACCATACAACTGCAGCTATGTACAAGAATATATCTACTATAATACTGCCCCGTATGTCCAAGATTATAACTATTATTATACTGACCGTATGTACAAGAAGATAACTATTATAATGCTGCCTCCTATGTACAAAAAATATAACTACTATAATACTGCTTCCTATGTACTAGAATATAACTACTATAATACTTCCTCCTATGTGCAAAAATATAACTACTATAATGATCTTTTTATTTAAAATCAAGCAACACTATAGCTACTATAATATTGCCCCTGTATATAGGAATATAACTACTAAAATACTGCCTCCTATGTACAAGAATATAGAGACTATAATACTGCCCCTATGTTCAAGAAAATAACTACTATAACACTACCTCCTATGTTCAAGAATATAACTACTATAAAACTGCCCCTATGTACAGGAATATAACTACTATAATACTGCCCCTATGTGCAAGAATATAACTACTATAATACTGCCCTCCTATGTACAAGAATATAATTACTATAATACTGACTTTATGTACAAAACTATAACTACTATAACACTACATCCTATGTACAAGAATATAACTACTATAATACTGACACCATTTTGCAAGAATATAACTATTATAATACTGCCTTCTATGTACAAGAATATAACTACTGTAACACTGCTTCCCATGTACAAGATTATAACTACTATAATACTGATCCCTATGTACAAGAATATAACTACTATAATACTGCCCCCTATGTACAAGAATATAACTACTATAATACTGCCCCTATGTACAATATTATAACTACTATAATACTGCTCCTATGCATAAGAATATAATTACCATAATACTGCCCCTATATACAAGAATATAACTGCTATACTACTGCCTCCTATGTTCAAGAATATAACTACTATAATACTGCCCCTATGTACAAGAATATAACTACTATAATACTGCCCCTATGTACAAGAATATAACTACTGTAATTCTGACCCTATGTACAAGAATATAACTACTATAATACAGCTTCCTATGTACTAGAATATAACTGCTATAACAGGCTCGCACTGGCTTACAGGAGAATCCCCCAGTGGGCCCCTCAGAAAGGTGGGCCGCCAGTCCACCAGCACAGAATCTCAAATAATAGACTATCCAATGTATTTTTTTAGATACATCGGAAGGTTTAGATGGCCTCTAGGAATAGAGGCAGGTCAGCCAGTATCCTCTCTTCCCTGGGACCCACCCTTTAAAGTTGTTGCAGAGACCCCAATAATCAATCTGGTAGTGTCTTGTTGCTGTCTGCCTCTGTGTGGGTAGGAAATATTTGCATGTCACTGTACAGTGGACCCCCAGAATGAATTTTACTGGTGGACCCTAGGCATCCCAGTCCGACACTGTGCTATACCGCACAGTTCTACAAGGTCACCGGCTCCATCAAAGAGTCCAGGCATGGAAGTGCGGGGTATAGATTTTCAGGCTTTACTTAAATCTTCATAGAACTGGCATCCCAATCGGCACAAATATGAACACAAAAATATAAAAAAAAAATAGGTGGCTCACTTCCTCTAAGAGTGGACAATAGTGGTTACTAATATCTGTCTGATTGTCTGAGACCATATAGGAAAGAAATTAGAAAAGATACTAAAATGTAGATGTGCATATCCACACTTTGGCAAAAGAAATACAGGTAATTAATATATATGTATAAATAGTTGATATTATTAATATGATAAATGGTGGATATAATAACAGTTAGGAACACCTATCTACCTCCGCACATATATAGTATATATATGGTGACAGTACAATAGAATACACAAACTAAAAGAGCATATAGAACAAATGAGGTCCAATAAAATATTATGTGCACACATAAATCAATGGTCTCAGGGCCCTTGCGACATTAAAATAAATTGTCCTTTAAGGAGGCTTCTGACACTTGTAGGGTGATGATTAGAGATAAGCAAAGTTTTAAAAAATTTGATTTGATCATGTCGCCAAATTTTTCCCAAAAATTTGTTTCGTTCCGAATTAGTCACGAAGCGCATTAAATCAGCTATATCCTGGCCTGCAGGGAGAGTGTATCTCAGTGTACATCACTATGCATTGCAGCAACATACATAGCTAGTCCTTTCTGGTAGTAAAACAGTTACTGTGTGACAGACAGGTGGACACCCCAAAATAGTAGTATAAGACAGCTTTTTCACCCCAATTTGATAATCAAGGCATAATAGAATTGCTTTTTCATTAAACAAGGTGGTCACCCTAATAACAGTTAAATTACACAGCTTTTTACCCCAGTTTGAGAATCAAGGCCTAATGGAATTGCTTATCTATTAAACAAGGTGCACACTGTTCAGTTAGATAGCTCTAGACAAGGATTGATGCAAAGTGGGCTGTCTCTTATGGATCCCTTCAGCTTCATATTATAGAGCCTGCACTGTCCCTGCAGTCTCTCTATGCTCTCCCTACACTGTGTAAAAACTCTTCCTACTATCTCCCTACACTGTTCCTGCAGTCTCCCTATTAATATTCCACAATTAAAAACTTTTAGCAACACTGTCCCTAGCGCTTGTCACGTCTCTCCCTAAGCTCTGATCACAGTGAAATGGCGGAGACCTATGGGATTAGGCTTTTTATAGGGCTGTGAGATCACAGGAGATGGCCATCTTCTGATTGGCTGGCTGCATAGCATTATGGGTCATATCACGTTCCCAAGCCTCATACTTTCACTTTGTAACATGTTTAGCCACCATTTTAGGAAAAAAAACGATTTGTTACCATGAAGCACAAGGAGATTTGGATTTGTTGCGAATCAAATTTTTCCTAAACTTTGGATCAAATTCCACTTCAGACACTTCGATTCGCTAAGCACTAGTCAGAATACCTGACTTACCACTCCTTGGGATGCAGTGAAGTCTGCCAACTGGGCATCCATGGCCTCTTTTCCATGTGCGTTGGCGTCCTGTGGCTGTGTAAATTCACGCGGATCTTACTGTATGCTAGGGACTGCCGGCAATATAAGGAAGCTGCAAACAGCTGATTGATTCTGCTGTCTTCCTTAGTGTTTGTTAGGGCCAATAGAGAAAATAGCATACAACCATCAGGGACTCACTGGTAGACATTTCCATATTAAATAGGTACTAGCAGGGATGCACCACCAATGAGGCCAGGTGAGGCGATCGCCTCAGGCAGCACCAGGTAGGGGCAAGAGAGGGGCAGCTGAAGGGCCATGGGCTGAAGGGAAGGGGTTAGGTTAAGAAATTGGCATTGGGGAAGGAGAGACGCCATTTCAGTCTTTGCCTCAGGCAGCAGAAGGGCTAGGTGCACCCCTCGGTGCTAGACACGTTTCGGAACCGTCTCAAAACTTACTTATTTAAGTGTTTTGGGGGGGCATAGCACCCTTAGTAATAGCATAGAGGCCAAAACCAAGGCTAATGAATACATGCATATTGGTTAATGAGGTTGTCTTCTTTTTTTTATATTGATGACATATCCTCAGGATTGTAGTGTGCAGGCGGCACTCCGTTCAGGTTGCGGTGCACGTGTCTGTGGATGGCGTCCAAGACAATTTTACGGAGAAAAGACCGGCACTCGCTTTGTTTCTTTAGAAGATGCTACTTTATTGCCACATCAATTGTGACGCGTTTCGGCACTGATTGTGCCTTCTTCAGACATAATAAATAACCATAATGATACAGACATTCAACGAGTTCAGCGGATCGTGAGTGACCCTGAAAATCGTGAACTTAGATTTAACGAAATGACCACCAAATTCACTAACAGAGGCTATCCATTAGACCTATTATGACAACAGAAAAAGAAAGTGATTACCCCTATCATGACTAAGAAACAAGAAAGACAACCACGTATTCCTTTTGTGGTTCAATATCACCCGTGGATTAGTAGGGTGAGAGCAGTGATTAATAAACACTGGCACTTGATTACTCAATCCTACCCACTAGTACAGGAACTCCAGAGTCCTCCAATGATCTGCTATAAGCGAGCTAGGAATATCAAAGATAAGATTGTCAGAGCAGATATAGGGAGTGCAAGGAGTGATCTCAAACAGAGCACACTGGCTACTTCCAGGGTAGGGACATATCCATGTCTTCATTGTATCCATTGTTCAAGTGTCATTAAGGGAGCCTTTCTGAATCATCCACAGACAGGTGAACAAATACCTATCCGGGGCCTCTTTTCATGTGATAGTAAATTTGTGATTTATATACTCAAATGTCCGTGCGGTATGCTATATGTCGGTGAAACATCAATGCGTATGAAGGATCGGTTCAGCAAACACAAATCGACCATCCGCAAGGGTAACTTGTTGTTACCAATACCTTACCATTTTCACCGACATAATCATACCATTGCACAACTACGGTTTCAGATCGTAGAACACGTTTCTCAACCTCGGCGGGGAGGTGACAGGAATAAGCTGTTGATGAAACGTGAGGCCTATTGGATCCATCGTCTGCAGACTTTGGAACCTAGAGGGCTCAATAGAGATTATGCACTTAATAGTTTTTTATGAATAAAAATTCCCTTGTGTTAATATATTACATATGGAATATTGATTATGCAATCTTTTACTTTCTTACAGCGACATTGAAATGAATGTACCTCTTGCAACTTCTAGTTGGGATAAGTAGTGTCCGACTTTGATTTTTCTCCATGATTGATTGTTTTTTTGTTTTTGTTTACTTTGGTTGCTAAGCAACATGACGTCTGTGATACGTCACACAGGCGGGCTATTTAAATGTCTGTATCATTATGGTTATTTATTATGTCTTAAGAAGGCACAGTCAGTGCAGAAACGCGTCACAATTGATGTGGCAATAAAGTAGCATCTTCTAAAGAAACAAAGCGAGTGCCGGTCTTTTCTCCATAACATATCCTAAGGATTGGTGATCAATAGTGTTGAGCGAATTGAAGCATATGTGCATCAATAATGACATCAACGCACACAGCCAGCGTGATCTTGTGGTGAGGTAATCACACTCGCCGCAGGTCCTTTGGCGGGTTTTCTTCAATGAAGATGAGACTCTCCGCAAGCGAGTGGATGAGGTGAATATATATATATATATATATATATATATATATATATATTTTACCCTGGATTAACCCCCTGAGCACCTAAATATGAGTCTTACATGCCGCGATCAGCGTTGAATGTGGCATCTGAGGGGTTAAATGATGGGGAGGCGCGATCACCGTTCCGTCATTGCGCCTGCTCCATTCAATGAAAAGCGATTTGTGACCAAGTAATTTGTAACAAATCGAATTTCTTATCGAAGCTGGCGATTAGAATTTTTCAAAACATCTCTCATCCCTAGTCATCAGTATCAGATCAACAGGGGTCTACATTCTGGTAACCCTCCCCCACCTTCAAGTAGCTGTTTGAAGAGAAGGCAGCACTCGTTCAAGCACTGCATTCTCTTCATTGTTTACCTGCTCTCCGTCACAACTGCAGTGGTGAGCAGGTGTAATTACAGCTCAACTGTCCCATTTACTTCTGTGGGATAGCTGCATCCTATTCAAGTGAATACTACAGAGCCGTCCCATTGAAGTGAATGGGACTGTGCTCACAGCTGCAATGTCGACGGCGAACAGGTAAACAGTGAAGAGAAGGCAGTGCTCGTATGAGCACCGCCTTTTCATCAAACAGCTGCTTGGCAGTGGTGCCGAGAGTCGGACCCCCGCCGATCTGGTATTAATACTGATAGGTCATCAGTAGTAAAATAAAAAGCAGACAACCCCTCTAATTGCATCAGGTGTAGTCATCTAGATGTACACAGTTTACATATGAATATATTTATATATTAAAAAAGTATATATAAATGTATGACAACATAATACATTTTTAATAATTTTATTGTATTGTACACAAAGCTGCCATATATTCAAAATTTTTATATTTAAGTGTCTACACCCCATGCAATTTGCCAATATGCTTATAACCATCTGTGTTGGTTTCTGCCTCTATGCTATGACTAAGGGTGATATGTGCGTCCAAAACATGTATGTCACGTACTTACCTGTATACCCTCCCACGGCGAGTCTGGCCGCACTTTGGTGATGTTGCTGGAGCTGCTCTGGTGCTACGGCAGCCAGCTCTGCTAACAGTGGGGCCGGTTGACCTATCATGTAGCAGGGCACTGAACCAATCAGGCTCGGCACCACCATCACATGTTTCCTGAGTGCGGGCTATTTTAATAAGCAGCTGCCCACAGTGGCCTGTGATTGGTGTTTCTGCCTCACTAGGTACTTTTGTGTTTGTGAATCTGGGTCGCTGAACTTTTGCCTGATTCTCTGATATTGCTACTGATTTTGCCTCTGACGTGACATCCTGGTGTTTGACTTTGGTTGTTATTTGACCTTGCATGATTTTGGACTCTGTTTGGCATTAGACTCTGCCTGCTGACTTTGTCTCTGAAGTTATCGCCTGGTTTCACTCTGCTGTGTGTCTGGTTTAGACCTCTGCACTTAGTCAAGTCAGGGACAGTCGCCAAGTTGTGGGCCGCCATTTAGGGCGGATTGTGAAAGTACGTAGGGACAGTGGTGCGAGTGGAGTACAGGGCTGCACTGTTCCCTACCTTTCATGACAGTGTAAAAGACAGTTGTGTTCCCATTTGTGTCAATTGTGATGCCGGTTTTATGAAGATTTAAATAAAGCTTGAAATTTTCTTTATTCTCAGAGGATGGAGATTTTTTTTTATATGTACTATAATACTGCCTCCTATGTACAATATTATAATTACGATGCTATAATCTACCTATGTACAAGAAGATAACCACCAAAAAATTGCCTCCTGTGTACAAAAAAAAGTAGTATAGTTATAGACTTGAGCATGGGCACAATATTAGTAGTTACAGTATATTCTTGTACATAGAGGGTAGTATTATAGTAGTTATATTCTTGTAGATGGGGCAGTATTATAGAAGTTATATTCTTGCACAGAGAAGACAGTATTATAGTAGTGATATTCTTGTACATGGGAAGCAGCATTATAGTAGTTATATTATTGTCCATACGAGGTAGTATCATAGTAGTTATCTTCTTGTACATAGGAAGCATTATTATAGTAGTTATATTATTGTCCATATTAGGTAGTATCATAGTAGTTATCTTCTTGTACATAAGGGGCAGTATTATAGTAGTTATATTCTTGTACATAGGGACAATATCATAAAAGTTATATTATTGTAAATACGGAGCAGTTGATTATAAAACCATATTTTAGTTGCAGGTTATATGTAAGGTCTTTGTACACAGCTGCCTACCCTTTCAACTGCCCTTGGCTAAATACTAATGCCCCTCTCCCACTCGCAGCGTATTTTCATAATTGTTATACTGTAATATGTGTCCAAATGACTTTATAAGAACCATCTGTGAATAGCCAGTATCCAGAACCCCCCACCCAGCCGCCTGAACTCGACTCAGCATTTCAGTCTCTGAATTCTACTTCCTTCCCTGACTTTCCTATGAGAAAAGCTTTTATCGCATCCTCTTTCTCTTCCAAGCTAAATACTTTCTACTCATCTTGTCCATCGCGTTTGGCGCAAAGTTTGTTTTCAGTTCATGTTTGGAAGTGCAGGAGGAAAGAAAGAAATAACAGGAATCATGGTTGTGTCCAGACCTTATTGGGAAAAAGTTATGTTCACAATATCTCCTCTTATTCTGTATATAGGGACACTGCACAGTACCACTTCTCCTGTCCTGTATACTGGGTGTAATTCTCAGTATCTGCTCTTATTCTGTATATATGGACACTGCGCAGTACCACTTCTCTTGTACACTGGGTGTAATTCTCAGTATCTGCTCTAATTCTGTACATATGGACACTGCACAGTACTACTTCTCTTGTCCTGTATACTAGGTCTAATTCTCAGTATCTGCTCTTATTCTGTATATATGTATACTGCACAGTACCGCCTCTCCTGTCATGTATACTGGGGGTAATTCTCAGTATCTGCTCTTATTTTGTATATACGGAAACTGCACAGTACCACTTCTCCTGTCCTGTATACTGGGTGTAATTATCAGTATCTGTTCTTATTCTATATATTTGTATACTGCACAGTACCACCTCCCTTGTCCTGTATACTGGGTGTAATTCTCAGTATCTGCTCTTATTCTGTATATATGGACACTGCACAGTACCATTTCTCTTTTCTTGTATACTGGGTGTAACTCTCAGTATCTGCTCATATTCTGTATATATGGACACTGCACAGTACCACTTCTCTTGTCCTGTATACTGGGTGTAATTTTCAGTATCTGCTCTAATTCTGTATATATGGACACTACACAGTACCACTTCTCCTCTCCTGTATACTAGGTGTAATTCTCAGGATCTGCTCTTATACTGTATATATGGACACTGCACAGTACCACTCCTCCAGTTCTGTAAACTGGGAGTAATTCTCAGTATCTGCTCTAATTCTGTATATCTAGACACTGCACAGTACCACTTCTCTTGTCCTGTATACTGGTTTTAATTCTCAGTATCCGCTCTTATTCTGTATATATGTATACTGCACAGTACCGCCTCTCCTGTCATGTATACTGGGGGTAATTCTCAGTATCTGCTCTTATTTTGTATATATGGACACTGCACAGTACCACTTCTCCTGTCCTGTATACTGGGTGTAATTCTCAGTATCTGCTCTAATTCTGTATATATGGACACTACACAGTACCACTTCTCCTGTCCTGTATATTGGGTGTAATTCTCAGTATCTGCTCTTATTATGTATATATGGACACTGCACAGTACCACTTCTCTTGTCCTGTATACTGGGTGTAATTCTCAGTATCTGCTCTTATTCTGTATATATGGACACTGCACAGTACCACTTCTCCTCTCCTGTATACTGGGTGTAATTCTCAGTATCTGCTCTTATTCTGTATCTATGAACACTGCACAGTACCACTTCTCTTGTCCTGTATACTGGGTGTAATTCTCAGTATCTGCTCTTATTCTGTATATATGGACACTGCACAGTACCACTTCTCCTCTCCTGTATACTGGGTGTAATTCTCAGTATCTGCTCTAATTCTGTATATATGAACACTGCACAGTACCATTTCTCCTGTTCTGTATACTAGGTGTAATTCTCAGTATCTGCTCTTATTCTGTATATATGAACACTGCACAGTACCATTTCTCCTGTTCTGTATAGTATCTGCTCTTATTCTGTATGTATTTACACTGCACAGTACCACTTCTCCTGTCCTCTATACTGGTTTGATCCTTAGTATCTCTCTTATTCTGTATATGGACACTGCACAGTACCACTTCTCTCGACCTGTATACTGGGTGTAATCCTCAGTATCTGCTGTTATTCTATATATGGCCACTGCTCCTCTTGTTCTTTATGATGGGTGTAATTCTCAGTACCTGCTCTTGTTCAGTGTGTAAGAACACTTCCCAGTACTATTTTACACAACACCACACCTTGATAAGATAATACACACACAAGGGACTGCGAACAACACACAGGTGAAAGAGGACAGCCTTTGTGTCATTGTGAGCGCTCACTTGCACAGTTTCCTGGAGTCTTGCTTGTTGCTATATTTGAGATTGCACTGTGCTGAGGTCAACTCATTTTACTTCGTAACTGGCTCTCGATGACAGTTTTCTGCAAACAGCTTGACGACAAGACAGCCATTTCCTGCAGCTGCAGCGTTCGCTGGTGCCAAAGCCAGACAATAACGGCGTCTGCGTGCCAAGGACTCCAAACACTCAGCAGCGCACTTATTGCCTTAGCAACTACCCTTAACTCCTGCCTCACCACAGCACCCAAATCTTGTTACCACTCCTCTCATGACAATACCGTAGCACACCCTTCTGAAATACATTTACTGACAAAAAAAATAACACGCCCAGATAGAAATGTTGGACTGCTCCAAAACTTGGGATGCAGTTATTTCTCAGGCAGTTATGTAAATTATTACAGGTGTGGTCTGATTAGACACTGTGTCTTGTTACAAGAGCGTAAAAGTTCTTCTGCCGCTGGCCTATAAAAAGGCTATCAGAGGCTACCTTTGGGTAGCGTACCTCTTGGTGAGAGATTGTTGAATGCTTGATATGCTTCTATGATGTACTTGAGTACATTTTGCCCAGCTGACAGAAGGGGCACATTATTGGACTGAGAGAAGCAGGATGGTAGGCTGTTCTGGTATTAGGCGGTATTGGTAGCAGTGGCAAACAAGCCTCTCATGCCAGGGCTTCAAACTGGCATTTTTCAACAGGATAATATTCATCCAAGAATGTCTCTGCCAGATTGCAACAATTGCTTGGCCTACCCAGTCACCAAATTTATTGCCAATTGAGCATTTATGGGACCAGCTGGGACGCCAGCAACAGAGTTTGCAGGATCTGTAGGCCCAGCTGCAGCATCTGTGCCACAGGGTACCATACAGAACCCGTATGCCTTCATGCCCAAAATCTTGTATCAAAGCTGGAGGCTGCCCAACAGGGTATTAGAGCCTCCTTTCAATTGTATAGTTTTCCCCAATAAACCTATCCTTTTTGTATTAATAATGTATGCACTTACATACCATATTTTTCATATCATATCATGCCATAAATGTAGTACCCCAGAGCGGGCAATACTATTCCTTCACCATGCTAATGGCCAAAAAATAATGTCATCTGTATATTTATTCCAGGTTCTTCGATATTGTGCCTTAATAACATGTCTATGTAACTTATGTATTGTTTTTACATGTAATGTGCCTGGTTATACAGCAGGTGGCAGTGTATCTGGCAGACAAAGAAAGATCTTTAGATAGAATGGAACTTACCATTCCATTGTCCCTCTTTTGGGCAGAAGTGGGCTAGTCCTGCTTTCTACCAAGGGAGGGGTTGGAGGAAGCTATATTTGGGAATTGATAGAAGAATTGGAAAGAGACAAGAGATGGTGCAGTGAGGGGAGCTCTCCCCCTCCTGTAGTAGGAGTATTCCAGGGGAAGCAGCTTATAGAGCACCTCGACTCCTAGCAGTTTATAGATGGAGTATCACGAGGGGGTCAACATGCAAAGGCACCCCACTCAAAGGTACCAGAACTGTCAGAAAGTCCAGTAACTAGATGGAAGCCAGAGATTATCACAGCGGAGAGATAAAATATCAACCAGTGACAAACCACTTCTGTCTTCTCCTTGGGGTCCATGACAGCTGGAAACCTAATCTTCTAGATTTCCCCGGCAACCAGTGGCGTACTAAGGGGGGGGGGATATGGGGGGGGGATAGGGGGGGCTGGCAGTCCTCCCCAAATGCCGGCTCTCAGGGGGGTGCCAGAAGCAATGAGTGCTTCCATCAATACAGATGGAAGTGCTCATTGCTGGAACACAGGAAGCTGATGCCCTGTCACTCACCGCTTAGCTCCCTGCGCTCCTCCCCTACTTCAGGCCGGCAGCGCACAGAATGGTGAAGCAGAGAGACTTCTCCTGCTCCACCATTCAGCCTGCAGACACGGATCGCGCTGCCCGTCTGTGTAGGCGGAGCCTGCAGCTCGGGAATCTGCATTAGCTCCGCCCACACAGTGCTGCAGAGCGATCAGTGCCTGCAGGGAAGAAAGGTATGTGAGCTTCAGGAACGGGACAAGGTGAGTAATTACTGTGTTTTTGTTTTTTTTTAATACAGAGGGGGCACAGAGGGCATTACCACTCTGGAGGGGGCACAATGGGCATTTCTACTATGGAGGGGGCACAGAGCCAGAGGGCATTACTACAATGAAGGTGGCACAGCAGGCATTACTGTGAAGGGGCACAATGGGCATTATTACTGTGAAGGGGGCAGAGTGGGCATTATTACTATGAAGGGGGCGCAGAGGGCTTTATTACTACGAAGGGGGCACAGAGGACTTTATTACTATGGAGGGGGCACAGAGAGCATTACTACTCTGGAGGGGGCACAGAGGGCATTACTAATGTGAAGGGGGCACAGTGGGCATTATTACTATGAAGGGGGCACAGTGGGCATTATTACTATGGAAGGGGCACAGAGGGCTTTATTACTATGGAAGGGGCACAGAGGGCTTTATTACTATGGAGGGGGCACAGAGGGTTTTATTACTATGGAGGGGGCACAGAGGGCATTACTAATGTGAAGGGGCACAATGGGCATTTCTACTATGGAGCCAGATTGCATTGCTACAATGAAGGGGGCACAGAGGGCATTATTACTGTGAACGGGGCACAGTGAGCATTATTACTGTGAAGGAGACACAATGGGGATTTCTACTATGGAGGGGGCACAGAGGGCATTACTACTATTAAGGGGGAACAATGGGCATTATTACTGTGAAGGGGGCACAATGGGCCTTATTACTACGACAGGGCACAGTGGGCATTATTACTATAAAGGGGGCACAATGGGGATTATTACTGTAAAGGGGGCACAATGGGGATTATAACTGTGAAGGGGGCACAATGGGGATTATTACTGTGAAGGGGGCACAAAGGGAATTATTACTGTGAAGGGGGCACAATGGGGATTATTACTGTGAAGGGGGCACAAAGAGGGCATTACAACTGTGAAAGGGGCACAGTGTGGACATAACTACTGTGAGAGGGCACAATGTGCACTGCTCCTTCAAGAGGAGACGCACTATAAACAAACTGGAACCCGGACGGAGGAATTGATTCTCACCACCTGAAGTCCAAGTGAAGGCTGGGCCTATCTAACTAGTACTAATAACTATACATTTAAGCATTACTGCTTAGCAGTGAGGTTACCCTTTAATGTGGTACAGGTACTGCTTGTGACCCTAAGCAGAGGTCCTTCCTGTGACGGTACAGCACATGTTCCCAGAGACGCAGATCAAAGCTGGCTCCTCTCTCTGTGAAGCTGTGAAGAGAACATGTTAAGGGCATATGCAAAACATACATTCATATATCTCACAGCCTAGAACTTACAAGAGCTAACCAGAATAAAATGACCTTTTATTGTATTTGAGTCATCAGAGGTAGTCCATAAGAGCAATGCAGCAAGGGGTAGCTATCTAGTGTTACTTCCTTATTAGTCCTCTTAAACTCCATAATAAATCACATTGTGGCTCATTCTCAGTAGAGTCCATGGCAATGGGTTAAAGTGCTTAAAGGGGTTGTCCCACGAAAAATATTCTACAGTTTTAAAACCAGGATCTGAATACTTTTGTAATTGCATGTAATTTAATATTTATTATAGCTACTGAGTTATTCAATAAAACGTATTTGTATAGTGCCATTAAATTTCTTATTTCTTTGACCTACTCACTCAGAAGACCGCACATGCTCAGTATCATCTTTCAACTGTCTCCTGAGCTGTGATAGGGAGAGCAAAGTCTCGCCTCCTGAGCTGCAGCAGAAAAGACACTCCCCTTGAGTAGTAGAGCAATGAATGGGACATCTCTGGATCCATGTGAGGTACAGGACTGGTTCTTGCTTTGCTAGAAAGGTATTGTCATAGACTATATGATGTCTGATTTTCATTTTTTACATTATTCGTGGGATAACCCCTTTAAATGTTGCAGAACAATAAAATGTATTGTAAAAACATAAGGAAGGCTCCCGCCCAGTGGATGGTC
This sequence comes from Rhinella marina, assembly GCA_900303285.1. Lineage (NCBI taxonomy): Eukaryota > Metazoa > Chordata > Amphibia > Anura > Bufonidae > Rhinella > Rhinella marina. The sequence goes on from ONZH01023313.1 coordinate 244,842, forward strand.
AATAGCACAAGTTTGCAAAAACACAGGTGGGGCCCCTACAGACTTCAATAGACAATAAATCCACATGCGGTAGTACAGTGTCACTTAAATTTTAGCAGTAAACCCACTTTGTGGGTAAAGTTCCCACTTAACCCGAGAAGGGGAAAAGGGAAATGGCACCAACAAGTGGAAACTGGAAAATTTGCTGTTAGATGGAGTCCATAAACGTCCAAGCATATGAAGAGGAAGGAAGCTGGAAAGAGCAAACAATAAAAAAGGTAAAACAAGGCCAATGTGTCTCACCCAAGCTCAGATGTCCATAGCGTGGCTCCAGTATCTCTGGTAGGCAGATGTTCAGATAAGGGGTCACTCCTACCCTCTAGCGGTGGCTCTTGTCCTGGCAGCAGGGCTTTGGTGACCTCTGGAGGTCACAAGGGGTCTTGCCAGGGCTGGACGTCTATGTCCGGCAGATGTGGCCTCCGGCCACTCAGAATGCCCTGCCCTGGCCCGAGGGTGCAGCATCTCTGCCTGTTTTGGCAGTGGCAGGAGGTAGCTTGGTGGTGTGAGCAGCCCAATACACAGTCTGTTGCTCCGGCGGCAGCCTCCAGGGCAGTTGTTAAAGGGATTCTGTCACCTAGTTCAAGTCTATAGAGCTGAGGAGATGGGCTGCTAGATGGCCACTAGCCCGTCCACAATATACTTTTCCCATTGCTTTGTGTGTCTTTGTTTAGTAAAAAAAAACGATTTTATTCATATGCTAATAGGGGTTATAAGGAGCCCAAGGGGCGGTTACCAATGTTCCTGGATCCCAGCCGTGCCCACTGTGAAGGAGCCCAGCACCGCCCCGCATCCTCTCATCTCCTCCTTGCTTCCCCGACTTCACGCATTCAGAGCGCTGTAATCTCGCGCGTGCGCAGTTCGTTCCCTGATGCTGATGCCAGCACAGGGAAGGAACAGTTTACCAGCACTCACAAGCGGCATACTCGCGCATGCGCAAGATTACGGCGCTTTGAATGCGTGAAGTCGGGGGAGCAAGGAGGAGATGAGAGGATGCGGGGCGGTGCAACTGTGAAGGAGCCCAGCACCGCCCCGCATCCTCTCATCTCCTCCTTGCTCCCCCGACTTCACGCATTCAAAGCGCCGTAATCTCGCGCATGCGCGAGTATGCCGCTTGTGAGTGCTGGTAAACTGTTCCTTCCCTGTGCTGGCATCAGCATCAGGGAACGAACTGCGCACGCGCGAGATTACAGCGCTCTGAATGCGTGAAGTCGGGGAAGCAAGGAGGAGATGAGAGGATGCGGGGCGGTGCTGGGCTCCTTCACAGTGGGCACGGCTGGGATCCAGGAACATTGGTAACCGCCCCTTGGGCTCCTTATAACCCCTATTAGCATATGAATAAAATCGTTTTTTTGACTAAACAAAGACACACAAAGCAATGGGAAAAGTATATTGTGGACGGGCTAGTGGCCATCTAGCAGCCCATGTCCTCAGCTCTATAGGCTTAAACTAGGTGACAGAATCCCTTTAACACCGTGGAATGAACCAGAGATGGTCCCACAACAGCAGATATGTAAATGTGAGAAAAGAACTGTATCACACATCCATACACTATGTTTTGATCTCATCCCTGCTTACTAAGCAGAAGACAGCGCATCTGTACCGCCTTACTGAGGCATTAGTGTACATTTTTATCAAAGGCCATAAGCCCACTCACCATGCCAAGGTTGCCTCTTTGAGTGGGATCTACTCTAAATTTGGCGTGGCGCTGCACGGCAACCACCAACGCTGTGGTGCTGATCTGGCAGGTGGCGGGACCCAGTGGCCACACAGCACCACTGCTGCATGGCCATGCCAAACCCAGCACTGGGCCCCACCACCCACCAGCAGAGCGACAATGGCCACCACATAGCACCACACCATGTGAACAGTTGTCATAGCTCACCTCATCTAAAGCTCTCAGGAACTCCAACTGAGAGCATGGTAGGTTCATTTAACCCCTACTGCAAACATTTGCTAATTAAAATCACCAGGACCGAATGGGAGGAATGCTGATACCAGAGAAAAAAAAGGAAAGATTCATTACTATGTAAATGTGAGAAAAGAACTGGATCGCACATCCATACACTATGCTTTGATCTCATCCCTGCTTACTAAGCAGAAGACAGCGCTACTTGGCGCATCTGTACTGCCTTACTGAGGCATTAGTGTACATTTTGATCAAAAGGCATAAGCCCACTCACGACGCCAAGGTTGCCTCTTTGAGTGGGACCTACTCTAAATTTGGCGTGGCGCTGCACGGCGACCACCGACACTGCGGCGCTGATCTGGCAGGCGGCGGGACCCAGTGGCCACACAGCACCACTGCTGCATGGCCATGCCAAACCCAGCACTGGGCCCCACCACCCACCAGCAGAGTGCCAATGGTCACCACACAGCACCGCACCATGTGAACAGTTGTCAAAGCTCACCACATCTTAAGCTCTCAGGAATTCCAACTGAGAGCATGGTAGGTTTATTTAACCCCTACTGCAAAAATTTGCTAATTAATATCACCAGGACCGAATGGGAGGAATGCTGATAACAGAGAAAAAAAGGAAAGATTAGGCTACTTCAACACTAGCGTTTTTAAATTCCGGTATTGAGTTCCGTCATAGGGGCTCAATACCGGAAAAAAACGCTTCAGTTTTGTCCCCATTCATTGTCAATGGGGACAAAACTGAACTGAAGACAACGGAATGCTCCTGAAAGCATTCCGTTCCGACTTCAGACCGGAGAACAAACCGCAGCATGCTACGGTTTGCTCTCCGGTCCAGGCATCTGCACCAAGACGGATCCGGAATGACCCCCAATGCAAGTCAATGGGGACGGATCCGTTTGGTGTGGACACACCAGTAATCCGGATCTGTCCTCCATTGATTTGCAATAGGGGGTCATTCCGGATCCGGCTACAAACATAGATACATACATACAGACATACATACATACAGACATACACACATACATACTCACATACTTCAGGGACGCCGGCAGCATGTCTTCACGCGCCTCCTGCGCACAGCTATGACGTTTCCCCACAGCGCCCTCGTCATCACTGCGCGCAGGAGGCGAGTGAAGACGTTCTGCCGGCGTCCCTGGAGTATGTGAGTTTGTATGTATGTATGTCTGTATGTATGTATGTCTGTATGTGTGTATGTCTTGTTCCAATGTGTGTGGTAACATGTGTGGGGCAGGAGCGCTGCTCCGGCTCAACACATGTATCAGCGGCAGTACGGATCCGTCGGCACCCTTTAGGTGCCGGATCCGTGCAGCCGCTAGTGTGAAAGTAGCCTTAGGAAGGAAGCTGAAAAGAGCAAACAATAAAAAAAGTAAAACAAGGCCAATGTGTCTCACCCAAGCTCAGATGTCCATAGCGTGGCTCCAGTATCTCTGGTAGGCAGATGTTCAGATAAGGGGTTGCTCCTACCCTCTACCGGTGGCTCTTGTCCTGGCAGCAGGGCTTTAGTGACCTCTGGGGGGTCACAGTCCCACAACAGCAGATAGGTTCATCGTCAGGGGCTCAGGTAGCCCGTGATAAGGGCTTCAGGCAGAGGTGATTGCCAGGGCTCAAACCGCACTCCATCCTCAGCCTTCTGCAAGCACTGCACATGGGAGGAGGCTGCTGGATCTTCTAGGGCAGGCTCTGGAACAAGGGGCTTGGAAAAAAGAGTTACCCCGGTGGCAAGACAGCCCTTGGTCGAGTCCATTGGCGTGTACTCTACATGATTGTCCACATAGAGGTTGTGCCAGGTTTATGGAAGATAGGTTCTCTTCACTGTATGTCGGTCAATGAACAGCTCCCTCCGGGTCCCATCATCCGCAATAAATCCACTTCCCCTCTCTTCTGAAAACCAGCACATGGTTCCCACTCACTGTTCCAACTGCAAATCTCCTGGCCGGGGGTGATCCAGGACCTGAATCACCCATTTTTCCACAGCAGTCTTGTAGGCCCACGTGTCCTTTGCATGATCCACCACGTGTCCTTTGCATGATCCAGGTTTATTTGGGCTTCGGTCATGTAAGGGCCGGGCCCAGATCGTCTACAGCTTTTCTCCCCAGGGCTGCCGGGATCTCTTCCATGGCTTGTAGCAGTTTGGGCTCGATGCCCCACATCATGGCTTCCCAAACTAGCTTGTGTTGGTGCACCATCCGTGCGGTAGCTGACTCGCAGGCGGCACCTGGAGGAGTGGGCGGATTCTGTTGTACAGTCTCACTCCTTCCCGCGTTAGGGCTGGGTGGATTCTTCTCTTTCCTGCATTCATCAGGGTGGAGTTTCCTTTTGGTGGGCTCAGGCCATAGAAGGAGACCACTCCGTGTGGCTGTACCCTAAGGCAGAGTGGCCTGGCTATACCTGATTTATAGCGATTCGTGGCACATTAAAGCTGCTGAATTTAATTTTTCAAAACCTCACTCATCTCTAACTGTGGTGTTACATAAGACTGCAGGTAACATCTACCACATTATCTGTACTCAGAGAGTTATATGTGCTTTTACACAGGACTGCAGGCAACACTATTACATTATCTGGACTCAACATTTATCACTCTATTATCTGTGGTGTTACATAGGACTGCAGGTAACATCTACCACATTATCTGTACTCAGAGAGTTATACAGTGCCTTGCGAAAAGCAACACAGCTCATCACCCTGGACACACCATCCCCACTGTCAAACATGGTGGTGGCAGCATCATGGTTTGGGCCTGCTTTTCATCAGCAGGGACAGGGAAGATGGTTAAAATTGATGGGAAGATGGATGGAGCCAAATACAGGACCATTCTGGATGAAAACCTCTTGGAGTCTGCAAAAGACCTGAGACTAGGACGGAGATTTATCTTCCAACAAGACAATGATCCCAAACATAAAGCAAAACCTACAACGGAATGGTTCAAAAATAAACGTATCCAGGTCTTAGAATGGCCAAGTCAAAGTCCAGACCTGAATCCAATTGAGAATATGTGGAAAGAGCTGAAAACTGCTGTTCACAAACGCTCTCCCTCCAACCTCAAAGAGCTCGAGCTGTTTTGCAAGGAAGAATGGGCAAGAATTTCAGTCTCTAGATGTGCAAAACTGATAGAGACAAACCCCAAGTGACTTGCAGCTGTAATCACAGCAAAAGGTGGAGCAACAAAGTATTAATGCAAGGGGGCTGAATAATTTTACACGCCCCACTTTTCAGATTTATTATTACAAAAAAAGTTTAAATGATCCAATAAATTTCGTTCCACTTCACAATTGTGACCCACTTGTTGTTGATTCTTCACCAAAAATTTAAAATGTTATATCTTTTTGTTTGAAGCCTGAAATGTGGCAAACGGTTGAAAAGTTCCAGGGGGCCGAATACTTTCACAAGGCACTGTATGTGCTTTTACATAGGACTGCAGGCAACACTATTACATTATTTGGACTCAACATTTATCACTCTATTATCTGTGGTGTTACATAGGACTGCAGGTAGCATCTACCACATTATCTGCTCTTGGAAAGTTATCACTGTGTTATCTGTGGTGTTACATAGGACTGCAGGTGACATCCACTACATTCTCTGTACTCAGAGTTATAAAGGTGTTATTTCTGATGTTACATATGACTGTAGGTAAAACTACTATATCTGCACTCAGAGTTATTACTGTGTTGTCTGCGATTTTTCATAGGACTGCAGGTAACGTCTTCTGTTTTCGCCAATTCCTCTACATTGCTGTGTCCCTCAACTTATCATCCTGCAGCCTGCGTAACATATCAATTTCCATAAATGTTTGACTAGTTGGGGTCCAGGGCCCCGCTGATCATCATACTGAAGGGACCATGGTGGTCCTGTGAGTTCTGCAACCACTTCATCTATCTGCATATTGCTGTATCTGTGTCTTTTCAGTTAAACAGGACATGATACAGTGTTCAGCACAGCTGTCATATGGAGGAGCCAAAAAACAAATTGAGTGCATGACTTATAGGAACATGGAGCTTCTTTCACTGTGATGATTGGTGGGGGACCTGGAGTTCAAAACTCTTGATCAGAATTGATTGTCTACAATACTGACATATGGCGGAAGGCACATGGGCGGCATCCGTGTTTTGCAGTTCCACAATTTGCAGACCGCAAGACACGGTGCGGTCATCTGAATGCACCCTCCCACTCTACTGTTCGCAGTGTGACCTCTCACCTGTCTCCATTCCTTTCCTTCAGTATTCATAGTACAGATAAGGGGAACTACAGGTCCCAGCACAGCAGCTTCTCCAGGTCAGGTTACACTTTTCTTTCAAACTAAAAAATATGGGTGACAAACTGACAACTAATATAACTTCCAATCCAGGTACCAATGGAGCAGACTCCTGAATGGCAAATCTACCCAGTTATGCAGTAATATATACTGCCACATAACTAGTCAGGTTTAGTAGAAAGCTGGATTACAGTTTTATATTGTGGAGTTGTCACCCAGATTTCCTGATTGCAATGCTGCCAAGTGATGCATCAGTACATACATGGGCATATTTGTCACTCACAGGTCTGGAAAGGCTGGGTGACAATCCCTGTGATGTCATCATTAGATGTCACCCAGTTTTCCAAGGAGCAGATAGGAGATTTATTAACAATTTGAGTGAAGACTTGCAAGTATGTGAAGGGTTAATCCTCACTGTACATCTGACAGCGCTAAAGGGGGTCAGCGCGGCTCTCCAAACCTCGGCTCTGTATCCCGCAGGAGGCCGCACAGGATGTTTCAGCTGAAGAATTCTTATTTTTAGGATTTGCTTCCAGAGGAAATGATATGCTAACACTTTGAACAGATGCCGCTCTGTGCACAGCGTTCTGTGTCAAAAATATATTTTGAGGCAGGGAACATTTTAGGCCACGGAGCAGTTTTTTCCTTGTGAACCAATAAGCTGAGAGCAGTTACATAAGAGGCAGAAAAAACCTTCCCAGCTCTCACGCAGGTTGGGTTAGACTGACCCTATTATTCCACTGGAGCCCTGGAGAGGAACAAAGAGGCCAAGAAGCTGCTGGCTCTTAAAGGGACTTTTCACCGTGAAGGAGGCCATTGCATAAATAACAACCCCTTAAATATTCAGAGCTGCAGGCTGGGGGGTGCAATGCTAAACCTGTTTCAGGAGTAGTAACCATCACATGACATTAACCCCTTAACATATCTCCCAACTTTGGAAACGGAGAAAGAGGGACAAATTGTGCGGCACGCGAAGCAATTTTTTGGGCACTAGGCCACGCCTCTAACTCCGCCCAAAATATAACTATACACCTAATCCCACCCAGTCCCCTTACTGTCCCACATAGTAATTATTCCCCAGTTATGTGCCCCCATTAATATTCCCAGTTATGTGCCCCCAGTAATATTCCCAGTTATGTGCCCCCAGTAATATTCCCAGTTATGTGCCCCCATTAATATGCCCAGTTATGTGCCCCCAGTAATATGCCCAGCTGTGTCCCCAGTAATATGCCACATTGTGCTCCCCAGTTTGTTGTGCCCCCAGTAATATGCCCATATTGTGCTCCCCAGTAATATGCCCACTATGTGTCCCCCAGTAATGCTGTGCCCCCAGTAATATGCCCATACTGTGCTCCCAGTAATGCTGTGCCCCCAGTAATATACCCATACTGTGCTCCCAGTAATGCTGTGCCCCCAGTAATATGCCCATACTGTGCTCCCCAGTAATGCTGTGGCCCCCAGTAATATGCCCCATATTGTGCTCCCCAGTAATGCTGTGCCCCCAGTAATATGCCCATACTGTGCTCCCCAGTAATGCTGTGCCCCCAGTAATATGCCCATACTGTGCTCCCCAGTAATGCTGTGCCCCCAGTAATATGCCCATATTGTGCTCCCCAGTAATATGCCCATACTGTGCCACTCACAGAAAACTGAAAGAAATAAAAACCATATACTTACCCTCTTCCTAGCAGCATCACCAGCAGGACATGGAGGGTGCGGAGCCAAGGCTGACTTCCGGCCCCACCCTGCACCCAGACCGAAGTGTGGAGAGCGGCAAGGAGGTATGGAGAGCCTGCAGGGGGGACGGGAGGGATTATGGATGAAGTAGTGAGCCGATGCCGGCTCTCGACTTCATCACCATACAGGCAACTGTCTCTGCGTCCTATGGATGCAGGGACAGCTGCCATAAACCGGGACATGTCTCCCCCGTACTGGGACAACCACTGTAATCCGGGACAGTCCCGCTGGATCCAGGACGGTACCTATGATGTACTGTGTACGTCATAATCGGGTGTTAGTTACCACATCATGACATACACAGTACGTCATGAAATCAAAGTGCCACTGCAGCTGAGCTGTCCAGGCACCCGGCTGGGGACCAATCACAGTGGTCCCTGCCTTTAGATTGCTGTTATTGACCAACAGCAGCATGAGCTGGCGGCAGGCTCAAACCCTACAGCGCAGCTCCTTTCTCCACAACCTGCCACTGAGTGTTGAGGAGATCGAGGCTGCGCTGTTTTGGAGTCACCAATTCAGCATGGCTGAGCGCCCCTGCCCCCGCCTCCCAATCATATATAGGATGGCTGAGTGGCAGCAGAGTGGCAGCTATAACACACAGCCGACACTCTGCTGGCACCGATGTCGTCCGTTTAACCCCTTCCATGTCGCAGTCCGTATGGAAGGGGTTAACAGTTAGGGAGCTCCTTCCCTCTCCATCGGGCCGCTGCGCTGCTGTGGCAGCATCCCGATGGTTGCCTTGGCAACCGGACGCCTTACACAGGCATCCAGGCTTGCCATGGTATCTAAGCCTGAAAGGGTCCTGCCGGAGGCAGGAGCCTGATTAGGCTTAGTGTAAAGGCACAATACACTGCAGTACAGTGTGTTGCAATGTACTGAAGAGCCATCAGACTCACTGGATCTTCAACAACTAAGTGGGTCTGGGTACAAGAAGTGTTAAAAAAAAGTAAAAAATAAAAAAAAATCTTTTTCCCATTTCTGCACATCTATAATTGGTTAAAAATTAAAAAAAAAAAACAAATAAAATACACCACACATATCTGATATCGCTGCATCCGTAGCGACCTGATCTATAAAAGGATTAAATTACTTTTTCTGGACTGTGAACGCCATTAAAAAAAGACAAACTATGATGGAATTGCAACCTAAAAAATAGTATAAAAAGTAATTTAAAAAAAGTCATATGTACCCCCAAAACAGTACCAATCAAACCATCATCCAATCCCGCAAAAAATGAGCCCCTACATGAGACAATTGCCCAAAAAAATAAAAAAAATATGGCTTTCAGAAAATGGAGACATAAAAACATGATTTTGTTTTTTCAAAAGTGCTTTTATCATGTAAAACCAAAACTAATTTAAAAATGTAGACATATTCGGTATTGCTGCGTCCGTAACGACCTGCCCTATAAAAATATCACACGATCTATCTGCTATAAATGCCTTAAAAAATAAAATACAAACTGTGCCAAAAAGCCATTTTTTGTCACCTTACATCACAAAAAGTGTAATACCAAGTGATCAAAAAGTCCAATATAGACCAAAATAGTACCAATTCAACCGTCACCTCATCCCGCAAGAAATTAACCCTCTACATGAGACAATTGCCCAAAAAATAAAAAAAATATGGCTTTTAGAAAATAGACACAAAAAATTATTTATTTTCAAAAATGTTTTATTATGTAAACTGAAATAAAAAAAAACATTTAGTATTGATGTGTCTGTAACAACCTGCTCTGTAAAAATAGTGCATGATCTAACATGACAGGTGAACATAGTAAAAAAAACAGAGCAGACATTTCTTGGTTACCTTGTCTCACAAAAGTGTAAAATCAAGTGATCAAAAATTATATGTATCCCAAAATAGTATCAAGGAAACTGTCACCTTATCCTGTGGTTTCCAAAATGGGGTCACTTTTTGGTAGTTTCTAATGTAGGGGTGCATCAGGGGGGCTTCAAATGTGATGTGGTGCCTAAAACCTAGTTTAGCAAAATCTGCCCTCCAAAAACCATATGGCGCCCCTTTCGTTCTGAACTCTGCTGTGTGCCCATACAGCAGTTTATGGTCACAAATGGGGTGTTTGTGTTAACTTCAAAATCAGGGTAATAGATATTCAGTTTAGTTTGTATGTTAACCCTTGATGTATTACAGGATTAAAATGGAAAATCTGCCTAAAAAAAATGAAATTTAGAAATTTCATCTCCATTTTCCTTTAATTTTTGTGGAACACCTAAAGGGGTAAAGGGTTAACAAAGTTTGTAAAATCAGTTTTTCATAAATTGAGGGGTGTAATTTCTGAAATGGGGTAATTTATGGGTGGTTTCAGTTAAGTAAGCCCCACAAAGTGAGTTCATAACTGAACTGGTCCTTAAAAAGGGATTTGGAAATTTTCTTAAAAATTTAAAGAATTGCTTATAAAATTCTAAGCCTTCTAATGTCCTAAAAAAATTAAATTACATTTAAAAACGATGCCAACATAAAGCAGACATATGGGGAATGTAAAGTAATAACTATTTTGTGAGGTATCACTATCTGCCTTAAAAGCAGAGAAATTCAAATTTTGAAAATTACAATTTTTTCCAAGTTTTCTGTAAATTTAGGATTTTTTTTAGAAATAAAGGTGGTTTATATCTACTCAAATGTAACACTAATATGAAGTACAATGTGTTGCAAAAAACAATCTCAGAATGGCTTGAATGAGTAAAAGCATGTGAAAAGTATTTCTTTCCTATCCACAGGATAGTTGATGTCAGATTAGTTGGGCTCTGACATCTGGGAACCCTAGAGATCCCATGAACGGAGGTCCTCATTCCGTCTCTGAGAGGAGCTGTTCTGCACGTCAGTCCAGTACTCCATTTACATCTATGGGACTGAGTGCTCTGTCGGTCCCATAGATTTAAATGGAGCACTGGACTAAAGTGAAAAGAGCAGTGGACAGACTTGCACTTATACTACGTTTAAAGAGGAGACACCAAGACTGACAACAGCTAACACTACTGAGCATTCTAGGAAATATGCTACTAGTCCTCTGGACCACCCGTAACCCATAAAGCAATCTGAAATTGGTGGACTGGTTTCTAAAACGCAACTTTTATTTCAAAATATACAACTCAATCAGATACCAAAGCAATAAGACAACAATCTGTACGGTTTGGCCCCATACACACAACTGTATTTTAAGTCTGCATCCGATCCGCATTTTTTGTGGATTGGATGTGGACCTATTCATTTCAATGGGGCTGCAAATATGTAGACAGCACCCATGTGCTGTCTGCATCCTTGTGTCCGTTCTGCAGTCCTTCGAGGGAGTCTTTCACCTGTTTTTCACCTTTCAACTAAGAGCACTGCCCCACAGAAGATTGCAGACACATCCCAGACATACCTGTGTGCACTGTGTGTCTGTATTACATGTCCAGGAAAAGCACTTTTATTCTGCAGGAAAACAGCTCCCAAGTGCCCAGCTCTGCTGCTGCAAGTGCCCAAAGCTAACCAGACTAAAGAGGGGAGGGCTGCTTTAGCTGCTCATATCTTGGGATTGGTAGCCGATAGAAAAATGGTTCTGACCTTCTTTGAAAGCTGGAATTCCAAGCTTTCAAATGATACCAAAATACCAGCATTATATACAGTATATCAGAAGATATAGCTGTTAGAAATTGAGTCGGGAGAGAAAGCTGTTTTTAGTTTCTCTTTCAGCTGGGCACTTGGGAGCTGTTTTCTGGCAGAATAAAAGTGCTTTTTCTGAACATGGAATAAAGACACAAAGTGCACACAGGTATGTCTGGGATGTGTCTGCAATCTTCTGTGGGGCACTGCTGTTAGTATATAGGTGAAAAACAGGTGAAAGACTCCCTTTCAAAAAGATAGTAAATGTCCTACAGTTTGTGGACCGCAAAACACGTATGGGGCATGGGGCCTTAGTTATACTCACTACTTCAAATATACAGCTACCAGCGGTCTCATGGGAGAAGAGGCATAAATTGTCTTAGGACTACTAGAGATGAATGAGATGCCCCTATAAAGAGTCAGCGTATGGCCAACTTAGTTATAGCGTTCCAAGTATATAAAGGTTATACTGTGGTCTTATATGGGCATCACATTAATCGATAGTACCCCTATTTACTTTTATCTGCCCTTACGCCCCGAGGAGTCCATAGGGGAACTGAATTGGACGAAACCATTTGCTGGGATAATTTCTCTCAGTAGGAACGTCCAGGGCCTGTCCAACAGATATAGGTTCCAGACAGGATCACCCTTATCAGGACAATGACGTATTAGAAGGTTTTTAGGGTGTAATAGCTCTGACAGGGTATACTAGGGACAGAGATCCTAACCTTTGGCCCCAATTCTTCAAATAGAGACAAGAACAGTGGATGTCAACTAAAACACCTAATCCTACCATTCCAAATTTACTATGGATTACAATGTATGACATAGCACCATGGCCGGATTGGCCATAGATCATAAAGGGAAATTTCCTGGTGGGCCGATGTCCAGGGGTTTACTTAATCCCTCCTATTGCCTATCAAAGATTTGATGCTCTCAGCATCAATTAATGTTGGAGCATCCGGCATTTATGCACCTGGTCAGCAGCCGCAGATGCCCTCCTGGATTCAATTATACTTCCGTTCTCGGAACAACAAAACTGCTTTATACTTTGGGACTGGCGGCAGTATTTTGTGCTACACTGTGGTACTTGTTTCTTCTGAGGCAGTGTATGCTCCACTGTGGTATTTGGTTCTTCTGGGGTGGTATTTTGTCCTGCACTACAATATTGTTGGCCCTACTTACTTCTGTTGTCCAGCCGTCTGTTAATTTGGACCCACCTACCACATGAGACTGCTTTTAGTTTTTTCCAGGACCATTTTAAGTTTCCGGAACGTCACTGCGTACCACCCTCCTATACCAGTAAGATGAATTATTACTCTTCTCCCATGAGACGGCTGGTAGCTGTGTATTTTTTATAGTGAGTAGAACTAACAATACAGATTGTTGTCTTATTGCTTAATTTTCATTGTTCAGGAGCATTTTTATTGTTTTGATACCTATGACTGAGTTTCATATTTTGAAATAAAATTTAAAATTTGGAAACCAGTCCACCAACTTCAGATGACTTTAAGGTGACACTGGGACCTCAGTTCTTGAAATCACCGAGGGTCGTGCAAGTTGGACCTCAGTGATGTGACGTTAATCACCTATCCTGTGGATAGGTGAGATATACTTCTTGTAAGATCAGAATAGGTTATCAATATATGATCAGCAGGATTCTAACTCCCATCACCCTTGCTGATGATCAGTTGTTTGAAGGTGCCTCGGCAATCTGATGAAAACAGCACTCCTACAAGCTGCGGTGAAAGTCCCAGAATTCTTCTTTCACTTCTATGGCAGTTAAAAGAACATGCTGAGAGTTGTAGTTTCACAACAGCTATATGATCTAAGGTTGGTGATCCCAACTACATTGTATAGCAACTGTGCTAGTTAGCAGCTCATTCCTATTCTCTTGGATGGGCTGAGATGCACATGATGTCACAGGCCGAGGAAGAGGCCACAGCGCTCCTCTTAGCGTACATTTCGGCTGGCCGCCAGGGGTGCCTGGAGTCACTGCTCTCACCAATCAGATATCGATGACCTATGCCGATGATATGTGATCAATATTTAAGTCCCAGGAAACTCATTTAATATTAATGGTCTTCTCATGTAGGGCATTGGGACCAGGGCCTGGGTGTGACTGTGCAGTGACCCAGTGATCCATAATTGTATGGATCACTTAACATTCACCATCTTGGGTCAGCGTATACCTTTTGTGCCCTTTATGTGATTCTAAAAGCTGAATATGGGAACACAGCTTTCTTATTTTGTCCTGCTCAGCAGGAAGAGGCTGGCCCTGAAACTGTTGGTCAGGTTCTCTCTAGTCTAGTCTGGAGGTAGCTGCCAAATTTGAAGGAAGCTGCCTCCTGTCTGTCCAGTGAGAGGCCAACTCCAGGAGACCACCACCGCTGGAAGCTGCTAAGAACCACCTATAGATCTGAGAGGAAAGAAGCAAGGAATAATTACAGGCCGTTTAGGACCATAAGGCATACCTCCCAACTTTGTAAATGAACAAAGAGGGACACATTGCCTGGCGCGCGAAGAGCGCCACTGCAATTTTTTTCAGCACTAGGCCACGCCTCTAACTCCGCCCATAACATAACTATTAATCCCACCCAGTCCCCTTACTGCCCCACATAGTTATTATTCCCCAGTTATGTGCCCCATTAATATACCCAGCTGTGCCCCCAGTAATATGTCCTGTTATGTGCCCCCAGTAATATGCCCAGTTATGTGCTCCCAGTAATATGCCCAGCTGTGCCCCCAGTAATATGCTCACATTGTGCCTCCCAGTAATATGCCCAGCTGTGCCCCCAGTAATATGCCTAGCTGCAGGGAAGCACCCAGGAATTTTTTCTAGGGAGGGTCCGACAAGCAAAAAATGCGGGGTGCATAGCGCACTGCGCCATGTTTTGCCCCACCCATTTACCGAAGCGCCTTTTACAAGTGTGAATCAAAAAAATTTGGCCTCACCCATTATTATAAGCCCCTCCTAAATAATAATAGGCCACTCCCAACAAACACTGTACAACTGAAATTATATTGTTGAGGCCTGGCACTACACATCATACAGAGAGGGAGGGCCTGTCCTGGCTGCACTGCCTGCTTCACATTAAACAATAAACAATCTACATCCAGGAAGATCCTCCCCTCTCCTCAGATCCTTCTCAAGGCCTGTGGTTCCCCCCACCATCCGCCACCTGCCCGTGGCCTGCTGCCCCCCTTGGTTGTCCTCACCCAGCTCTGAATCCTCCTTCTGCAAATGGCAGGGGGAGGAGCCGGATCATCTCCTCTCCTACATAGCACCACATACCTCTTACATCCAGTGATGTTACCTTTGTTGTAGACATTCTCTTTCCTCATCTTCTCCATTCAGACCAGACCGCCATGATGTTTTTTTTAGCCAGAGATTGACAAACAGACATTAGTTTCCCACATTTCCATCATCTTCACATCTTCTGAACACCCTTTCCTGCCACCCCCAATGCTGTGCTCCCGAATACTATACTGCAGAAGCAGTTCCCCTGAAAATACCAGTACCACACAGATCGTGTCCCCTTCAACAATTATTGGCACACAGTGCTCTAAAAAATAACTGCGTCCGGACACTAATAGTATAAAGATAATCCCCCCAAAATAATTGTGCTAAACTGATACTGTGCCAAGGTGCCCCCCAAAGTAACAGTGCTCCCCAAAATCCCATCAATAGAAATAATTCTCTGTCAGAGCACACTTAGTAATAATGCCCTCATAGTGCCCATACTAGTAATCATGTTCCCCATAGCACCCCAGTAGTAATAAAGCTCACCATAATACCCCCTAGTAGTAATAATTCTCCTTATAATATGACAGTACAAGAAATACCCCCGCTTAGTGCCTGCAGTTGAGCTAATGTCCCCATAATGTATGCCAGTATAAAATACCCCTATATAGTGCCCCAGTAAATGCCCCCATAGTGTCCCCCATAATATGCCAGTAAAAAATGCCCCTTCTTGCTTCCCCCAGCAGATGCCCCTATGGTGCTCCTCTCCCCCATAATGTGCCAGTAAATATTTCCCCCTTAGTGCTAGATGCAGGGGCGTAGCTATAGGGGAAGCAGGGGAAGCGACTGCTTTGGGGCCCAGACCCACAAGGGGCCCCCCTAAGCAGGAAGACTAAAAGATTTTATTGTCAGGGGCCCCTCAACAGTATTATACAATGACATTATATACAGTGACACTGTAAGAGTTTGAGTTAAATCTTGATTAGCCACAGGAGTGGGGGTTGCACGTGAGTTGGGGGTTGCAAAGAAGTTGCTGGGGGCCCGTTCAAAAATTTGCTGTGGGGCCCAGTCAGTTGTAGTTACGCCACTGGCTAGATGCCATAGTGCCCCCTATAATGTTTCAGTAAAAAATGCCCCTTTAGAATCACCAGATGCCCCCCATAGTGCTCCACTCCCCCATAGTGCCCCAAAATAATGCCCCTATAGTGCCACCAGATGCCCCATAGTGCCGCTCTCCCCTATAGTGTCTCCCATGTGCCTGTAAAAAATGTCCCCTTATTGCCAGCAGATGCCATAGTGCCCCCCATAATGTGCCAATAAAAAAGCCTCTTTAGAGCCCCCAGATGCCCCCATAGTGCTCCACTCCCCCATAGTGCCCCCAAATAATGCCCCTATAGTGCCACCAGATGCCCCATAGTGCCGATCTCCCCCTATAGTGCCCCCCTTAATGTGCAAGTAAGAAATTCCCCAGTAATGCCCCCACAAAATGGGCAAGAAATAAATGCCCTCAGATGCCCCCATAGTGCAAGCCCCCCCCCCAAAAAAAAAAATGGGCCAGGGAGAAATGCCAGCAGGGCCCCCCTATAATGTGGCATCTATTTAAAAAAAAAAAAAAAACTGAAAAAAAAACAAAAACCACTAATACTCTTCCGGCCTGTGTCCCTGCTGTGTGCTGCCCGGCTCAGGCGGTGCAATAATAATGACGTCATCGCATCGCCTGCGCCGGCCTCTGATAGGCCGCAGGCATTAGTGTCTGCAGCCTATCAGAAGAACAGGGAAGGGAGATGCCTCTCCCTCCCCTGCCGCTGTACAGGCATCTGTATCGCTGTCCTCTATACAGATGTCCACAATGGAAGCGCTCATCTCCTACTGCCTCCACACGCCGCCTGCAATTAGATCCAGGGCTGCACCGCCTGTGGCGATTGGCGGCGCGGCCCTGAGGAATTAAAAAAAAAAGTGAATGGTTCTGGGGGGGTCCAGACTCGTTGGACCCCCCCTGTCGGTGCGCCTCTGCCTAGCTGTGCCCCCCAGTAATATGCCCACATTGTGCCCCCCAGTAAAATGCCCACATTGTGCCCCCAGTAATATGTCCTATTATGTGCCCCAAGTAATATGCCCGGTTATGTGCTCCGAGTAATATGCCCAGCTATGCCCCCAGTAATATGCCCACATTGTTCCCCCCAGTAATATGCCCACATTGTGACCCTCACAGAAAGTAAAAAAAAATAAACACCATATACTTACCCTGTTCTTAGCAGCAGCAGCAGGACATCGGTTGCTCGTCTGTGGAGGGGGCGGAGCCTAGGTTGACTGCCGGCCAGCCTCGCCCCCCGCACAGACCAGAGGTGTGGAGAGCCGACAGGGAGGAGGAGTAATGAAGCAGGGAGCCAATGCCGGTTCTGTGCTTCATTATGGCAACTGTCTGTGCTCCCTATGGACGCAGGGACAGCTGCCAAAAAGCGGGACATAGCTCCCCCGTACCGGAACAGCCACTGCAATCTGGGACGGTTGGGAGGTATGATAAGAAGAGTGACGGGACTGTTCGTAAGGTACCGTATCGTCTATGTCAAACATACTTTTAGCACGTATTGGCTGCCCATGGAAGATCTGCACACTGCTGTGGAAATTGTAGTACGTTTATGGTGAGAGCTTTGGGAAAATTGTATGTTCTGGAGATACTGGACCTAATTTTACAGGTTTCATCTGACAAATAACTACCTTAATAAAGAGACTATTATTTGTTTCAACTAAACAGTCCTTGTCATTGAGTCCGGCATCCATTCACTGGCCCCTATCTACATCTGCTCTCCTGCCTTAGACCTATCTACCTAACATTAAGGACACCCCACCTAATACTAGGCAAGAGTCTCAATATCAGGGTGGGCCTCGAGGGAAGAAAAGTTGAACCATCCATTCACTGCACAGCCCCAGGGAGCGTTGGAGTGAGGAAAGCCACCATGAACCACTACAACTCTTATCTGTGCCACAGCTACCACTCCCATCCTCCTGGCTTTCCCCCGGGGGTTGCTGCAACTACAACCACCAGGATCACTCAGGAGTAATGATACAAGTGCCTTGCAAGGAATTGAATTGCTTCTCCTAAAGGATCCACAGTGCAGAGGAGAACTCAAGCCACCAAAAACAGAGCTATAGTGGCAGGGAATACTGTGCAGCTGGCATGGCTCTGAAAGTTCTACAATTTACTAATTCATTTTGTAGTTACAGTTTATCACTATTTCTGTCTTGCTTTCAGTGAATGGAAATATTCTTGGTGTAATCTTACTCTGGTCTACTACTTTTAAAAGCTGAGCTGTTTGTCATAAATACAAAGTTCTTGTCCTTTTCTGATAATCTGCTGCAATGTATCGGTGCAGGTAAAACGCATCAGTCGGACATAGAGGATTGTCTAGACTGGATACAATTGTAACAAACTCTCAGCTGTAAGAGGTTTTAGGTCAAGACATTATGCAGTAGCAGATTGGGAGGAACGAGTGAAGGATGGTAGTGGCTCTGGAAAGAATGAGTTTACACATGGACCACAATGGTGTTGGGGCTCCTGCCTGGTGGTAATTGGGGTGCTTTTGGTGTTAAAAGGCTATTCCCATCTGAGACAATGAGGACATATCGCTAGGATATGCCCCTATTGTCTGATAGGTGCGGATCTCACCTCTGGGATCCGCACCTACACTGAGAACGGAGCAGGGAAGGTGGTGGCTGGAGGACCCCGAGTTTCACCGGGTCCGGCCACCACCAAGCGCTCTCCCCATAGTAATTAATGGGAGTGCACAGCGCTTGCGTGGCCACCGCTCCCATTTATCTCTATGGGGCCGACAGAAATAGTGGACTAGCGATTGGCTATTTTTGGCGGCCCCATAGAAATGAATGAAGGGCGGCTGCGCATGCACTGTAGGTGCAGGTCTTGCAAGTATCAAGACTGAACAATAATGTCCCAATTCATTGACAGCAAGCAGATATTTTTTAAAGCATGAGCAATTGACACACAATACAATGCACACTACATTGATTGTAATTTACATAAAACTAGAAAGTGTAAAGGGGTTGATTTTACCTACAGCAGGGATCAGCAACCTTCAGCGCTCCAGCTGTTGTGAAACTACAACTCCCAAACTACATGCTCCTTCCACTTGTGTGGGAGTTTAGAGAACAACCAAGCAAGTGTGCACGATGGGAGATGTAGTTTCACAACACCTGGAGTGCCGGAGGTTGCTGGACCCTGACCTAGAGAGTACCCCACAAGACCAAACCCAGCCTGGCACACGCACAGCAGCTATATGAATACAGCTATAGGATATTGTAATTTACTAAAGGACACCCCATTCCACCCACTGGGGCCGCACAGAATGCCACAGAGGCTGTTGGAAGACCTTCATAGAATCGAAGCAGAAGACTGTGCTTGCAGCTACTATGGGTGGCCCCCTGTAATTTCCGCAGTGTAAGGGTGGTGTCACACACAGCTTTTTCATGTAGTTATTGAGCCAAAGTCAAAGCTGTGTTGGAAGGGAATGAGAAATATAAAGGAAAGGCTTCTCCTTCCTGCTGGATCCAATTCTAGATTTGGCTCAAAAACCTGCATTAAAAACACCAGGATTCTGCATGTCACACACAGTTATGCCACTAGGTGTCTCCCTTCTCTCTAAACTCAATAATAGGTTCTAAAAGTTTTCGAGCAACAAAAACTTTTACTTAGTCCACAGGAGGGCGCTATTAATACAGCTTTGACTCATAGACTGTCAGACACAACCGTGCACTTAGGAACTATTCGATTTCAGAATACATGTTAGTAGGTCATAAAATAGGGAAGGGGCATGGCATGAAATGTATGCCAAAAACACACTAAGTATACCACCCACTGCTGGTTAACCTTCCACTACTCAGCAGATGTATCTGTCGGCTGAGTTGCTGTGTGAAAGACTATGATGTGTGATACTGCTTTGTGAACCCATGTATCTAAGCCTACCATGACTGATGAAGTTGAAGCAGATCTCCCAAGTGTCCGTCTTTTGGATCCAAGTCCCTCTGTCCTTCTTTGCTCCTTAAATGTCCCTCTTTTTGATCTGAGGGATAGATTTGCATTGCTACATTTATAATATTGATCTAGAAAGTGTTTGCCTGGTTCCTCTCTGTATATTAGACCCCACCTTGCATATAATTCATTATTTGATGCAATTTGGATTTTAGAAATTTGTATATTCAGATAATTTTTGCACAACTGTGCGCTAAAAAATTAAAGGGGCTTTCCCATCTTGGACTATGGGGGCATATCGCTAGGATATGCCCCCATTGTCTTATAGGTGCGGGTCCCACCGCTGGGACCTGCACCTATATTGAGAACGCAACCTCAGAAGAGAAGGAGGTCGCACCGCGCAAGCGCGGCCGCCCTCCATTCATATCTATGGGGCCACCGAAAATAGCCGAGCGCTGGCTATTTCCGTCGGCTCTATAGAAACGAATGGGAGCGCACTGCGCAAGTGCGGCCTGGCTCTCCTAATATTTATAGGGGGCCAACGGATATAGCCGAGCGCTGGCTCGGCTATTTTCGGTGGCCCCATAGAAATGAATGGAGGGAGGCCGCGCATGCGCGGTGCACTCTCCTTCTCTTCTGGGGCCGCGTTCTCAATATAGGTGCAGGTCCCAGCGGTGGGACCCGCACCTATAAGACAATGCGTGCATATCCTAGCGATATGCCCCCATTGTCCAAGATGGGAAAACCCCTTTAAAGTGTATAAATATGCAGGAAAAATGGGCTTTCACACAATGAACCACAAGTGGGGAGGGTGTTGGGAGGTATACTGAAGTGATATAGCTAAAGCTTTGTTTACATCTGCATCACATGACAAACAACTGTAGCGCCCAACAGACACCACTGTTGGAGTTTATTTTATAGACAGTGGTGGTATACATTTATCCGATCAATAAACCTACTTTGAACTATGTAACAAAGCATTTAGCCAATATGTATTTCAAGATACTACCCTACAAGAGTTCTCAAACATAGAAAAACTTTCCAGTTGACGGCCTGTGTCTCAAATACTATACAATGCGTTACACTCACCACCCCTGAGCTTCACCTCAGCTGGCCATGCCCAGGAAGGATGACAAGACAACAAGAGCTCCCCTAGTGGTGTGAACAGTGGGATGAGAGAGGGATCACTACTACAAGAGCTCCACTGGTGGTGAGTACAGTGGGATGAGAGAGATCACTACCTTTTTGTGGCAGTTTTCAAAAATAATTTCACATGTCTGATCAACCCCTTCTTACTACAGCCTAAAAATGAATATAGGCTCCCAGACCAGACCCCAGAATTAATACAGAATCCCAGACCAGACTCTAAAACTGATACAGACCACAGATCAGCCCATACATTTATACAGACCCCAGATTATACCCCAACTTTGCTCCCAAATTCATACAAACCCCAAATCTGACCCCACATTTATACAGACCACATATTACAATTCAAATCAGCCACCAAATTCATACATACCCCAGATCAGACTCCAAATTTATACTGACCCCAGATTACACACCTCCTATCGTGTACTAATGTAGAAGCGCTCATTAGTTAATAGCATGCCCGCCCCCTTGGGGTTTCCCTGGCCACAGAAAAGTGTCCCGGGATCCCTGATCTAGATGATAGCTGATGAAAGCATGGATTATATTTTATCTGCAGCCAAAAATTCAAGACCTCTTCCTGCAAAACAAGGTTGTGATTACGTACAGTACTGTGCAGAAGTTTTAGGAGGGTGTGGGGAAAAAATGATGCAAAGTAAGAATACTTTCAAAAGTAGAAGTGTTAATAAAAAAACCAATGACCCGAACTATACAGCCATCAAGAACTATCTTCAATGTAAAGAAAAACAACGAATCTTGGAAGTGATGATATGGCCTCCTGATATCAGCATCATCCGGTCTGCTGGGATTACATGAAGAGATAGAAGGATTTGAGAAAGCCTACATCCACAGAAGATATGAGGTTAGTTCTCTGAGATGTTTGAAACAACCTTCCTGCTAAGTTACTTCAAAAACTGCGTGCAAGTGAACCTAGAAGTATTGATGCTGTGTTGGTGCTGTTTTAGGGTCACCCCAGATATGGATCTGATTTAGATTTCTCTTGTTCATTCACTTTGCATTTTGTTAATTAATAAAAATTAACTATTAGCATTTCTAGTTATGAAAGCATTTTCACCACACTTGCCTCAAACTTTTGCACAGTACTGTGTGTCTTGTTTCTCAGAAACCTAGACTACAGTGGAGTCTGTTCAGTTTCCGTTCAAAATCCATTTTTTTTAAATCGGACTGCGTCACTGTATCTAAGCCTATCGCGTGATACTGTCTGCTAAGCGTTTATAGCTACAGTATGTTTACCATGCATGATGCTGTCTGCTGAGCTGGTGTATCCAAGTCTATAATGTGCGCTACTATGTACTGAGCCAGTGTATCTAATAAATAATGTCATGAATAATACTGTCTGCTGAGGAGTTGTACCTACAATTATCATGTGTGATACTGTCTGAAGAGTCGGTGTATAAAAGTCTGCAACGTGTGATACTGTCTGCTGAGCTGGTGTATCTAAGTCTATCATGTGCAATACTGTCTGCTGATAGGGTGGCCATCCGTCCGGTTTTTGGCCGGACAGTCCGGTTTTTGGACTCCTGGTCCTCCCTCTGGCTAAAGGCCAGGACGGACGGCCAGAAGTCCTCCTTTTTAGGGGCGCAGGAAGCAATGAGCGCTTCCATCAATACAGATGGAAGCGCTCATTGCTGGAGCGCAGGAGCTGGGTCCTGGTACTCACTGCTCAGCTCCTGCGCTCCGGTACCTTCATTGGTGGTCTTCCTGTCTGCGCTGCACACTCCTGACTGGTACAGCGTCAGGACGTAGTGCGCGCACTCTGACCTGACGCTGCACGCAGTCAGGTGACAGTGCAGCGCGGGCAGTGAAGAGAGAAGAGCGCCGGAGCGGAGCTGCAGCCCAGGAGAGGTAAGATTTTTTTTTTTTTTTATGGGGCACAATGGGCTGATCTGAGGTCTGAAGGGGGCACTACAGGCTGATCTGAGGTCTGAAGGGGGCACTACAGGCTAATCTGAGGTCTGAAGGGGGCACTACAGGCTGATCTGAGGTCCTGAAGGGGCACTACAGGCTGATCTGAGGTCTGAAGGGGGCACTACAGGCTAATCTGAGGTCTGAAGGGGGCACTACAGGCTGATCTGAGGTCTGAAGGGGGCACTACAGGCTGATCTGAGGTCTGAAAGGGGCACTACATGCTGATCTGAGGTCTGAAGGGGGCACTATAGGCTAATCTGAGGTCTGAAGGGGGCACTACAGGCTGATCTGAGGTCTGAAGGGGGCACTACAGGCTGATCTGAGGTCTGATGATGGCACTGTGGGCTAATCTGAGGTCTGAAGGGGGCACTATAGGCTAATCTGAGGTCTGATGATGGCACTGTGGGCTGATCTGAGGTCTGAAGGGGGCACTGTAGGGCTGATCTGAGGGTCTGAAGGAGGCACTGTGGGCCTGATCTGAGGTCTGAAGGGGGCACTGTGGGCTGATCTGAGGTCTGAAGGAGGCACTGTGGGCTGATGTGAGGTCTGAAGGGGGCACTGTGGGCTGATCTGAGGTCTGAAGGGGGCACTGTGGGCTGATCTGAGGTCCTGAAGGAGGCACTGTGGGCTGATCTGAGGTCTGAGGGGCACTCTGATCTGAGGTCTGATGGGGGGCACTGTGGGCTGATCTGAGGTCTGATGGGGCACAGCTGATCTGAGGTCTGATGGGGGCACATCTGATCTGAGGTCTGATGGGGGCACTGTGGCTGATCTGAGGTCTGATGGGGGCACAGTGGGCTGATCTGAGGTCTGATGGGGGCACAATACGCTGATCTGAGGTCTGATGGGGGCACAGTGGGCTGATGTGAGGTCTGATGGGGGCACAGTGGGCTGATCTGAGGTCTGATGGGGCACAATACGCTGATCTGAGGTCTGATGGGGGCACAGTGGGCTGATCTGAGGTCTGATGGGGGCACAGCGGCTGATCTGAGGTCTGATGGGGGCACAGTAGGCTGATGTGAGGTCTGATGGGGGCACAGTGGGCTGATCTGAGGTCTGATGGGGGCACAATAGGCTGATCTGAGGTCTGATGGGGCACAGGGGCTGATCTGAGGTCTGATGGGGGCACAGTGGGCTGATCTGAGGTCTGATGGGGGCACAATACGCTGATCTGAGGTCTGATGGGGCACAATGGGCTGATCTGAGGTCTGATGGGGGCACAATACGCTGATCTGAGGTCTGATGGGGGCACAGTGGGCTGATCTGAGGTCTGATGGGGGCACAATACGCTGATCTGAGGTCTGATGGGGGCACAGTGGGCTGATGTGAGGTCTGATGGGGGCACAGTGGGCTGATCTGAGGTCTGATGGGGCACAATACGCTGATCTGAGGTCTGATGGGGCACAGTAGGCTGATCTGAGGTCTGATGGGGGCACAATACGCTGATCTGAGGTCTGATGGGGGCACAAGTAGGCTGATGTGAGGTCTGATGGGGGCACAATACGCTGATCTGAGGTCTGATGGGGGCACAATGGGCTGATCTGAGGTCTGATGGGGGCACAATACGCTGATCTGAGGTCTGATGGGGGCACAGTAGGCTGATGTGAGGTCTGATGGGGGCACAATACGGGCTGATCTGAGGTCTGATGGGGGCACAGTGGGCTGATCTGAGGTCTGATGGGGGCACAATGTGGGCTGATCTGAGGTCTGATGGGGGCACATTGGGCTGATCTGAGGTCTGATGGGGCACAATACGCTGATCTGAGGTCTGATGGGGGCACATGTGGCTGATCTGAGGTCTGATGGGGCACAGCTGGGCTGATGTGAGGTCTGATGGGGGCACATGGGCTGATCTGAGGTCTGATGGGGCACAATACGCTGATCTGAGGTCTGATGGGGGCACAGTAGGCTGATGTGAGGTCTGATGGGGGCACAGCTGGCTGATCTGAGGTCTGATGGGGCACAATACGCTGATCTGAGGTCTGATGGGGGCACAGTAGGCTGATGTGAGGTCTGATGGGGCACAATGGGCTGATCTGAGGTCTGATGGGGCACATATGGGCTGATCTGAGGTCTGATGGGGCACAATGGGCTGATCTGAGGTCTGAGGGGCACTGTGGGCTGATCTGAGTCTGATGGGGGCACAGTGGGCTGATGTGAGGTCTGAAGGAGGCCCTGTGGGCTGATCTAATGTCTGATGGGGGCACAGTGGGGCTGATGTGAGGTCTGAAGGAGGCCCTGTGGGCTGATCTGAGGTCTGATGGGGGCACTGTGGGCTGATCTGAGGTCTGATGGGGGCACAGTGGGCTGATGTGAGGTCTGAAGGAGGCCCTGTGGGCGGATCTGAGGTCTGAAGGGGGCACAGTGGGCTGATCTGAGGTCTGAAGGAGGCACTGTGGGCTGATCTGAGGTCTGAAGGAGGCACTGTGGGCTGATCTAATGTCTGAAGGGGGCACAGTGGGCTGATGTGAGGTCTGATGGGGGCACTGTGGGCTGATGTGAGGTCTGATGGGGGCACAGTGGGCTGATGTGAGGTCTGATGGGGGCACTGTGGGCTGATCTGGAGTCTGATGGGGGCACAGTGGGCTGATGTGAGGTCTGATGGGGGCACAGTGGGATGATTTGAGGACCATTACAGCGGGTCCTTATTATTTCTGGGAGCACTACTGGAGGCACTATGGGAAAATGGTTTCTATTATGGGGAATTATTACTACTACCAGGGGTACTATTGGGGGTGTTACTATTATTAGTACAATATGGAGGGCACTACTGCTAAAAAGGGATACTGGTGGAGCATTATCACTATTGGGGCACTATTACTAATGGGACACTCTAGGAGGGAATTATTAGTGGGAGCACGGTGACTATATGGGGTCCTACCTATATGGCACTGTTATATCTACAGTATAGTATTTGGGGACATTGGGGAGCACAGTGGGCGCAGTATTTTAGGCAGCAGCAGGATAACAGTAAAAGTGGGTAATCTATGATGCCTTTGTGGCACAGAGAAGATGGAGCTGAAAGAAGTGTCATGGCGGTGTGGGCCAAATAGAGAAGATGAGAAAAGAGAAGATCTACATCAGGAAGACGTCACTGGATGTAAGAGGTAAGTGGTGCTGTATCATCTTGTATGTTTGGTGCTGGTGAATGTAATGTCCATCCAGATATGTGTCACCTGCCGGTATATGGTATGTTACTGCTGCAGCCAATCAGTGCTCTAATGCTGAGAACTGGCTGCAGTGGTCACATGCCATACACCTGCCCATCAGTGTGCACATCACCAGCACTATGAGAGATGTGCACACTCACCCATTACATGCCTGTCAGTCTTTGTTTACGTGGCAGCAGCAATGATGCCAGAAAGTCCAGCGTGTCACAGGCGTCACCACTGCAGCCATATAACCAAAGCATTCAATGGCAGGGAGGGAACAGCTGAGAACTGTGGATTTCTTTTCCATCTGCCATATTTTATTTTTAATTAATGAACAATCCTCTTTATTCTAACCATACTAGAGCGGTATTTTTATAGTTAGGCTTGCTGGCTTGAATTTTCACGTGGTGGGGGTGGGGGTGCCAGATCCCCATCCGACCTGTGTATGTGTGGTAAGAGCCAGGGGAGGTGTGATGGGTGACGGTGTACGAGCCGGCTCACACAGAAGCCTGGGGAGCGGGGTCTGCTCAGTGCTTTATCCCCATGATCTGCTGCCTCCACAGGTGTGCTGCCCCCAGGGTAACCCCCCTAATGTATGACCTGCCCCCTTCCCCCCACCTGTGGTGACGCTGCCAGCGCTGTGCTCCCTCCAGCTCATGTCTTATTGTATGTGGAGTGTCAGCTCCAGCCCCAGCACAGCTCAGCTTAAGGTTTTCCTCTTTTTTTTTCCTTTTGCCAGGCACTTACTGGACAAGGGGCGTGGTTTAGCAGATTGGGGGTATGGTTTAGCAGATTGGGGGCATGGTTTAGCAGATTGGGGTGTGGTTTAACATGTTGGGGGTGTGGCCGAAAATGTCCTCCTTTTTGAGATGAAGCCGGTGGCCACCCTATCTGCTGACCTGGTGTATCTAAGTCTATCATGTGTGATACTGTCTGCTGAGCTGGTGTATCCAATCTATTATGTGTGATACTGTCTGAAAAGTCAGTGTATCCAAGTCTACAATGTGTGATACTGTCTTCTGAGCTGGTGTATCTAAGTCTATCTTGTATGCAGAGATGACACCTCACACAGTGTCCCATGGGACATGAATATTAATCCAATTACAGCCCAAGACATCCAAAGTTGTATTCTAGGCTCTGAGACCACCAGATACAGGGGCCACTCTGAACCCATTAGAGCACATATGAGTATAAGAGGAGGGGGTGACTTACTCAGTCCCCCCTCTGTTAACAGTATGGCAGTAATATACTGGGGACACCTATTTGTGTTTTGTCTTGTCACCGCCTCAGTTTCCTCCAGGCTGGGTGTATCTTGTGCTTACGTCTCCAGCTTCCTGGTTACCTTATGTGGTGAGCTCAGCTGGAGAGGGAAGAATTCACTTTCAGTTTTGTTTCGTAATGAATGAGAAACGAAACGTAATGAGAAGAACAATGCCTCAGACTCAGAGCGAGGACCTCGCAGCACCAGGTAAGGCTGTAATGCATCCCACCACTACAGGACTAGAGAGTACGCTAGGAGTTGTAGTTCCACAGCAGTTGTAAGACTTTTTACACTCACTCCATTCATTCTATTGTCTCAGACTTTCCTTAGTTATGGGAAAACTGTGTGACAGGCAACATGGCGGTCACAGCGGGGATCACAGGAATGGTCACCCAGCTTTCCTATAGTCTGTATTTAATATTAGAGAGGGGGATGTATCATATTCAGGAGTCTAGAAAAGATGGCTTCTTACAGGAGATGTCATCCAGCTTTTCATGAATCTTTACAGGCTACACAACATCCCATATATCAGGGGTCAGCATCCTCCGGCACTTAAGGTGTAGTGAAACTACAACTCTTAGCATGCACACTTGCTTGGCAGTTCCCAGGACTGCCACAGAAGTGAATGAGAGCATGCTGGGAGTTGTAGTTTATCAACAACTGGAATGCCAGAGGATGCTGATCCCTGTCTTACATGGCAAGATAATGAAGAATTGCCTTTCAGGAGTGTAGGAAAGCTATGTGCCAATCCTTGCTGGAAGCTGTAATGTCCGCTTATTGGATATCACTCAGCTTCCATATTGCTGGACAACAATATTTTCCTTTCAGGACCATAAGAAAGCTAGATGACAACTTACATAGAGATGTAATGACAACTATATAGGTTGTCGCTCAAATGGAGTTTGCCTACATACGCAGGGATACCCTCCTTTGCTGATTTGCCTCTCAGGATTGTAGGAAAGACGAGTGACAAAAATAATGTATTTATAATCTTAATTTCACCGTTTTAATGTGATGTCCTTTGATTTCCAAAACAGATACAATGGCGGAAATAGCGGATACTGAATTACCCAAAATATCTTGCGTCCTGACCCCTCTACGTGAGTAGACATCCCACTCATGTTGTGTTTGCGTACATACAGTCGTAGAGAGGACAACAAGTCAATGCATTGCTCTATAGTTAGTAGATGTGTGCATTCCGCAATTTGCGGACTGCACACAGCCGCTATCATAGAAAATGTCTATTCTGTGATAGGACCTGCTCTATATTTTTCGCAGGGCCACGGAACAGAACTACGGATGGGGACAACACATGGTTTTGCAGCCCCATTGAAATGAATGGGTCAGCACCCATTCCGCAAAATTGTGGAACAGATACGGACTCATTCATATGGACGTGTGAATGAGCCCTTAGCCACATGATATCTAATTGATTTACAATTAGCAAGATATTTTACAGCGCTGTATGTAGTAGAGCTGGATTTGCTAGGACGCTATCAATCAGTGACTCTCACTGATTGGTCCTTTTGTGGACATTGATGGAATGGACGTAATATCTGCTACATTGACAACAAAAAGGGAAATCTCATGTTATTTCTGTTACAGAGAAAGACATCTATCAGCATCTGCTGAATAAAGGGCAGCAGACGGCTATGAACATCGCAAAGGCTGTAAAGAAGGAAAGAACCAGAGAGGTGAATCCAGACCTGTACAGTATGAAGATGATGAACTTGTTGGAGTATAATTCCTCGGATAAGCTCTGGAATATTAGAGCAGCAGCTGCCAGAGGTTGGTTGTAGACTGTAACATATGGCGGTGTAATTCATGTCTAACAATTGTAGCTCTGCTCCGTTAAAGTAAATGTTGCTGGGCTGCAATACCAGACACAACCTGTGGACAGGTGTAGCGCTGTTTTGGAAGCAAATAGCCATGTTTTTCTAATTCTGGAAACCCCTTTAACCCCTTAGTGACTAGCCTGTTTTGGGCCTTACCGACCAAGCATTTTTCTTCCTTTTTTCAATGTCCCCTTCTAAGAGCTATAACTGTTTAATTTCTCCATATATGTAGCTGTATGATGGCTTGTTTTCTGCAGGACAAGTTGTCATTTTTAATGGTGCCATTTTGGGGTTCACATATGTGGTCATTTATCATACTGGTGTAAAGTAGAACGGGGTTAGTTGCCCATAGCAACCAATCAGATTCTACCTTTCATTTTTGACAGCTCCATTGGAAAATGAAAGGAGGAATCTGATCGGATGCAAGGCAGTTCTACTTTACACCAGTTTGATAAATGACCCTAATAACTTTTTGGAGGTAGATACAAAAAAAAAAATGGCAATACTGCCACTGAGTTTTTACGTTATAAATTTTGCGCCGTTCATTTTTCGGCATAAATAACATTATATCTTTATTCTCCGGGTCAGTACAATGACAGCGATACCAAATACATAGTTTTCTTTTTACGTTTTACTACTTTTGTGCAATAAAACGCTTTTTGCATTGCTGCATCCCAAGACCCATAACTTTTCTATTTTTCTTTACATGGAATTGTGTGAGGGCTTGATTTTTGCAAGACGACTTGTAGTTTTCATTTGTATCATTTTGGGGTAAATAACACTTTTTGATCATCCCTTGTTATTAAGTTTTTTTAGTGGTGACTAAGAATAAATTAGCAATTTTGGCATTTTTTGTTTTTTTTACTGCGTTCACAGTAGGGATAATTTACATGATAATTGTGGAGTGCGGGTTGTTACGGACATGGCAGTACAGAACATGTGCGGGAAATTTTATTTTTGCTATTTTTTTAATTGAGAAGCATATTTTGAATGGTAAAAAAGCATATTTTTATTGGAATTTTTTTTTTAATTTAAGAATTTTTATTATTTTTTAAACACTTAGGCCCCTTTCACACGAGCGTGACGGATTAGGTTCGGATGCGTTCAGGGTGCATTCAGGAAAACTCGCACCATTTTGCAAGCAAGTTCAGTCAGTTTTGTCTGCGATTGCGTTCAGTTGTTCAGTTTTTTCCGCGCGGGTGCAATGCGTTTTGATGCGTTTTTCACGCGCGTGATAAAAAACTGAAGGTTTACAAACAACATCTCTTAGGCCCCTTTCACACGAGCGAGTTTTCCGCGCGGGTACGATGCGTGACGTGAACGCATAGCACCCGCACTGAATCCTGACCCATTCATTTCAATGGGTTTGTGTACATGAGCATTTTTTTTCACGCATCACTTCTGCGTTGCGTGAAAATCGCAGCATGTTCTATATTCTGTGTTTTTCACGCAGCCCTGGCCCCATAGAAGTGAATGGGGCTGCGTGAAAAACGCATTGCCTCTGGAAGCAAGTGCGGATGCAATGCGTTTTTCACTGATGGTTGCTAAGAGATGTTGCTTGTAAACATTCAGTTTTTTATCACGCGCGTGAAAAACGCATCAAAACGCATCGCACTTGCACGGAAAAAACTGAACAACTGAACGCAATCGCAGACAAAACTCACTGATCTTGCTTGCAAAATGGTGCGAGTTTTCCTGAGAGCACCCTGAACGCATCCGGACCAAATCCGTGACGCTCGTGTGAAAGGGGCCTTAGCAACCATCAGTGAAAAACTCATTGCACCCGCACTTGCTTCAGGATGCAATGCATTTTTCACTGAAGCCCCATTCACTTCTATGGGACCAGGGCTGCGTGAAAAACGCAGAATATAGAACATGCTGCGTTTTTCATGCAACGCAGAACAGAAAAAAAACGCTCATGTACACAGACCCATTGAAATGAATGGGTCAGTATTCAGTGCGGGTGCTATGCGTTCATGTCACGCATCGCACCCGCGCGGAAAACTCGCTCGTGTGAAAGGGGTCTTAATAGTCCCACAAGGTGACTATAACATGTAATCTTTTGATTGCTTCTAAACTACAATGCACTCTCTCTATAGTGCAATGCATTTTAATGCAGCCTGCTGGGCAACACTCAAGGCAGGCTTAGAGCCTACACCAGATGCACCATTGCCCACAGCATGTAAGGGGTTACACAGCCTCGATTGGCACTCCTGCCGGTCTGGGCTGATAGAGCAGGATCCCCCCAATCTCCTCTGCACGGGTCCCAGCCTAAGGCTCCTTAGTGATTGTCGTAAAAAGGCGTGTTGGTGGTCACTAAGGGGTTAAGATTACAGTACTAAACATGTTCTCAGTGAACATGTTTCGGTAAAGAAGAAACAACATTCTCAATAACCTTTTTATATTGAATCAGATAACAATGGAAGAACTGGAGACAAAGTAACAGACAATTCCAGTGACTCAGTCGACGGCGCAGACAATAGTAAGTGTCTTGTGATGCCATACACTACCAGGTCTTAAAGTATTAGAGCTTCTCACAAATTAACTTCTGATTATCCTGCACTTACTTTGTACTGGAGGGAAGATGAGGGTGGCCACTTGCTTCACTCCCAAAAGCCCTCATGATTGGTGGGGGCCCAGCAGTCAGAGCTCTACTATCTAACAGTCCAATAGGGATTACTTGTTAAAGGGTGTATAGACTTTAGCAGCCTGGTTTATGCTGTAATGCATCTAAAAAAATCACTTATACCTCTGCAATTTTCTATACAGCTCCTATGCAGACCTATGAGTGGTTACAGCCCACAAACAAAATTGCAAAAGCATACAAATCCCTTAAACGGGTTATCCCATGACTAATGTAAAATTATATTACATGACAACCTCTTTCTAACAAAGCTAGAACCAGCCCTGTACCTCACATGGATCCAGAGAGCTCCACATTCATTCTCTGCTAGATTTATATCAAGCTGGAAGCTCAAGTGTAGTGTCTGTTCTGCTGCAGCTCAGGGGGCGTGTCCGTGCGCACCCTATCACAGCTCAGGAAGCAGTTGAAGGATGAAACTGAGCATGTGCGGCCATCTAAGTGAGCAGGACAAAGAAATAAGAAAATGAACAAACACAGGTGGCGCTATACAGATGCATTTTATTGAATAACTCAGTGGCTATGCTAATTTTTTTAATTACATGCAATTACAAAAGAATTCAGATCCAGGAGCTGGTTTGAAAACTGTAGAATATTTTTCATGGGACAACACCTTTAAGTGAACATGAGCTATGCTTAATATAGACTACTCAATAATTAAAAATTCAGGTGTGCAATCGGTTAACCCCAATATCCTACCTACCTTTCCATGTTACGATGACATAGGATCAAGGAAGCTGAGATATGGGTAGCTGTTTGCTGGGTTCTCACTCTGTTGAACTGCTTTACTTGTCCCTGTTACAGGCAGCACGGGCATCACTAAAGCAGCCCTAACAATGTGAGGACTTTACAGACAGCTCCCCATATCTCATCTGACTTGAGTTAGTCATTAAAGATGCTGGAAATGTGTATCGACGTCAGTTCTCATCTGCGCTAAATGTAAAACCCGGTGGAAACTCTACAATAACCAAGATCAATACATAAACTGGGACACAAACTTTGCCATCAGTAGATTGAAGGCTGCATTGCCACCTGCTGGTCACAGAGGGTACATCCACTATTTTGTTTGATAATATAATATTCTAAGCAATAGTTTTACAGAGAAATTCCTTTGTCTGGTGTTTGATAATCCAGAACATTTGACAATCCGGAATGTGTAATACTCTGCCACTTGTTTCGGTTTTTACAGCAGGGGATTGTTTTTTAACATCTTAGGGCTCATGCACACAACCATATGTATTTTGCGGAACGGATCTGCAAAAAATATGAATGACATCCATGTGCATAACGTATTTTGTGGAACGGAAAAGCTGGCACCTAATGGAACAGTACTATCTTGTCCGTAGAGATGGCGAATCTATTCGCCGCTTCGTAGATTCGATACGAATCTTGGAAATTTTCCGCTGCGAAGCAAATCCGAATTTTTTTGATATTCGCTCCATTAGATTCGAAAATGTTCTTAAGGCTTTCTACGCATTCGCTACCTATTTGTCCGACAAATTGTACGCTAATGCTACGTATAAGTTACTCTATACACTGTTGCGTACGAATTCAATTAATTAGCGAACTTTTACTGTTCGTTATTTGTTCGGCAAAAGCCCGGGAAGAAAGCGGTCACTTGACCTAGTGGGCAGGGCTTGATCTGATTGGTTCAGTCTCGGGAAGCCAGTGACGCATCAGTTGTGCTGCGACTGCTGAGATGAGCAGGAGCACTGTTGTGAAGTTCTGAGAGACTGAGACCTGTTTTGTTAAAATTGGGGTGTAATTGTTCTGGGAATCCATATTACACATATCAGGGATACTACAGGGCAAGTGCAGGACCAGTGCAGGGCTAGTAATTAATCAGGCAGGGAGAGAGACAGGGAAAGAGACAAAGACCAGCTGCAGGGCCACAGTCAAGTGAAAAATGTCTGGAATGGATAAGCAAAAGGGATCCAGTTCCAGCCAGACCTCAAGCTCTAAAAAAAAGGAGAAGGTGGCACAGGGCAGCAGTGCTAAAGGACCTGTAGCCAGAGCTTCTACTAGTAGTATTCACAATACTTGGCCATTGTTCCACCAGGCTAACACACCAAGGCGCAAAATTGTAGTGGAGGAGAAAGTGGATGAGGTAGTGAAGTGGATGGCACGCTCATCTCAGTCACAGCCAGATGATCTGCTGTCATCTGCTGATACAGTGTTATGTAGCCAGGGGTCAGACTCAGAGCGTTCCTCCTGCTCCACCATTCCGCTCCAGCAAAGCCCTTCATTTTCGTTTGCAATTTGTACGCTCATGCGTACGTGTTCACAGAAGTTGCGTACCTTTTAAAACTTAATGTTCGTTAGTAGAGCTTGAATGTTCGCAAAACACAACATAGTTTGTTCGCAGATTTGCCGAATAGATTAGTAGAATATACGAATCTTATGAAAAGTTCTACGAATATTCAGCGAAGCAAATTTTGGATGATTCGCTCATCTCTACTTGTCCGTAATGTGGACAATAATAGGACATGTTCTATTCTTTTCGGAATGGACATACGAAAATGGAATGCACACGGAGTAACTTCTGTTTTTTTGTGGACCCATTAAAATGAATGGTTCCACATACGGTCTGCAAAAAAAACGGAACGGATACAGAAAGTAAATACGTTCGTGTGCATGAACCCTTCGTTTCAGCTCCTGGTTTTTTTGCTGATTCTGAAGGAAGTTTTTACATATGTTGGTATGACCATTTTATAATCAAGAAAATGTTATAATGCATTGCACTAAAATAATTTTCCGTTTGTTTAAATGTGTATGTATTTATTATTTATTTTATTCACTTACATAGTGCTGACATATTCCACAGCACTTTACAGACGTCATCACTGCTCGCTGTCTTCAATGGGGCTCACAATCTAAGTTCCCTATCAGTATGTCTTTGGAGGAAACTCACACAAACATGGGGGGGAACATACAAACTCCATGCAGATGTTGTCTTTGGATTTGAACCTAGGATCCCAGAGCTAACCACTGAGCCACTCACTCTCTAATCTATCTACTGTATATATTTTTCATATTTCAGATCCTGGAGGAATTACAGCAGAGAATGAACTGGCTGTGAAGATGAGTATGAGCCAGTTAACAGAACTGCGTAAGTATATGGCTTATTATTCATCACATGGATTTTAATAATATATTTGAAATAGGGGATAAGAATTGACCCCATTGAGAAATAAAAGTCTCTTCCATGATGCAGACACCACTAGGGGGAGCTTACAGAGGATATCTTCAATAGGAGCTGTATATTCAATGAGATCCCCTAGTGGTGACTGTGGGAAACCAGATTTTTACCATGTAACTGATCTGTAATTACAGTATTATAAACCAGCTCATCTCATTGCGCTGAAGTCCTTCAGATGCACAGACACGCCAGAAGAAAGCAATAAATCCAAAAAGTCGGATCTTCAATATAAAACCCAGCTTTAATAAATACAGCTAATTGGGTTACCCCACGATTAATGTATATGACATCTTTTTTCTAACAAGCTTAGAATCAGCCCTGTACCTCACATGGGTCCAGAGATCTCCTTATTTATTGCTTCAATTACACTGCTAGATTTAGATCAAGCTTGTAGCTCAGCAGGCGTGTCCTTTCTGCTGCAGCTTGTGGCAGTTGAAGAATGGAACTGAGCATGTGCGTCCATCTCAGTGAGCTGGACAAAGAATTTAGAAAAAGAGCAACCAGCAGGTGGTGCTATACAGGCGCTATGAACTCAGATTTCAGCAGCTATACAAAATTTTTAATTTCATGCAAGTACAAAAGTATTCAGATCCCGGAGCTGGTTTGAAAAAATATTTTTCGCGGGACAACTCCTTTAAAAGGAGTCTGTACACTGACCCTCTGTAATGTTCGCTTACTTGTTTCGAATAGAAGTATCCTTAGTAGTAGCATATTATTATTCATTTTTATCTGATTATGACATGGTTATCTCTGTTCATTTGATTAATAGGGGTGTGTGTCTATAACCCCATTTTGTATTTTAAAGGAATGCATGCATTTGTCAATATGCTATGACTAAGGATACTTCTATCTGAAATGCGTAAGCCAACATTACAGTGGAACAGTGTACAGCTGAATATAATAGTGAAGATCCGAGAGCCCTGATGATCTGTAATGGTATATGAATGGGTAAGAACCATGAACTAGTCGCCCAGTCCCAACTACAGTGCACCTGCCCCTTGTAGGACTATGACTGGGTGGAAAATCCACTCCTCACTCTCAATTCTATCACAGAGAAAAGTATCTTCACCTTTTTGAAGTCAAATAAGCCATTGAGAGCCATAACCATCGCCAAAGGGGTGGGGAAAACGACGGCAAAGGATGTGAACCCTGATCTGTACAGGATGAAGGCCTTAAATCTCCTTAGTCATGATGAAATGGAGAAACTGTGGACCATTAATACAGGTATACTGAGATGTTTCTACAATTATTACATATAGAATAGTTGGTAGAGAAATTGTATTTATATGTTCCTACTGATATTTTCAGGCATCACTCGTACATTAAGTGGATCTCCGAACCCCAGTTCAGAAGACTCCAGCGCCAACAGAGGCGTAACTACCGCTGTAGCAGCCACGACGGTTACCACAGGACCTATGGTCTCAAGTGGGCCCGAGCTGAATGGCAATCTACTGTCCCCCAACCAGTCCCACATTGAAATCGACGACCGCAAGCTCCCCGACAAAGACGTCAGACGGGATAGTGGCATCAGTAAGAGGGCTCCATCCCTTTTCAATAATGGGTGCACTGGTGATGGTTCAGGAAGTATGGGTGGAACTTATAATTCAATGATCGGGATTTCTTTGTGCATACAGAAGTGACAAGTCCATACACCGATAATACAACGAGTGATGAACCGAATCTGACAGAATCCCACACAAGTCATTACCTGCAACACGGTGCGTTGTGTTCTTGTATATGGTCAAATTTATAGCAATGAAAGCTTAAAGGAATTGTCCATCAATATCAAGATGGCACCAACACCCAAAATATACAAATTTCCTGTTTCACCATGTCCATTTGTCCTTGGTCCACTAGGAAAGCCCTTTGGCTTTCCAAACAGACAAAGTCTTGTGAACATAACAGACCTAATAAACACCACACAGAAAGCCAAAGTTGTCATCTCTCCGCCTAATCCTGCTTTTAGTGATGAACTGCTGAAAAGATCTGTACAGATCAAGAAGTGGCACGTATTATTAGGCTAGTAGCCAGTCTGAAAATTGCAGGAATTTTCTTTTAATATAGATACCAACATGGAAAATTAAAAACAGCATCTCCAAAAATTCTTTTGGCAAAGAATGGAAATCCGTCATTGCTCTTGTTGTACCCAAGCAGAGGTCGCACTGCATTTTTTGCGGAAGAGTAAAAATACTCCTCTGACCATTTTTGAGGAGTATTTTTACCTGAGGAGGAGTACGAAAGTTGCAGTAATTCAAATACATAATACATAGGCCTGCACTAACTCACATCTGCGTTTGGAGCCTCTGTGGCAGATTCTGTCAAAAGACCAGACAAAAAAGCTTTGCATGGAAAACTTTTTGGTCTGGTAACAAGACAGATCCCGAACGGAAACTGGACAGACTCCATGATAGTCAACGGAGTCTGTTCAGCTTCTTCCCTGTGGGGTGACAGGAGGAAGGGGAGCAGGGTCACTAGTGGGGTGACAGGAGGGAGGGGGGCAGGGTCACTAGTGGGGTGACAGGAGGGAGGGGGGGCAGGGTCACTAGTGGGGTGACAGGAGGGAGGGGGGGCAGGGTCACTAGTGGGGTGACAGGAGGAGGGGGGAGCAGGGTCCCTAGTGGGGTGACAGGAGGAGGGGGGGGCAGGGTCACTAGTGGAGTGACAGGAGGAGGGGGGGAGCAGGGTCACTAGTGGGGTGACAGGAGGACGGGGAGCAGGGTCCCTAGTGGGGTGACAGGAGGAGGGGGAGCAGGGTCACTAGTGGGGTGACAGGAGGAGGGGGCAGCAGGGTCACTAGTGGGGTGACCGGAGGAGGGGGGAGTAGGGTCCCTAGTGGGGTGACCGGAGGAGGGGGGGGAATCAGGGTTACTAGTGGGGTCACAGGAGGAGGGGGGAGCAAGGCCACTAGTGGGGTGACAGGAGGAGGGGGGAGCAGGGTCACTAGTGGAGGGGGGGAATCCCTAAGGGGTGATAACAAGGTGGACAGGACAACGAGGAAGCAGAGGACTGGGAGAACTGGGAGACTGGATGATTGGGGGAGGGGAGTTCACTTACTTAAAGACTTACATACCGGCAGGGGCGGATTGGCCATAGACCTTACAGGGAAATTTCCCGGTGGGCCGATGCTCAAGGGGCCACCTCATGGCAAGCCAGTGGAGGTTTTTGGGGATGTATTTTGTGATGGACAGTGGTATTTGGCTCTGTTGGAGTGGTATAATTTGCCACAATATGGTATTGTTGGCCCTGCCTTCCATCAATTTTGACCCCACTACAAAATGGGGCCACTTTTAGTATTTTTTCCAGGGCCACTTTAATTTCCCAATCCGCCCCTGCATACCGGGCTTTTCTCAGACCAGTCACGCGACTCCGCGGCTCTCCAGTGGCCCTGTCATGTTTCCCAGGGTCCTTGGGCAGCGCGCCCCTCTCTCCTTACTACAGCCACCCCTGGGAGCCGGCCCCTCCCGCCAGCTTTCCTGCTGCAAGACCTGTAACCACTCCGTTGCGCTCTGATTCAAACCAATAACAAAGCTCTTTGCTGTTAGGAGCTTTGTTATTGATTATTTCAGTCACAGGCAGCATCGGTGCACTGCCTGTGCCGTTCACAGCGCGCCCTGCGCTGATGAATCTGAGGGAACCAATCCGCCTTAGACTTCTTCCAGGGAGTAAAATTGCCTGAACAAGCATCTATGATGCTTGTACAGGCGTTACTGCGACCTCTACACCCAAGTTCCTCTTTTCTATGGCTAGCTCCGCCTTTGCTGCTGCCTGGCCTTGTCAATCAAAGCAGTGAAGGAGGGGCTGGCCACAGAACTGAGTGGAGCTCTGGTGCAACAAGAGCAATGGTGATACCTTTGTTGCACCAAAGGTGGAATTTGCATATTAATAAAAAGTATCATAACTCAGGAACATGGCCTCCATTCAACAAAAGAAAAAGAGTGCCTTAATCAGGTGAGCCACAGCTATTTTGTGACAGCTCTGCAACATTACGTTTTGGTTATTGGTTTTAATAGGTTAACTATTTGGGGGGGATTAAGTGAGCAACAAGATGGTTCAGATTATAGCAGTATACAGTGTTTGAAATAGTTGTCTCTTCCTCAAAGCACCATGGTTTCAAATTTCACATGCATTAACAATAAATACAATATGGTTAATTTGGTTATATGCTGCATCGGAAAGATCAAGCCATGAGTGAGCTATACATCGTAAGTGGACTTGCCCTTTAAGACTGTGTTCACATCACGTTTTTGTTCCATGTTTAATGCACAACATGTTAAACGGATGCCCTGACGGTTGCCATACAGTGACAGCCATTATCATAGACTTCCACTGTAAAATAAAACCTCTGTTAACTTTATACTTTTTTTTTTTTTTTTTGCTGATGTAGTGTACTACTATGCTTTTTTCCCATGTATAGTAGTTTCCCAAGTCCTTTTTCCCATGTATATGTTAAATGTACAGCAAAAAAAGTGATGTGAACAGCCCCTAAGTCTTACATATGAAAACTGTACTTTATAAGACAATTTTTTTATTGCAGGATCCCAAATATTGTCTGCACCACTGACTGTAATTAAAAACTACCAGTTTAACATTCAAGGATGCAACAGTTTCACAGTAGGCGATACTACATGGATTAATAAATGGGATACAGAGCCAATCAGAGAAGGTAATGGTAAATGTCCTGCATTTTAAGACAGCATCATAAATGATACTCTTAGGACTCATTCACACAGCGGATTTTGTGCATATATTCCCGTGTTGAAATCTATGTGGAATCCTACGATTATTTTCAATTCATGTGGCCACAGATTATTTCCACGTGGCTTTCCAAACTTCTTTTTTTGAGCTGTTTCCTCATTGTGGCAGTGTGTACACATGCATTAGTTCCACTGAATTCAAAATTAACCCAAGAGTCAGCCTTGGATATCTGCCGTGGATTCTGTGGAGGATTGTTTCCAGGAGAGAAACATTTGGGGCTAATGTGTATGCACACACTGTTATTTCAGTTTCACCTCTGACTTAGGCCCCTTGCAGACTAGCGTGACACACGCACGTCTCCCGCAATGCATCTACTGGCCTGACCTCCCAGCACTGACGGGATCACATAGCATTACAGTTCTGGAATGTGTTGGATAACACTAACATAATGCTGTTAGTGTTATCCAACACATTTCAGAACTGTAAGGGTTACATAGCATCATAAATCAATATACTGCTATGTGATCCCGTCAGTGCAGAGAGTTCAGGCCAGTAGATGAGTTGCGGGAGACGTGAATGTGTCACGTTCGTCTGCAAGGGGCCTTAAGGCTCATGCAGACATGGATCCGCAAAAAAAGAAAAACAGGTGACGTCCGTGTTGCATCCGTTTTTTGGCAGATCCATTGTAACAATGCCTGTCCTTGTCCGCAAAACAGACTATGCAGACACGGAATGCACCCGGAGTAATTTCCTTTTTTTCAAGCCCCATTGAAATCAATGGTTCCGTATATAGGCCTTTAAAAAAACGGAATGGAAACGGAAGATAAATACGTTTGTGTGCATGAAACCTTAAAAACATTATAGAAATTTCCCATATGGACCCAGTGACACCTCAAATTCTCTACCCAGTGAGATGCCCATGCACCATTCCATTCCACCATGCCAGCCTCACATGGGAATATTAATCATGGCAGTGGAAAAGGTAACAAGGAGCATTAATCTATGGAGCATTAATCCCAACTTCATGCTATGTTTTCCATGGCAGCCAGAATCTGTTTGGTTGATATGAGGGCATTCAGACTTCCTAAGCCGACATATATAAGCCATTGCAGATAAATTGTAGGCGCAATCGCAACCAATGTACCAAAATGCCACTTGTGTCAAAATATATTTGGCACAATGGGGGAGATAAACTGGAAGAGGAAAACTGGCTTATATGGGCTTAGCAACCAATTAGATTTCAACTTACATTTTCCAAAGGAGCTCTGAAAAATGAAAGGTGGAATCTGATTGGCTACTATGGGTAACTAAGCCAGTTTTCCTTAATACTAATTTTGATAAATGATGGATGTGCAGAGTGCTCCTGAGGAGCTGGTGCAGAGGATGGGAGTGGTAGTGGTCTTGATGAGATGATGTTGTTGATGTTGTCCTACGTCAGGGCTTTGCTCTCTAGGGTTCTATGCAGGCTGGTGTGAAGGAACCAGGCAGGGATTGTTGAACAAAGATCTTTTTTCTTTACTGAGTACAAAAACGGATAGCAGCACATTCAACAGCAGTTTGTACAAGGTGCAATTTCTCTCCTCCCAGATGGAGGGGTACAATGGCTGGAAACGCGGTAAAGATGACACAGAAACTTTCTAGCTGACACTTTCTCTCTCTCTAGATTCCTTTCCCTATGGCTTTACTGGCACCTGTGGCTGTAGTTGTCCACTGTATGATGCAGGCTTCTAGTTACACCTGTCCTGAACTTTCATGATGGTGTCAGAACATGTTACCCACCACTTTGTAGTGGAATCTTGATAGCTTGGTCGCTTGATTACTCTGCTGACTGTAATACATCATAGCTTGCAATTCCTGTGTGGCCTATGTCCCTGCAGTCACCCCAGGCCAATTATGCCTTCCGAGGTGAGCCTCCATTGGCCTGAAGAAGATGGACATGGTCCACCAGGCCTGGAGGAGCGGAAGATGGATCACATGCTCCCTCACTCCTCACTCTACATTCTTAGACTGACTCTCCCTAGTTCAGCCCTACCCTTGGCAGGAAGTCAGACCAGCCCATTCTTACCAAAGCAATGGTAAGTTGCATTCCTGTTACCAAACATTGCCAACAGTACCCCATCTGCTGGTGAACAAGGTGCATTACATGAAAGGTGACATACCGTATTTTTCGCTTTATAAGACACACTTTTTTCCCCCAAAGTAGGGGGAAAATAGCTGTGCATCTTATAAAGCAAATACTAGTGAACGCTTCCATTATGGAAGCGCTCACTAGTATGTATAAGGTGCCGGGAGCGGGGAAACATACTCACCCTCCTGCGCTGCAGCTCCGCTCCGGGTCCGGCGCTCCTCTGTCTTCTCCTTCTGGCGCTGCACTGTCCTGACCTCGTACAGCATCAGGATGTAGTGCACGCACTATGACCTGACGCTGCACGCAGTCAGGTGACAGTGCAGCGCCGGCAGGAGAAGACAGAGGATCGCCTGACCTGGAGCTGAGCCGCGGCGCAGGAGAGGTAAGAGTGTTTTTTATTTTGTTTTGATGGGCTGATCTGAGGTCTGATGGGGGCACAGTGGGCTGATCTGAGGTATGGTGGGGGCATAATGGGCTTATATGGGGGCACAGTGGGCTGATCTGAGGTCTGATGGGGGCAAGGTGGGCTGATCTGAGGTATGGTGTGGGCACTGTGGGTTGATATGGGGGCACAGTGGGCTGATCTGAGGTCTGATGGGGGCACAGTGGGTTGATCTGAGGTCTGATGGGGCACAGTGGGCTGATATGAGGGCACAGTGGGCTGATCTGAGGTCTGATGGGGGAACAGTGGGCTGATCTGAGGTCTGATGGGGGCACAGTGGACTGATCTGATGTCTGATAGGGGCACTGTGGGCTGATATGGGGGCACAGTGGGTTGATCTGAGGTCAGATGGGGGCACAGTGGGCTGATCTGAGGTCTGATAGGGGCACTGTAGGCTGATCTGAGGTCTGATGGGGCACAGTGGGCTGATATGAGGGCACAGTGGGCTGATCTGAGGTTTGATGGGGGAACAGTGGGCTGATCTGAGGTCTGATGGGGGCACAGTGGACTGATCTGAGGTCTGATAGGGGCACTGTGGGCTGATATGGGGGCACAGTGGGTTGATCTGAGGTCGGATGGGGGCACAGTGGGCTGATCTGAGGTCTGATAGGGGCACTGTAGGCTGATATGGGGGCACAGTGGGCTGATCTGAGGTATGGTGGGGGCACAGTGGGCTGGTCTGAGGTCTGATGGGGGCACAGTGGGCTGATATGAGGGCACAGTGGGCTGATCTGAGGTCTGATAGGGGCACTGTGGGCCAACATGGGGGCACAGTGTGCTGATCTGAGGTAAGATGGGGGCACAGTGGGCTCATCTGAGGTCGGATGGGGGCACAGTGTGCTGATCTGAGGTCTGATGGGGGCTGAGTGGGCTGATATGTGGGCTGATTGGCTAATTTGAGGTCTGATGGGGGCTGTGGGCTGATCTGAGGTCTGATGGGGGTTTGAAAGGGCTGATGGGGGTCTGATGTGATGTCCTGAAATGTATAGGGGGTTTGATATGAGGTCTGATGAAAAATATATTTTTCTTATTTTCCTATTCTAAAATCCGGGGTGTGTCTTATAAAGCGAAAAATATGGTAGCATGAAAATCACAAAGCATTATATTACATTGCATTTACACAACAAACTGTAGTACCTCCAGGTCTGACAAAGACACAAATACTTTGCAGGCAACATTTTTTTTTCTTTGTGCTAATATTGTAATTATATAATATTTACTACAGCCGCTAGTAAATTATTAATTTCTATTGGGCAGGAGATATTCATTTTCAATATGAAT
Organism: Rhinella marina; assembly: GCA_900303285.1. NCBI lineage: Eukaryota > Metazoa > Chordata > Amphibia > Anura > Bufonidae > Rhinella > Rhinella marina. The sequence goes on from ONZH01023313.1 coordinate 288,355, forward strand.
ATCGTGATCCAGACATCACAGCGCAGGAGGCGGAGCAAGAACAGGACTCAGCGCTTGGCCAAAGTCAACAATCCAGAGACGATTTAATCAGTGAATCGATTATCTTAAGCCCTGAGGAAGATGAGGGTAAGTGACAGTCGTGTTGCTATGTGTCAAAAACCTGAATCCATACTATAAAGTAATTTATTAGTATTGCTACTCCTGGGAAAGCTCCCACAGAGGCAGTGACCAACTTTCAAAAATATCCTAAAAGGTAAATCTGTATTTACTTTAGAACTATGGGCAGATTTACTAATCCTATAGCTGGCGTAAAGCTTACACAGGCTGTGTGGACCGGCACCAGATGTATCACAGGGGCTCAGGCTGGATGAAAAATGTGCCGCAGGGACAGACTTTTCTGTCTAACTTTTTACCAACTATTGGTTGACTGACTTTAAGACAGGATTTTATGTCAGAACTGAAGCACAATTTTGGCACAAAATTTCCCCTCTTAAGCAATGTCTTTTCATGTGAAGCTCCACCGTTTCCTGCTAAGTATCACCCCTTTTACAGCAAGTTGGAAAAAGTTGTAGAAACCTTAGTTGGGCCAATCTGCATAATTTTTTAGACAGACTTTAGACGCAGACCCATTAATACATCTGGGCCAATGAGTGTACAAAATTTGTTTACATTCTCTCTGATATTTGGGACAATAGAGCCTCAGATGGTTCTTCTTACTTATTTGCTAATGTTAGTGACACCAACAGGTCAGCAAAAGAGTACCTACCTAATTAGCAGCAAAACATGTCAATATAACAATACCTCCTTATCCATACCTCCTAACTTTTGAAAATTGCAAAGAGGGACAATGTGTGCGGCGCGCATCACGGCAGTTTTTTTCATACTAGGCCACACCTCTAACTCCGCCCAAAGCATAATTACTACAGCCCTTGCGGCAATTTTTTTCTTGCGTGTCATTGTCCATATAAATATTAGCACATAAATCATCAGATTATAGATAGTTTAAGGTCCAAATTGCACCAAATAATGAAGTTCTGGTCTAATTTATAGGTAGAAACCATACAGACACTTTAGTTAAGAACAATTTAGTAAATTTATTAATGCACATTTATGCATTAATCCTCCAGGTCAAAAAGAGGGACATTTAAGGATAAAAGAGGGACAGAGGGACTTGGGTCAAAAAGAGGGACACTTGGGAGGTATGCCTTATCATGTTCTGTATAATAGTAGCAGCCATTTTAGCATACATATAACAATACCTCCCTATGTTCTATAGAATAGCAGACATATTAGCGTCCATGTTAGAGAGCTACATCCTTATGGTTTTTTTTTACAGTATCAGCCATAATAGTGTCCATCTAATAGTATATCTTTAGCATGTTTTAACAGTATTACAGTAACTGTGATAGCATTCATATAATTGTACCTCCATATCTTATTCTTTATAACAGTGTCAGCCATAGTAGCATCCATATAATCAGGGGCGCACCTACAGGGGGGGTCCAGCGGGTCTGGACCCCCCCTAGAACCATAAAGAAATTTTATTTTTTTTTTTTTTTTTTTAATACCTCAGGGCCGCACCGCAATCGCCACAGGCGGTGCGGCCCTGGTCCGTTTTGCGGGCGGCAGCAGCGCTAAAGAGGAGAGGGGAGAGAGGTTTTTCTCCTACCTCTCCTCTGCGCTGCTGTAATGTGGTATGTGATTGGTGGAGAAGCAGAGGGCGGAAGCTGCTTCTCCACCAATCATTTCAAACCCCCGCCAGAGCCCCATGTGACTGGCTGCCGGGCCAGTCCTTCCACCGGGCAGACCAGCCATCCAGACGGACCTCGCTCCCGCCGGAACAGCCATCCGGCCAGCCGACCTCCTGCTGCAGCAAGAGAAAATGGTGAGTATTGTGCCCCCCCCTGCCCTGTATTGTGCCCCCCCCCTGCCCTGTATTGTGCCCCCCCCTGCCCTGTATTGTGCCCCCCCCCTGCCCTGTATTGTGCCCCCCCCTGCCCTGTATTGTGCCCCCCTGCCCTGTATTGTGCCCCCCCTGCCCTGTATTGTGCCCCCCCCTGCCCTGTATTGTGCCTCCCCGCCCTGTATTGTGCCCCCCTGCCCTGTACCGTGCCCCCCTGCCGTGCCCCCCTGCCCTGTACCGTGCCCCCCTGCCCTGTACCGTGCCCCCCTGCCCTGTACCGTGCCCCCCTGCCCTGTACCGTGCCTCCCTGCCCTGTACCGTGCCTCCCTGCCCTGTACCGTGCCTCCCTACCCTGTACCGTGCCTCCTGCCCTGTACCGTGCCTCCCTGCCCTGTACCGTGCCCCCCCTGCCCTGTACCGTGCTGCTCTGTACCGTGTCGCCCCGGCCCTGTATTGTGCCCCCCCGCCCTATACCGTGCCGCCCTGCCCTGTACTGTGCCCTTGTCTTTTACCATGCCTCCTGTACCGTGCCCTGTACTAGGGTTGCACGATATATCGAAAACTCGGTACGGTTTCGGTACCTAGTGTGGTACCGAAGCTCGATACCGAGTTTTCTTGCCGTCCGATACTTAGAACATGGCGTGCGCATCACTTTGATGCGGTTGCCATGTTCTAATATCTGCCGCGCTGCCAGGGGCCCCGCGCCCCCCTCAGATCAGCCCACCCAGGTCCCAGCCACTTAAAAAAAAAATCATACTTACCTGTTCTGGCCGCCGCTGTCCTCACTGGTTCCGCGCTCCACCTTCTTCCCTGGCGCGCACTATGACCTGACGCTATGACCTGACGCAGCGCCAGGTCATAGTGAGCGCCGGCAGGCAAGAGAGTGGAGCGGGGAACCTGAGGACAGCGGCGGCCAGAACAGGTAAGTATGATTTTTTAAAGTGGCTGGGTGGGCTGATCTGAGGTCTGAGGGGGGCACAAGACGCTGACCTGAGATCTGATGGGGGCACATTGTGTTGATCTGAGGGGGGCCACAAGACGCTGACCTGAGGTCTGATGGGGGCACATGGGGGCACATTGTGTTAATCTGAGGTCTGATGGGGGCACAAGACGCTGGTCTGATGGGGGCACAAGACGCTGACCTGAGCTCTGATGGGGGCACATTGTGTTGATCTGAGGTCTGAGGGGGGCCACAAGACGCTGATCTGAGGTCTGATGGGGGCACAATGTGTTGATCTGAGATTTATTATCCCTGTACGGTGACATCACTGTGTTTATTATCCTGTACTGTGACATCACTGTGTTTATTATCTCTGTACTGTGACATCACTGTTTATTATCCCTGTACGATGACATCACTGTGTTTATTATCCCTGTACAGTGACATCGCTGTGTGTATTATCCCACTGCAGGAAGAGGTAAGTGGTCTGTGTTTGTGTGTTTGTTTTCTATTTTTCAGGGTCGTGAATGCAGAGGACTACGTCGGATTCGGTGGACTACGTCGGACCAGCTTTTTTTTTTTTTTTAATAAAATGGTCAAACAGGGGTCTGGGGGAGTGTTTATTTCAATAAAATGTTTTATACTGGTGTGTGTGTATTTTTTTTTACAATACTACAGTTTTAGTAATCACGGCTATCTACTGACGGCTCTGATTACTAATACTGGGCTTAGTGCTTGCCGGTATGGCAGGCCAGCACTAACCCCAACATCTATTACCTCGGCACCCACCACCACCAGGGGTGCCGGGAAGAGCCGGGTACCCGCAGGACCGGACCTTCTAAATTGAGGGTCTGGCTCTGGGGCGGCTGCAGGCTGGTACCATTAGGCTGGGAAGGGCCAATAACCGTGTCCCTTCCCACCCTGGTAGTGCCAGGCTGCAGCTGCTGGTTGTATCTGGCTGGTGAAGGAAAAAAGGGGGGGACCCCACGCCATTTTTTTTTCAAAAATTTCATTATTTAAAAAAAAAATGGCGTGGGATCCCCCCCTTTTTTCCTTCGCCAGCCAGATACAACCAGCAGCAGCAGCCTGGCACTACCAGGGTGGGAAGGGACACGGTTATTGGCCCTTCCCAGCCTAATGGTACCAGCCTGCAGCCGCCCCAGAGCCAGACCCTCAATTTAGAAGGTCCGGTCCTGCGGGTACCCGGCTCTTCCCGGCACCCCTGGTGGTGGTGGGTGCCGAGGTAATAGATGTTGGGGTTAGTGCTGGCCTGCCATACCGGCAAGCACTAAGCCCAGTATTAGTAATCAGAGCCGTCAGTAGATAGCCATGATTACTAAAACTGTAGTATTGTAAAAAAAAATACACACACACCAGTATAAAACATTTTATTGAAATAAACACTCCCCCAGACCCCTGTTTGACCATTTTATTAAAAAAAAAAAAAAAAAGCTGGTCCGACGTAGTCCACCGAATCCGACGTAGTCCTCTGCATTCACGACCCTGAAAAATAGAAAACAAATACACAAACACAGACCACTTACCTCTTCCTGCACTGGGATAATACACACAGCGATGTCTCTGTACAGAGATAATAAACACAGTGATGTCACAGTGCAGAGATAATAAACACAGTGATGTCACCGTACAGAGATAATAAACACAGTGATGTCACAGTACAGGGATAACAAACACAGTGATGTCACAGTACAGGGATAATAAACACTGTGATGTCACAGTACAGAGATAATAAACACAGTGATGTCACAGTACAGGGATAATAAACACTGTGATGTCACAGTACAGAGATAATAAACACAGTGATGTCACAGTACAGGGATAATAAACACAGCGATGTCTCTGTACAGGGATAATAAACACAGTGATGTCACCGTACAGAGATAATAAACACAGTGATGTCACAGTACAGAGATAATAAACACAGTGATGTCACAGTACAGGAATAATAAACACAGTGATGTCACCGTACAGGAATAATAAACACAGTGATGTCACAGTACAGGGATCGGCGTCTCGTGCCCCCATCAGACCTCAGGTTCTTCTTTATTTTGGCGAGGTATCGTATCGGTATCGAACTCAAAATTCTGGTATCGTGACAACCCTGCACTGTACCGTGCCGCCCTGCCCTGTACCATGCTTTCTGCCCAGTACCTTGCCTCCTGCCCTGTACCATGCCTCCTGCCCTGTACCATGCCTCCTGCCCTGTACCTTGCCTCCTGCCCTGTACCATGCTTTCTGCCCAGTACCATGCCTCCTGCCCTGTACCGTCCCACCCTGCCCTGTACCGTGCCTCCCTGCCCTGTACCGTGCCTCCCTGCCCTGTACCGTGCCTCCCTGCCCTGTACCGTGCCCCCCTGCCCTGTACCGTGCCCCCCTGCCCTGTACCGTGCCCCCTGCCCTGTACCGTGCCCCCCTGACCTGTACCGTGCCTCCCTGCCCTGTACCGTGCCTCCCTGCCCTGTACCGTGCCCCCCTGCCCTGTACCATACCGCCCTGCCCTGTACCATGCCTCCTGCCCTGTACCATGCCTCCTGCCCTGTACCGTGCCGCCCTGCACCGTGCCGCCCTGCCCTGTACCATGCCTCCTGCCCTGTACCATGCCTTCTGCCCTGTACCATGCCTTCTGCCCTGTACCTTGCCTCCTGTCCTGTACCGTGCCTCCCTGCCCTGTACTGTGCCATTTCCTTACTGGCATTTGGCACTATATTGGCATAATTTGGGGGCACTATGGGGGCATCTGGTGGCTCTAAAGGGGCATTTTGTTTACTGGCACATTATAGGGGGCACGATAGAGGAGATTGGCACTATGGGGCATGTGGTGGCACTATAGGGGCCTCATTTGGGGGCATCTGGTGGCTCTAAAGAGTCACTTTTTACTGCCACATTATGGGGGGGCACTATGGCATCTGGCACTAAGGGGTAATTTTTTTCTGGCACATTATTGGAGGTACTATAGGGGAGAGCAGCACTATAGGGGCATCATTTGCAGACACTATGGGGGCATCTGGTGGCTCTAAAGGGGAATTTTATACTGGTACTTTATAGGGGGCACTATGCCATCTGGCACTAAGTGGGCAATTTTTACTGGCACATTATGGGGGAGAGGAGCACTATAGGGGCATGTGATGGGGCAGTAAGAAGGGGCATATTATGGGGAACACTATGGGGGAGAGGAGCACTATGAGGGCATTTACTGGGGCTCTATATAGGGGTATTTTATACTGGTATACATTATTGGGATATTAGCTCAACTGCGGGCACTAAGCGGGGGTATTATTGTGAGCTTTACTACTACTGGGGGGCTATGGGGAACATGATGTCTAGTATGGGCACTATGGGGACATTATTACTACTAAGTGTGGTCTAGCAGATAATTATTTCTATTGGTGGGATTTTGGGGAGCACTGTTACTTTTGGGGGGCACCCTGGCATAATATCATTAGTGTAGGTGCAGTTATTTTTTAGAGCACTGTGTGCCAATAACTGTTGTAGGGGGCACTATCTGTGTGGTAGTAGTATTTTTCAGGGGACAGTTTCTGCAGTATAGTATTGGGGGAGCACAGCGGGCACAGTATTGGGGGTGGCAGGATGAGGTTTTCAGAAGATGTAAAGATGATGGAAATGTGGAAAACTAATGTCTGTTTGTATTTCTGCAGAGACGAGAGATGGCTGAAAAATCTTCATGGCGGTCTGGTCCGAATGGAGAAGATGAGGAAAGAGAACGTCTACAACAAAGGTGACATCACTGGATGTAAGAGGTATGGGGCGCTGTGTAGGAGAGGAGATGCTCCGGCTCCTCCCTCTGCCATTTACAGAAGGAGGATTCAGAGCTGAGTGAGGATGACCAAAGGGGGTCAGCAGGGCACAGGCAGGTGGCAGATGGTGGGGGGGGACGCTCAGGCCTGGAGCAGGATCTGGGGAGGGAGGAGAGTGGAGGATCTTCCTGGCTGTGTGTAGCCTGCTGTTGTATATTGTATAATGTGAAGCAGGCAGTGCAGCCAGGACACGTCCTCCCCTCTCCATATGATGTATAGAACTGGGCCTCAACCATATCATTTCAGCTGTAGTGTTTGTTGGGAGTGGTCTATTAGATATGGGAGGGGCTTATAACAATGGGCGGGGCCTATTTCGCCGCGGCGCGCTACGCAACTTTACACTGCTACTATGTCTTTAATGTATGTGGGCGTGGAGAAAAATAGCCCCACCCACAAGAAGCCACACCCTTTTTCCTTTTCGGACCCCCCCCTAGAAAAAATTCCTGGGTGCTCCCCTGCATATAATAGTATTATATAGAACATAAGGAGGTACTGTCAGTCATATTTGTGTCCATATAACCATGCCTCCTTATCAGCCAAACTGGTGTCCATATCTAATGGTCATTTTAGCATCCATAATAATACATTACTATATCCTATACAATAGTATTGTCCAAATAAGTATCCATATGATAGTAGTACCTCCTTATGTTCTATATAATAATACAGAATCCATTTTAGTAGTTTCCATTTAATAGTACCTTTTTATGTTGTATATAATAATATCAGTCATATTTGTGTCCACATAACCCTACCTCCTCGTCAGCCAAACCTGAGTCCATATGTAATGGCCATTTTAGCATCTATATAATAGTACATCCTTTTGTTCTATAAGTATCATCTAAATTAGCATCCGTATAATAGTAGTAACTCCTTATTTTATTCTATATCATAACATACCTCCCAATCGTCCCAGATCACAGTGGCTGTCCCAGTACGGGGGAGGTACGTCCCGGTTTTTGGCAGCTGTCCCTGCTTCCATAAGATGCAGAGACAGTTGCCTCTATTGTGATGAAGCAGAGCCGGCGTTGGCTCATTACTTCATCCATCATCCCTCCCGTCAGGGGAGGACACAGACAGCAGAGGGCCCCTGTGCAAGGAATGTACCTGGGCCCCCACCCCCATGGCCAGTTGTGATGACATTTTCACTGTCGGGTCCAGTCAATGTAGACAGGGTGCGGTAGTTGCAAAGAAATCGGAGCCTCTAGGTGTAATGGTAACACCTCCTTATATTAAAACATCATCAGCAGCAACGTGGGCACATATGAACAGCTGCCAAGCGCACATGTAGCAAGTCAGCCAGTGTCATAGGTACAAAACTGCTGACAGATGCCCTTTAAAGCAGTTGTCGGGGTTCAGAGAAGAACCCGGACATATCCCCTTCTCCCCCCACTCAGCCCCTCTGACATTTCATACTCCGATGCTCTCCCTTGCTCTGCGCTGTAAAGCGTAGGGCAAGGGCTGTTTTGTTTACAGTCCTAGCAGTGTTCTCAGTGACATCACTGGCACTGATGGACGGCTTTACAGGCTAGGTCAGCGTTAACACCCGTCCATTAGTGCCAGTGACGTCACCGGGATCACTGCTAGCCCCCACCACCACCATAGTACCCCTACAGTGCCCTCAGTACTAATAGGGCACCCCTAATAGAAATAAGGCCAATCTATAAGGGTCCTTGCAGACGAGTGTGAGACTCGGACATCTCCCGCATCGCGGGGCCTGGCTTGAACTCCCGGCACTGAACAGGGTTACATAGCATTATGCTGATTTATGATGCTATGTAACACTAACAGCATTATGTCAGTGTTATCCAACACATTCCAGAACTGTAAGGATTACATAGCATCATAAATCAATATAATGCTATGTAACCCCGTTCAGTGCCGGGAGTTCAAGCCAGGGCCCGCGATGCGGGAGATGTCTGAGTCTCACGCTCGTCTGCAAGGACCCTAAGGCACTCCTATGGAGCCCTCAGTAGTAATGCCCGCCACCACTGCCCACAGTATTTACAATGTTCCCTGCAGTGCCCCCTATAATTATAATGCCTCCTGCCATACCCCCTGGAGTTATAATCTTCTCTGTAGTGCCCCCATACATTTTAATGCCTGTCCTCTCCCTACAGTCTTCTCTACCATGCAGTCCCATGTAAATAGCATCACTCTTCTCCCTCCAGTCTTCTATGGCACGCAGTCCCATGTAAATAACACCAGTCCTCTCCCACTTCTCTTATATAAGATACAGTCCCATTTAAACAACCGCTCTTCTTTACAGTCTTCTATAACATACAGTCCCATGTAAATAACTTAAATCCCCTCTTTCAGCCCCCTCCAACACATACAGTAGTACCATGTAAATAACATTACTCCATACCCACCAGTCCTCTATAATATCCAGTACCATGTAAATACCATTACTCCCTACCCTCCAGTCCTCTATAATTTCCAGTCCCATGTAACTAACATCACTCCTTATGCTCCAGTCCTCTATAATATACAGTCCCATGTAAATAACACCAGTCATCTCCCCCAATCTTCTGTAACATACAGTCCCATGTAACTAACACCCTCTCCCCTCCCTTCAGCCTCTCTAACATACAGCCCCAGTTAAATAACATATTTCCCTCCCACTAAGCAGTAGTAGTAGTAGATATGAGGAGAACCACATCTCCCAGCATGTCTCTGGCACTCACATTTCAGGACATCACAGGTCTGCACTGCTGAGCGCTGCCTTGTTCTGCACTGGTCACATGATGGTGACCTCATCACAGGTCCTACCACCACTTCCAGTGTTGAACAGATCACATGACTGTGATTTCATCCCAGGTCCTTCACTATGGAGTACAGGCAGAACGACAGCAGATGGACAGTAAGCTCTAATCAGGGCCTCCCCAAACGCCCCCCACCCCAAGGTGCACAGGTTATCCTGGCAGAGAGAGGGGAAAAAAATAAATAAAATACATGCAAAAAAAAAACCCACCACTGATGGCACTGGGAAGGGCCCCCTCCCTCTCTGGGCCCCTGTGCAGCTGATCCCGCTGCACAGGCGATATGTCCGCCCCTGCCTCCCGTCCCCCCTGCCTCTCGCCATACCTCTGGTCTGGGCGGGGCCGCCCGGCAGTCAGCCTTGGCTCTGCCCCCTCCAGACTAGACCAGCTGATGTCCTGCCGCTAGGAAGCAGGTAAGTATGTGGTGTTTATTTTTTAACTTTCTATGGGGCAAAACATATTACTGGGGGGCACAATGTGGGCATATTACAGGGGGGCACAGCTGGGCATATTACTGGGGGCACAATGTGGGCATATCACTGGGGAGCACAGCTGGACATATTACCAAGTGCACATAACAGGGCATATTACTGGGGACACATAACAGGGCATTTTACTGGGGGCACAGCTAGGCATATTAATGGGGGCACATAACTGGGGAAAAATTACTATGTGGGGCAGTAAGGGGACTGGGTGGGATTAGGTGTATAGTTATGTTTTGGGCGGAGTTAGAGGCGTGGCCTAGTGCGGAAAATATTTGCCACGGCGCACTTCGCGCACCGTCCCGTGTGACCCTCTTTGTTCATTTACAAAGTTGGGAGGTATGTCATAACAGTATTAGTCTTAGTAGTGTCCATATACTGTAACAGTACCTCCTTATCACCTTCTTTATAATAGTATCAGCTATATTAGCATCCATATAATAGTACCTCCTTATGTTCTAATACTAGCAACCATATTGGTGCCATTATCACAGCACCAGTCATAAAGCTGCACTGTTTTGATTGCCAAAAGTGCTGTGTGCTCTCATGACTACATTATTGGGCATCGTGATATGCCCCTTTTCAAGCTGCTCTTTCTCTGGGCCCTGGTAAAGTATATTAAACTCAAATATTTTTATTTCCAGGACCCCTCAGTGCACCTTGTACCTCCTCCCCCATGTCCACCAGCCACTACAAGCAAGCCTTAAATATCTCAGAGATCTGCGATACACTTGGAAATGTGACCCTAGACGACCAGGACAATGGCGAACAGTATGCAGACATCACCTCGCAGCACAGGTCCGCACATGAACCCTCCACCCATTTCTGCTGCACACTAAAAGCTCTGTCAAGGACTACATGACCATATGACCAGCTGCACGGCAGTCAGTGCCTACTGATACCTTATTACCTCCTAATGGCTATTCATTTTTGCAGATTTTCATTAGAAATATTTGTCAATTGTTTACAGTAAATTAATGATTTTACATTAATGGGCGATCCCATAGTCTCCTTAGTTGGATGAGATCTCATTGAGACCCTAATCACTTTAATGGAGTTGAGCAGCAATACCAGACGAAACCCATTTAGGAAGAAAGATGCCATGTTTTTCTGTGCAAAATCTTTATTGTTCTCTATTGGGAAAACTGAGTGAAAAATACAATGGTTGCCATTACAATTCCTGCATTGATAGTCACCTAAGATTTTCACATTCCAAGGTATTCTGGCATATCGTCTTCATAAATATTGTCATTGTGCTTCAACAACCTTAATGCAGTGCAGAAAAAGTCTTCTCACCCCTGGCTGGACATTTGATTAGCTCTATTTTTGGGGTGCAAAGTATTGATTGGGGAGATGTAACTTGAAGCTACAGTATAGGACTCTGACCTACCATGTGCCATTTATAATGCAGATGTATTTAATGGTAGATAGGCTTTCCCCAGGCACAACTGCCACCTCTGTACAACTGCTACACCCTTGTACCTCAGCCTCTATAAGCCTCAATACATACCTCAATAAAACATTTGAGTATACTACCCCTAGAAGTAGAACATATACACTGGACAAAAGAAGCAATGTACAAGTCATACCTATAGTGCCTTGTGAAAGTATCCGGCCCCCTGGAACTTTTCAACATTGTGCCACATTTCAGGCTTCAAACAAAAAAATATAACATTTTAAATTTTTGGTGAAGAATCAACAACAAGTGGGTCACAATTGTGAAGTGGAACAAAATTTATTGGATCATTTAAATTTTTTTTGTAATAATAAAACTGAAAAGTGGGGCGTGCAAAATTATTCGCCCCCTTTGCATTAATACTTTGTTGCAACACCTTTTGCTGCGATTACAGCTGCAAGTCACTTGGGGTTGTCTCTATCAGTTTTGCACATCTAGAGACTGAAATTCTTGCCCATTCTTCCTTGCAAAACAGCTCGAGCTCTTTGAGGTTGGATGGAGAGCGTTTGTGAACAGCGGTTTTCAGCTCTTTCCACATATTCTCAATTGGATTCAGGTCTGGACTTTGACTTGGCCATTCTAAGACCTGGATATGTTTATTTTTGAACCATTCCATTGTAGATTTTGCTTTATGTTTGGGATCAACAGAAGATGAATTGCTCAGATGATCACGCCTGGCTTCTTAATCAATGCATGCAGTAGACATCTCAAGATTCTGCCTAAGGTGGCAAAAGAAACAAGTAATGACCAGTGATGATTGAGCACCACGATGCTCGGGTGCTCTGGCCGAACACTTGGTGGTGCTCGAGTGCTCGGCCGAGCACCCGAGTATAATGGAAGTCAATGGGAGAAGACCAGGCACCCCCTGCTCTACAGAGGGGAGGGTGTCTGGGTCATAGGGAAACGTCAGAAAATGGTGGAAACACCACTGAAATGGTTAGGGAACAGCATGGGGAGGACGGACACAGAAGTTGCTGCTATTAACGATGATGTGCAAGTATTACGCCACTTTTACGGAATGACAATAATACCCCCAAAAACCGAAGATAATAGAGGAAATATTGTTAGGAAAAATATTTACTTGTACGTAAAGCGCAAGTGCTGCCAAAAATTAGAAGGAAGAGGCACTCCGATACAACCGGTATATCACATAAAGGAGGGCCTCATTCACATTGTGGTACAATTGTTCATGACGTGGGACTCCTACACTCAAAGCCTATGCACAAAGTGAAAGGGCTGCCAAGGAACAGGCACTCCAATACACCCTTTATTACAGATGAAAGAAGGCATCAGGCACACCCTTAAAAAATTAGGATTGATGGCCTGCTGCTGACACTCAAAAACAATAGGGGTGACGTGCTGCTGCTGAGCATCTAAAAAATTCTGGGTGACATGCTACTGAGCTGACCGTCTAAAAAAATTCTGGGTGACATGCTGCTGAGCGTCTAAAAAATTCTGGGTGACATGCTGCTGAGCTGACCGTATAAAAAAATCATGGTTGAGGGCCTGCTGGTGAGCTGACCGTATAAAATATTATGGTTCTGGGCCTGCTGGTGAGCTGACCGTCTTAAACATTATGGTTGACATGCTGCTTAGCTGACCGTATATAAAATTATGGGTGACAAGCCGCTGAGCGTCTAAAAAATTCTGGGTGACATGCTGCTGAGCTGACCGTATAAAAAAATTATGGTTGAGGGCCTGCTGGTGATCTGACCGTATAAAATATTATGGTTGTGGGCCTGCTGGTGAGCTGACCGTCTTTAACAATATGGGTGACATGCTGCTTAGCTGACCGTATAAAAAATTATGGGTGACATGCTGCTGAGCTGAGTGTCTAAAAAATTCTTGGTGACATGCTGCTGAGCTGACCGTAAAAAAAAATTATGGTTGAGGGCCTGCTGGTGAGCTGACCATCTAAAACATTATGGGTGACATGCCGCTTAGCTGACTGTCTAAAACATTATGGTTGAGGGCCAGCTGGTGAGCTGACCGTCTAAAACATTGTGGTTGAGGGCCTGCTGGTGAGCTGACCATCTAAAAAATTATGGTGCAGGGCCAGCTGGTGAACTTAGAGGGCAGCCTAATTTCATATGATGGAGGATGAGGAGGAAGAGGACGAGAAGAGGAAGGGGTACATGGGAATACAGTGTATTCAATACACCCTAAAAGCCACATTTAAGATTCCTTCATGTTAAGCCGCTTTCCTCTGGTGGAGTAGAGAAGTCAGGGGCAATCCAGGCCTTGTTCATTTTGATAAGCGTCAACCTGTCATCATTTTCAGTTGACAGGCGGATGCGCTTATCAGTAATTATGCCCCCAGCGGCACTAAATACCCGCTAAGACAAAACGCTGGTGGCAGGGCAGGCCAGCACCTCCAAGGCATAGAGCGCCAGTTCGTGCCACGTGTCTAGCTTAGACACCCAATAATTATACGGCACAGAGGGATCGCTGAGGACGTTGACACGGTCAGCTAGGTACTCCTTTACCATCTTCCAAAACTTTTCCGTCCTTGTGACACTAGGCCACTCATCAGGGTGAGGGTGCTGGCGGGTTGTCGTGAAACTGTCCCAGGCCTTGGAGAGTGTTGCCCTGCCTTTGTTGGAACTGCTGTGTATTCCCTTCCTCTCCCCTCCTCGGGTGGCCAAGGAACTACGTACTCTGCCGCCAGCGTTGTCAGATGGAAATTTTTGGAGCAATTTTTCGACAAGGGCCTTCTGGTATTGCAACATTTTGAATTATTGAAAGATAGTGTCTCACCCTACTTGAGAGATTGGATGCGAGGTGCTCCTACCTAAGATCCACCCAATGATCGTAAATAAGCTAAAAGTAAATCTGCGTATAAGATGGTGGGCACACTCTAATTTGGGAAGGTTGTTTATTGGAATAATCAATATAGAGTAAAATTAGTCAGATATTAAACACAATGATAAAATTGTACAAAAAAAAATTATACAAAAAATAGCAGTTTAAAAATGTTTTAAAAAATGATAAAAAAGTTGTAAAATAATGGATTGCAATCCAAGAGGTGGATTTCCGTTCCTCTGAGTTGTGGAATAAATCCGTGTGTTATTCCTATTGCACAGTCAATGTCTTGTTACTGTATCTTATAATATATCATTCCCAATTAAATTAAAAGTTATATAGTCCAGAAATGTAATGTCTAAATAGATTAATAAATGTTGCCTTGTTGATTATATAATTGCTCTTTACAGATTTCTATATACATTTTATAGTTTGTGACCATTGGTGGTTCAGTGGTCGATATTCCAATGTTATGGTATGGAAGATACTGTTGCAATATTAAATCTCAATGTTACATTACCGCTCCTGCAGCTTTGGGCACTGTAGCTGGTGCGGTCTTCTTCCTCGTAGCCGAAGGCCTGGCCTGCGCGCGCTTTTTAAAATGGGTAGGTGTATTCCTGTAAGTGCCTGCTGCGTCCCACGTGGGTTCCCGCTTTCGGGTCTCGCTGTATGTAGCTTCGTATGGCTGATAGGGAGGTACTGGACTCAATATCTTTTCTGGAATGGGTATGTTTTTCTCTGAATCCACACTGTAACAAATGGCAATCTGTCTGGGTCTCCAATGCTTTTACCAAATGCGTTTCGGGGTTAGTAGCTTCCCCTTCCTCAGTGGCTTGGGGACCCTACCAAATGCCTCCTGTTTTTATAGTACTCGCTTATCAATTAATTGTGGTAGATACCCCATTGTGCATTTTAATTAGGGAAAGGTTTAGATTGGTTCTGGCCACATAAAAAATAGGGAATGGACTTTCTTAATGTATATATTCACAGTGACACATACATCTATATTGTATATAGTGAGGATAGTTCATCACATATTTATACGTATATATTACCTATATTCCACAGTCATTCATATATTTCAAATTAATTCATCTCCCAATAGTCTATTATTCGTATATTGGAGAGCGTTTACATCATGATATAACATATATATATTTTTGTTATGATAACGGTATTTGCATTGTGGAAGAATTGTGGTGAACGTTCATGTTAAGGCCTTAATTGGAGCTCTAAAAATGTGTATATACATATATCAAAGGAATAGTGATATCTTTAAGGAGAACTGTGCCTGAAATATTAATTTGTTGGAATATGGTACAGTTAATATAAGAGGTATATTTAATGTATAGTCCAATGTATAATATTAAAATAGGAGGTAGTCGAGTATATGATTGTATGTATAGTTGATGGAGAATACAATTGGAGACTAATAGTTTATGATATGTCAGAATCCTCCTACGTTTTTCTTTATCCTTTCATTTCATTTTCTATTGTTTCCAATGTTCACCACCTATTTCTTAAGGTCTCTTTCTTTTAGTACTTTCTCTCTATTTTTGTTCTTTTTTATCTTGTTGGTTTTTCCTATTTTATTACATTTTGTTCTTTTTATTACATTTTCTATTGTTTTTAATGTTTACTACCTATTTCTCTTTATCTAAAAAGGTCTCTTTCTTTTAGTACTTTCTTTCTATTCTTGTTCTTTTTATCTTATCGGTTTTTCTCTTTTTGTTCCATTTTGTTCTTTTTACAGGTGTTAGTTGAAGATGTAAATTGAAGATGAAGGGGGTGGGGGCCTCCCAAGGAAGGGAGATCGGGGTGCTGGTAGAACAGCCGGACTCCGATGTCCCGTCCCTGAAGGGCACCCACCCCACGTCAGCTGTGTGAATTCAAAGGAATCCGAAAATGTCTAATTCTGCGTTCATACCTCTGGGGACCATAGAGTTGAATTCGAAGATCCACCTTGACTCCAATCTTGACATATTTTTGATGTGGTGCCCCCCCCCCCAGTGCTTTGGGACTTTCTCTAATGCAGGTAAGGTAAGGTAAGTGATGATGGGTCTTGATTGTGCTTTTCTTTGTAGTGTTTGGATACTGTATGTGCTTCATACCCCTTTCTAATATTGTTGATGTGTTCGGAGATACGTTTTTTGAGTGTGCGTTTTGTTCGGCCAATGTACTGTTTCTTACATGGACATTTTAATAGGAATATTATATCGGTTGAATCACAAGTCAAACAGTCTTCAATAGTGTGTATGTGTGAGTTCGTGGTTGATTTTACTTCTAACGTCTTTTTAGGGAATTTAGTCGCTTGGCAATTTAAGCACTTGCCACATCTGTAAAATCCCTTTGTCGTGAGCCAATCATCTTTTTTCATTGTTGTTTTTTTCTTTATGGATGGGGCAACTTTTAGTCCTAGGTTGGGGGCTTTGGTGTAGGTGATCAGTGGTGAATCTGTTAGGAATGGACCTATAATTTTGTCACTAGTTAGAAGGTACCAATATGATCTTATAATCCGTTCGATATTTTTAAAATGTGCGCTGAATGGTAGGATGATTCTGATATCCTCCTCTTTTTTCAAATGTTTAGTATGGGGTTTGAAAAATTCCTTTCTGTCCATTCTCCTTACTTTTTCTAATGAGGATTCCAGTAAGGTTTTGGGGTATCATTTTTGTATGAACTGGTCAGTCAAGGAGGAGGCCTCTTCTTCAAATCTCTCTGGCACTGAGCAATTCCTCTTTAGTCTTCTATATTGACTTGTTGGGATATTCAAGAGCCACCTTGGTAGGTGGCAACTTGAATAAAGGATAAAACTGTTTCTCATTACTGGTTTATGGAATGTGTTGCAAACTAATTTTTCTTCTTGTATTGTAATACATATATCTAAAAATTCTGTTTGGGTATTCTTCATGGTGATGGTGAAAGTTAAATTATGGTTATTCGTGTTTATATCTTCTAAAAATTGTGTGAGTTAGTCTTGAAGAGACTTCGAGGGAAAACCACGAACTCACACATACACACTATTGAAGACTGTTTGACTTGTGATTCAACCGATATAATATTCCTATTACAATGTCCATGTAAGAAACAGTACATTGCCGAACAAAACGCACACTCAAAAAAACGTATACAGTATCCAAACACTACAAAGAAAAGCACAATCAAGACCCATCATCACTTACCTTACCTTCACTGCATTAGAGAAAGTCCCAAAGCACTGGAGGGGGGGGACACCACATCAAAAATATGTCAAGATTGGAGTCAAGGCGGATCTTCGAATTCAACTCTATGGTCCCCAGAGGTATGAACGCAGAATTAGACATTTTTCGGATTCCTTTGAATTCACACAGCTGACGTGGGGTGGGTGCCCTTCAGGAACGGGACATCAGAGTCCGGCTGTTTTACCAGCACCCCGATCTCCCCTCCTTGGGAGGCCCCCACCCCCTTCATCTTCAATTTACATCTTCAACTAACACCTATAAAAAGAACAAAATGGAACAAAAAGAGAAAAAAAACCCGATAAGATAAAAAGAACAAAAATAGAAAGAAAGTACTAAAAGAAAGAGACCTTTTTAGATAAAGAGAAACAGGTAGTGAACATTAAAAACAATAGAAAATGTAATAAAAAGAACAAAATGTAATAAAATAGGAAAAACCAACAAGATAAAAAGAACAAAAATAGAGAGAAAGTACTAAAAGAACAAGACCTTAAGAAATAGGTGGTGAACATTGGAAACAATAGAAAATGAAATGAAAGGATAAAAGAAAAACGAAGTAGGATTCTGACGTATCATAAACTATTAGTCTCCAATTGTATTCTCCATCAACTATACATACAATCATATACTCGACTACCTCCCATTTTAATATTATACATTGGACTATACATTAAATATACCTCTTATATTAACTGTACCATATTCCAACAAATTAATATTTCAGGCACAGTTCTCCTTAATGATATCACTATTCCTTTGATATATGTATAGACATATTTTTAGAGTTCCTCTGACATGTGTATATACACATTTTTAGAGCTCCAATTAAGGCCTTAACATGAACGTTCACCACAATTCTTCCACAATGCAAATACCGTTATCATAACAAAAATATATATATGTTATATCATGATGTAAATGCTCTCCAATATACGAATACTAGACTATTGGGAGATGAATTAATTTGAAATATATGAATGACTGTGGAATATAGGTAATATATACGTATAAATATGTGATGAACTATCCTCACTATATACAATATAGATGTATGTGTCACTGTGAATATATACATTAAGAAAGTCAATTCCCTATTTTTTATGTGGCCAGAACCAATCTAAACCTTTCCCTAATTAAAATGCACAATGGGGTATCTACCACAATTAATTGATAAGCGAGTACTATAAAAACAGGAGGCATTTGGTAGGGTCCCCAAGCCACCGAGGAAGGGGAAGCTACTAACTCCGAAACGCATTTGGTAAAAGCATTGGAGACCCAGACAGATTGCCATTTGTTACAGTGTGGATTCAGAGAAAAACATATCCATTCCAGGAAAGATATCGAGTCCAGCACCTCCCTATCAGCCGTACGAAGCTACATACAGCGAGACCGAAAGCGGGAACCCACGTGGGACGCCGCAGGCACTTACAGGAATACACCTACCCATTTTAAAAAGCGCGCGCAGGTCAGGTCAGGCCTTCGGCTACGAGGAAGAAGACCGTACCAGCTACAGTGCCCAAAGCTGCAGGAGCGGTAATGTAACATTGAGATTTAATATTGCAACAGTATCTTCCATACCATAACTTAATTGGAATATCGACCACTGAACCACCAATGGCACGAACTATAAA